>JASJET010000261.1:1800000-2285000 GCA_034092305.1 Diaprepes abbreviatus | reverse complement strand
TTCTCTACCTGAAGAAATTAAAGAGCCAATCAAATGCAGTTTGCCACTTTTACGAAAGAGCATAAATATCAGCAAAATAAAGCTTGAAAAAGATATGATTTATTATTTGTGACATGTTGTAAACAAAGGTAAAACTGAGAATGAGAATTTAATTTTATGAGAAACAAAGAATTACAATTTGTGTTTTCTGATGTCCCCGATAAGGCTTTTATATCGCTTTTGGGCGTTTAGAAAAAACTAAATTTACCCATAATAAAAAGAGGAAAATATATTTTATATATATCTAATTATTTTTTATCCAATTTAACGTTTATTTGAGACACATTTCTATTTTTTTTATGTTTTTTCGTGACTAATGATTAAAATATAAGTATAATTATAAAAACTATTTCGAACATTGCCATGTCAGTTATTTAGAAAATTATTTAATCTAGTTGAAAATAGTTCCATGCTATATTTATCCATCAGAATATATCTAGATAGATCCAAATATAAGTAGGGGTAGGTGTTGCTAAACGGAGTAGGGAGACACTACGAGATACGAGAGATACGAGATACCTATGTTATATTCTACATGAAACTCTCCGCCTGTTTTGGTCTCCTGAATGTCATCGAAGTGGGAGATCGCTACGTAGTGTGAATAGAAAGAAAGATCTTACATGTTTGACTTTTATTTTCGCTGGTTGTTGTGACCTAACAACTAAATAATAAGAAATTATACGATAACTATTTGAATTTTAGTGATACTCGGAGAATGCAAATCAATGATTTGCCACTCCTGGGAATATAATGAAATTTCACTGCAAAAGACTCTTGAAACAGCTCAACATACTTAAGACAGAAAAGTGAAACTGATCTAATGAAAGTGATAAAAGTACATTTAAATTCAAAAACTGCTTTATTCAAGAACCTGAACTGGTGGAATACATAATTGAAACGCAGAGAAGAAGTCTTTTTCGACTAATGATCAATATTTGAAGATATAAGGCAAATCAGTTAGCGAAAAAAAAAAATAATACTAATAATGAGAGGGCTGGGATAAATTGTTTTAGTAGAGCGATAACTTTTGTAATTTTCATGGCCAAATCTACGAAGACAAAAAAAATTATGTAGCTTCATCTAACTAAAACAGTGATGGTCATACCTATAGTACCATGGTTGATTTCCTAAATCTGTAGAAGGATAGACAAATTATTAGGTGTCACAGATGAGCTCACTGTGACTGCAGTCGAGAAGAAAAATGATAATGATACTGAGGCAGGGGCGGATCCAGCCTCTCTCTTTGGGGGGGGCGGTGATATCATAAAAGTGCGAAAGCCAGTTGTCGACGGGGGGGGGGGGGGGAGACACCAGCAACATTCCCATTTCTAATATAAAAGACAGGATGGGTCGGGTCTATTTTTCTGAATTTCAAGCTCTTGAAGAGTGGAGGGGGGGGGCGATCACAAGAAAAAACAAGTTGCCGACCGGGGGGAGGATGCGAGCAGCATACACATTCCTAGTATAAGAGGCAGAATCGGGTCTATTTTCCTGAATTCAAAGCACTTGGTGGGGGGGCTATTGCCAGAAAAACAAGGTTGTCAACGGGGGACGGGGGGGGGAGTATAAGCAGCATACATATTCCTAACATAAAATGCAGAATCGGTTCTATTTTTCTGAACTCAAAGGTCTTGGGAAGGGGAAGGGCGATCGCAAGCATACACATTCCTATACTCTATTCAAGAACTAGAGAGAGTAAGAAAACTGTTACCGAAACCTTCAACGTACCTGCTCCAGTGCGCAAGTAACTGAGGACTGCCGTAAATCTAATTATATTTAAATATTATAAGCTTTTATAAATTTACTGCAGCAATAAAATTTCTGATAGTTCAATTTAATTTCTGTCAGTGAGCAAAGTACACTTTACAGTGCATCCTTAGTGATTTATCTTGTTTGTACTTGTTTTTATATATTATTTGAGATTAGTGAGATACCCAAAAGATATGGCTTTCACATCTATATTTATTCCAAAATCGTTAAACCAGGGCATTTTTTCTTCAAGGAAAAACTTATTACGATGAATGTTGATGATGCCTTAAGATAACAATATCTCGATAATAATGTTAAAAGTTCTATTGAGAAGTATTCCAACATGACAGGAGTTGGAAAATCTACTATGTACCGAATACTGAAGGAGAAAAAAACGACTGGAATTGTTAGTACTCCCAAGCTACATTCGATCACACAAACTGTACTAAAAGGAGTTGGACATATATTTTATTATGAGAAGCAAATCCCAACCGTCGACAAAATTCTAACTAAAATCAATGAAGATCGGAATTTACCTGAAATTAAAAGAACTCTAGAAATTGCTCAGAGAACTTGATTCTTGCTGGGAAAACCAGATAGGAAATCCGTTCTTATAGATCGTGCGGAAAATGTCCGTTGGAGAAGGAAAATATCTCTCAAATACAAGGTAGAGTTGCTAGAAATAACACAACTGACAAAATTAGTAATTTAACTGAACTTATTTTTTTTGAATAAAGTTAGTGCAGAAAATTGGGAAAAATCCAGATAATAAAAGAATAAAAGAAAATGGGGAAACTCGATCTCATGATTGGTGAGATAGAGGAACCAATTATATTTAATTTGAGCGAAGATATCTTCACTGACTTTGATTACAAATTAAATACGTAATGTTTACCAACGTAAACACAATTTATTATTTAAATTTTCTGTAACATATAAAAATTAATTACATTTGAATCCCTTTTTAACCGACTTCTAAAAGAAGGAGGTTCTCAATTCGTCGACTATGTATTTTTTTTTTTTTTTATGTATGTACACCGATTACTCCGGAACGGCTGCACCGATTTGAATGAAATTTTTTACGTTATGTAAAGGAAGTTGCTGCGGTGGTCCCATATTTTTTTAGATGAAATTGGTGCAGTAAAATTCAAGATGGCGCTTACAATATGGCGGCCAAAAAAATAAATTTTGTCCGATTTTCTCCAAAATTTGTATGGAGGAATTTTCGGGGTTGTACCCAACGAATCTGAAGTTATTTTTCAAAAATTCAAAATGGCGGATCCAATATGGCGGACAAAAAAATTTAATTTAGTCCGATTTTCTCCAAAATTGGTATGGGGGAGTTTTTAAGATGCCACATAACGAATATAATATTATTTTTAAAAAATTCAATATGGCGGATCCAATATGGCGGACGAAAAAATCAATTTTGTCCGATTTTCACCAAAATTGGTACGGGGGAATTTTCGGAGTCGCATATGACGAATTTAAAATAATTTTTAAAAAATTCAATATGGCGGATCCAAAATGGCGGACAAAAAATCAATTTTGTTCGATTTTCTCTAAAATTGGTACAGGGGAATTTTCGGGGTTGCATGTGACGAATCTAAAATAATTTTTATAAAATCCAATATGGCGGATCTAATACGGCCGACAAAAAAATTAATTTTGTCCGATTTTCTCCAAAATTGGCACGGGGGAGTTATTGGGGTCGCATATGACGAATCTAAAATAATTTTTAAAAAATTCAATTTGGCGGATCCAATATGGCCCACAAAAAAAATCTTTTTTGTTCAATTTTCTCCAAAATTGGTACAGGGGAGTTTTTGGGGTCGCATATGACGAATCTAAAATAATTTTAAAAAATTCAATTTGGCGGATCCAATATGGCCCACAAAAAAAATCTTTTTTGTTCAATTTTCTCCAAAATTGGTACGGGGGAGTTTTCGGAATCGCATATGACGAATCTAAAATAATTTTTAAAAAATTCAATATGGTGGACGAAAAAATCAATTTTGTTCGATTTTCTCCAAAATTGGTATGGGTAAGTTTTCGGGGTCTCACATAAAGAATCAGAAATTATTTTTAAAAAATTCAATATGGCGGATTCAATATGGCCGACAAAAAAATCTTTTTTGTTCGATTTTCTCCAAAATTGGTACGGGGAGTTCTCGGAGTCGCATATGACAAATTTAAATTAATTTTAAAAAAATTCAATATGGCGGACGAAAAAATCAATTTTGTCCGATTTTAACCAAAATTGGTACGGGAGAGTTTTCGGGGTCACACATGACAAATCTAAAATTATTAAAAAAAAAATAATATGGCATATCTAATATGGTGGATAAAAAATTATTTATTTTCTTTAATTATCGATATTGGAAGGTGTTGGGGCCTATATTACCAATCTAAAATTAATTTTAAATTTAAGATTGTGGATTTTCTATGACAGACTAAATATTCGTTTGACCCCATTTGATTGGTATTTGGAAAACTCTAAGAATTAAAGAATTTTTAATGGTTCATTTTAGGGTGATTTACAGCTTTGGATAAAATTTGTCCTTTTTTGCCACTTTGGAGTCATTGCGAAGTACATTAATTTCGATTAGTTCTTAGTTCAAATAATTTATGAATATCATAATGAATTCTAAAACCAAAAATAGAAAAATAAAATTTTTATAAAAAAAATTGAACCGACTTCTAAAAGTGCGCTAAAAAGTGAAAAATAACTATAAATTTTTATATGAAATTGAACTTTTTGAAGTCGGCGCCAAATTATTTGTAAATGAAATAAATAACTACTACTATATACAAATTATGGTAAGAAAGCAATTACAAACAAAGTATTTTAAATCTGTTTATGCAAATCACATTTGGTCAAGTATTAGTTTGGCGCCGACTTCAAAAAGTTCAATTTCATATAAAAATTTATAGTTATTTTTTACTTTTTAGCGCACTTTTAGAAGTCGGTTCAATTTTTTTTATAAAAATTTTATTAGCGTTCAATTTTAATTCTGCAGATGGTTTAAGAAATAAATAAACTGAAACGTCAAATATCCTAAAAATGTTTTTAATTAATAATAAAATGACCGATAGCTTCAACAAAATTTTAATATTATATGGACGAATTGATTTTTTTATGTGTTTAACTTCTTGCATTTTTGATAATGGGTATTTTGTAAGTATTTAATTATAACTTAGAATTTTTTTGAGAGAACAAGGCTACGTTTATGTGCTTGAAACGGTTTCTATGCCAAAATTAAAAATAATAAAAATACTGTAGTAATTTGTGTTAAATATGTCAAAATTATCTATATTTTCTAATCTATGTGAATTATTTAAAAATCATAAAAAATAAAATAATATTATAAAAACTTTTTCTTTTAAGTTTATTACCGAAATAATATTCTATGCCATAAATACTTAGTGATAAAACAAACCTCCTTCCGACGCCTATGACAAGGATTAAAATCATTTTTAACACTTCACACAAACCAAATATTTAGTGTTATCCAACCCAAATAATCCATTATTATAGACCGGTATTTTTGATTATAAAATTTCTAACCAATTCCTATGAAAAATATTTGTATCTAACAGATTTTGGTAGTTTGCGAAGAAAAAAAAAGGTAAAAAATGATTTATTACTCTCTCTAGTTCTTGAATAACCTATAGTATAAGAGGCAAAACCGGGTCTATTTTCCTGAACTCCAAGTTCTTTGGGGGGGGGGGGAGCGCCCCCACCGCCCCCCCCCCCTTGGATCCGCGCCTGTACTGAGGCTGTCCATCTCTATGAATTGTGTTAACTAATCAATAAAATTCATAATTATAGAAAATATTTATTCCAAAGTCAACAAAATAATATAAAAAACTTGCGGGCGATCACTCATTTAGTTTAAAGAAGCGTCTCCCGACGACTATGACGCTTTTAAAGTTTTCCCCTTGTTCTCTTTCCGACTGATATGTTGTTCTTTGAGCTTTTTGCCAATCGGTTATCTTCAATTCTATCCACATATTTATTCCAGAATTTTCGTCTTTATCTAATCCCTTTAGCTATATGCTTTTTCACACCTGTACTCTGAGATTTTTGTTCCAAATTCTATCTTATAGTGTTTTCCTTTGAATGGTTCTTAAGGCTTTAATGTCTGTGGTATGCATCATTTGCCTGGTTTTCGTGAGCTCGGCTCTTACTTTGGCTGCGGAGGTTAATACAAGTCTAGCAGACGTTTTTTAAATTATTATTTTACACTCTTCTTAAACTGCTTGGAATACGGGCCACCTTCATTGCCGCTGCTTGCACTCTTTGCTAGTTAATTTAACTCCCAGATATGTAAATTCATCGACCCGATTAATCCTTTTTCCATCTATTTCTAATCTACATTGTGTGGGCCCTTTAGTTGCTACCATGCATTTAATTATGTTGATGGTATTCATAATTAGTCAACTCGTTTCCTGGTCGAAAATGTAAATAATAAGTCTTTATATTTATAAGTTATCTTCCGAATTCGCAATAAGTATGCTTCATCAGCATACCCACATTACATGGGAATAGGTTTCCGCCATTCTATATGCCGATGTTTTGGGTAATTTTTCTACAATCTTATCTACAACCAGTTTAAAGATAAAAGGACTTGGGGAATCCCCTGTCTTACTCCTGTCTTTAGTAAGAAAGTCGTAGTTTTTGATTCATCTTTTCTAGCAGTTTTTAATCAAATATTCTTAAAGTGAAAAAAATTGTTCTTCTACTTCCTTATAGTTTGATATTTTTCAAATTTAATGATGCCAATATATGCGCATATTTTTAATAATTGCCAGACGCCTGTCCTATTTTCAGAATTCAAATTTATCACACAGTTTTCCGGTTTTATTTAAATCGGCCATCGAATGTCCAAACTGTCTATGTACATACCTATTTATGGATATGTATTCGAAACCCGGATTTCTGGTCTCCTGCCAAAAATATTAATCAAACGATCGAACTTCACAGCAAACTGCGCAAATTTTAACACTTGTGTTTTTAACGTTCGGAACTACGTATCAAAGTACGATTCTTTACTACTGCTTTTTTAAAAATATTTTTATATCAGCTTTACAACAAGCTTTACGAATGTAATTTTGTAAGAAAAACCTCCCTTGTGGGGATAATTCTACTTTTTTATTATTAAACAATTGAAATTAGAAAAAATAACCTTTCTGAACTTTCCTCTAAAGGTCACTTTTAATCCAATCTTGTTTTTTTCATTTCACACTACGCTTTTTCCAGGCTTACTCACATAATATCAATTTGGTATATAGAAACGATGTATTCTCACAAATTTCTCCAAAATTAATTTCAAAGAAATAACATTAGGATTGCTCGCTTAAGAAACGGTCAAGGGCAGATGTAACTCACACTCTGAAGGTTTTGTACTATCGAACATTATGGACTATATAGAAATATTAGACTAAATTAAAGCAATGTTAGGTTTCTTAGATATAAATTTTATTCGTCACGCAATAAAAACACTTTTGCCTACGGTACTATTAAAGTTGTTGGTATTAGGGGATAATTTTAATGTCTCGAAAACTATATGACTTAAAATCGCCGCTGTGAATTATAAATATATCTTTAGTTCCACTATTTTTTTCGAAATATTACTTTTATTTTTGGAAATAAAGGGAACTTGTGAAACATATTTTCAACAATATCTATAAAACAATTTTTGAGATAAGACAGGGGAATTAATTTAATAATAGACTTTTCTGTCAAAGTCATCGTAACAGACAATTTTTGTGTTTTTCCAGAAAATGGTTTCTAAATAACAAAGTAACCAGCTAACCTTAGAAAAACGGATTTACCTAGTAAAATGTTATGGAATTAAAAATGTATCTTATCGAGAATGCTAAATTCTGAAGAAAAAATGTTTTAGAATGCTTAAAACAATAGCTCTCTTCGCAGAACAGTCCGAAACAAGTCAGCGCCAATTAAATTGTCCAAAAATAGTTTGTTGATAGTCACCTTTACAAATTCTGGTTGAGTGGTTTGTGTTTTCTTTACCACAACGTAACCAAGAAAATTTTCGAGATACCAAAATTGCCTCATTTCAACATTCTATGCTAAAGAGTCTCTCAAAAAAAGTGATGTGATAGACAGGCTTATGTGCTTCCTACCGAGGAATGTAAGCTTAGAAACTAAATTTTTACAGCCAGATTCACTAAGAAGATTTAAGGTTTAAACCCGATCTAATTGCGATGAAATTTGAATCTTATAGTGGGTCAGTTTTGTTTTGCTTATCATATTGTTATAATTTATATTAGATATGTGAACAAATAAACGCTTATATAGGGATATTAAGGATAAAAACCTTGCGATATTTAGGAGAAATAGTTGTATCCCAAAAACAAATAAAGTTATCCATTTTTTGGGGTTCAGTAATAAAACAAAATGATTTTTTATGCTTTTGTTTTTAGGGTTTAAAATTTGTTTGACTTAATGTTGCATTTGTCAATTTAAGACTTCAGCTGTTAATTGATATATATATATATATATATATATATATATATATATATATATATATATATATATATATATATAGGCGCTACAGTAAAAAAACAATAAAGTCGGTTATGTATGGATGTTTGTGTATTGTAGACTGTGATCTGACTAACCTCAACATATCTCTCAGAGCTATGTCGATGATGTGGTCATAATCGCGAGGGGTAAATTCGAAAATATCCTATGTGACATAGTCCAGTAAGGACTTGAGTGCACCAAGGAAGGGTGATAGATGATGGGACTAAATGTCGACCCTACTAAAACCACCTTAGTAGCCTTTATAAGGAAAAGTATTCTTAACATGATGACAATCAGAATGGATGGGAAAGTTATTGCGTGTAAGTCAGAGGTTAAATGTCTGGACCTGAAACTAGATAATACACTTCTCTGGAATAAACACGAAAAAGTAGTAATAAACAAGGATACAAAAGCCTTAATAATTTGTAGAAAATTCGCGGGAAAAAGCTGGGGTACAAACCCAAAAATCTTGCATTGGATGTACACTGCTATAGTCAATCATCACATTTTGGGCAGTGATCTGGAATAAAAAAAAAACAGTCTGGCCAATACGAGATCTAACCTCTTCAAAGTTCAAAGACTGGCCTGTTCCTGTATAACTAAAGCAACGAAAACCTACCCAACAACCGCCATGGCAGTAATCCTAAATCTTACACCCCTACATATACTTGTGGAGCGTATGGCGAAGAAGACAATATGAGAAGGAATGAGATAAGCAAAGATACTTCTTGGGAACTACAACCACAAGAGATTCAAGAAATGCATAAGCCTAAGCAAAAACCAACGTAGAGTTCTGAAGAAATCCTGATGCGGCATTGACAGCTGAAGGGATACCTCGGATTGGCAGAGAGAAGAGTGCAGATTTTGCGAGGAAGAGGATGAAACCTCTAGCCACATTCTTTCATAGTGCAGCGCTTTAGGAAACCCTAGAATTCGGTACTTATAAGCACACCAAATAAAAGAAGGGGAACTACCTACTCTAAAACTGTCCAACATTGTAAAATTCTTAAAAGAAATAGGACTGGAAGACCTGCTCTGATCGGCAACAACTGAACAGTAAAAGAGGAACAAAAAAGATCTATTAAGTCGCAGTGTATTAATCCCCATCTTTATATACATACATATATGTATGTATACAGACATGGTAGATATTGTAGATAGCCTTTTTATTAGCCGATTTTTTTATGTGTTATTTTGGCGCCGACTTTAAAAATGTCAATTTAACTTCAGATTATAAAATTTAAAATAGTACTATTAGAAATGGACAAGCAAGCATCTGTCAAATGAAAAACGACGAAAGAAAAATGCAATATTAGAGAAAAGAAATCATTTACCAAAACCAGAGAATATTAAACTTAGAAGCAACACCAAGAATGAAGGCTCTAAAGAAATCCCTGTTATAGACCCTGCTGAGGTCGAGTTGACTTTAGGACTACTCAAAAATGATCGGGCTCTGGAAGAGGATAGGATCACGCGCAAAATACTCAGAATAGGAGGTAAAGTTACTATAGAATCAATGAAAATCTAATTGAACAAAAGCCTTAAAAACGGCATGATCACAAAGACATGGCAAAATACCTAAGTCATATTGTTTCACGAAAAATGAGATAAATCAAAGCTTAATGGACACAACACTTAAAATTACAAGCATCCTAACCATCTTAAAAAAGAGAATTATTAATGCATGTATGTTACTAGTCATGACCTACAACACATACGGTGTGTCTTCGGATGGCGTACCCCACTCTAATAAACTTTAATATTTTTAATCTTTCGAGGAAAAGCCATTTTTAAAAAATATTTTGCATATCTCCGGATTTAAAAAACACTCGTCAAAGTCATGATAAGGTATACAGGGTGTTCAAAATATTTAAAAATTTAGAATTAATCTTAAATAAAATACTCTTATTTGCATTTTTTCACAAATTTTGTTTAACCAGGTTGTTCCGAAATAAACACCAAGTCTAAATAAGTAGCTTAACAAATTAAAAATGAACTTTCACCAAGAAATATATTTTTTGATGCAAAACATTGTAATTAACATTCCTATTATTAAATGAACAGGTGGGTTAATCCGACCATGGATACTTTTTGTCAATGTCATTGTAATAGATATTACTAATTAATAAATTGAACATGCTAACCTTAGAACAACAGATTTATTTAGTAAAATGTTAAGGAATTGGAATTCTATCTTATGGATATGATATTGAAGTATCAAATGAAAGGTACCCAAACACAAATAATGTCTGTTACGTTGACATTGATAGAAAAGCATTTTTGTTGAATTAATTCACTTGTTTATTTTTATTATTTACCATGGCTTATTTCAAAAATTTTATTTTTGGTGAAAATTATTTTTAAATTTTTTTTATTAAACTGCGTATATAGTATTTGATTCTGTTTTAGAAGAACTTAGTTAAATAAAATCTGTAGAAAATTCAAATAACAGTATTTTATTTGAAATTAATTCTATACTTTCAATATTTTGAACATCCTATACACGTTATTATGACTTTCGTCACTATTTTTGAATTCCAAAGGTAAACAAAACTTTTTAACAAAAATGCCTTTCCTCGAAAAATCAAAAAGTTTAACCCCATCCGTGTATACTGTATATCAGAATAAAATACAAAGATGTCTGGAATAGTAAATACTAGGCTCTTGCGTAACATTTATTTCAATTATTTATTTTGATCCCATTTATTATTTTTTATAAAGTAGTGTCTAATAAAATTAATGGAGTAATGTAACTAATTTGTTATAACAAAAAGTTTATAACATAAATACAAAGGTGCATTTTTCAGTTTAAGACTCAAGTGTTCTTAAACTAGAGCTATGGTAAAAAGTATTTTTAATTAGTGCTCAAAAGGAGGAGATTTCTTTTGTTAGTGAAGATTAATTGTCAGTTTTAAACCTACAGAGCTTTAAGTGATTAAAAACAAAAATTGAATTTTAGACTTATTTCTTGCCTCTGAGGATAATATTTAAGACTGTTTTAATTGTTTCACTTCGTTAAATCATTCGTCACCTACTCAAGCGTTTAAGATAGAGTTAAACCCTGCGGTTGTGTTCAAGGCAAACTTTTTGATTAAGGATGATCTTAAATTATGAAGTAAACTTTTTATTAGCAGTGCTTTTAATTTGCTTTCTTTTTAATTGGAAGTTTTATTATAACGATATTATTTTTTATTAGCGCCGAATACAACATAAAAAAATTTAGTCTTATAAATGCAACCATTTATTTTATACTAAAATATTTAAATACATATTTTAGACCATAATGTTTAAACTGGTAATACGAAAAAGTAACGATGTAACAAATAAATTTTAAAGCTGTTTCGCTGATTGGAAATTTAGCTAAGGAAACTTGTATTTCCTTTATATACAGAGTGGCGCAAGAGTGTGACTCCCTTATTTTTAAAAAATTTGGAAAAATGTTTTAAGAGAAGTTGTGTAATATGAAATTTTCTTTTCAGTTATATTACATATATTATCTCCTTTATTTTTCAAAAATTTTAAAAAATGTTTTTATAAAAGTTGTATAATAAGAAAATTTTGACAAAAAATATTTTCAATTATACATGATGTTTCATAACAGCGTAGCACTAAAAAAATAGTTTTTTTAACAGAATACTCTGTAAAGCTTTGCATATTTGGATTTCTCCAGAACTATCAATATAATAGTATATATGGTTTTGAATTTTATTGTATAATTACTAACTTTTCCAAAAATTCACCAAATTGAAAACAAAAACATGGTCTTCTATAATCTACTATATTTTTCAATTTACAGCAATTATAGTACACAAAATTGACATTGAGAAAGATAAATGTACTGTTAAAGGTTTAATATAGCACTTAAGCAATTATTTCATATAGAGTATTTGCCAAAAGAATAACTCTACATTATAAAGTAGTTATATACAGGGTGTTGCATTTAAAAAATCAAAGAAAAATTAATTTACATTTTATCAAATGGATAAAATTTTGGCAAAGGCCCTGTATGATATTATTGCTTAGGCGCTATATTAAACCTTTAGTGGTACATTTATCTTTCCTAATGTCAATTTTGTATATTATAATTGTTGTAGATGGAAAAATATAGTAGATTATAGAGGACCATGTTTTTCAAAATTTGGTGAATTTTTTGAAAAAATTGGCATTTTTGCAATAAAATTCAAAATCAGATATACTATTATATTGATAATTCTAAAGATATCCAAATATGCAAAGCTTTACAGGGTATTCTGTTAAAAAAAAAACAATTTTCTTAGCCGCTACGCTGTTATGAAACACCATGTATAATTGAAAATATTTTTGGTCAAAATTTTCTTATTATACAACTTTTAATAAAAACATTTTTCAAAATTTTTGAAAAATAAATTCGATAAGGTATTTTGTCACACTATTGCGTCACCTTCTATATATTCAAAGTGAGCCACTTTAATTTATAAATCCAATTATCTTTTAAAATACACCATTTATAAAAAAAATAGTTGAGATAAAAATTATCAAGGACAGAAGGGGTAATTTATCCATATTAATGATCTTGATTTTGAAGTCCATTTTCAAGGTCATTCGAAGGTCAAGGCAATTTTTTAAAACAGAAATCCACATTTTTTATTGCAGAAATGAAACACAGAGAAAAGTTCATACAGGCTAAAATCTCATCTATAGGTTATTTGAACCAATAATTCGGAAAATAAGAGTAATGGAGAAAGGATTTTTCTACAAGAGTTTCTGGAAATTAAACCGTGTATGTTATGGTGCTCTTAAATTTGAGTTTGACCCTGATCTTGAAGGTCATATCAAGGTCATGATAAATTTTTAAATGAAGTAAATCACCGTATGTACATGTTTTCGAGTTTTCGAATGCAATTTTCTCATATTTGACATAATCAAATGCTTGGCCTTCGATCATACTCTAGATTTAAACAACAATAGATTTGTCTGAAGGCTGTTTATGGTCGGTGGGGGAGACGCTTTTTTGATGTTTGACGGACATAAACATATTTGCTTATCTTGTCTTTCAGTTTAATTGCTTGTCGTGACTTTTTTCGGTGTTTTTAAGTGTTAGAAATTACTATAAATGCGAAGTTTACAATTAATATTAACAAAAAGAGGATTTAAAAACTTATTTTTATCGGTAAATATTGTTAGATTGTTTACATATTGAAAATAACAATAATAAAAATTTAGGCAACCATATATTCATACTTTGTTTTCAGAATTGACGTGCCCAGAGGTATGTTCGAAGGACGTACCGATGATACTCGTTTAAATAATGCAATTAGAAAAGGATAGCATAAAATCGGTATGTCTGTACCAAGAAATTAAATATCTACTGTTTATCAACACTTTTTCAAATATAAATAAAAATATTATTACGTTATTCAGCGTTCAAACAACCGGGCCCTAGTTCTGACGTTATGCTACTTCTACAGGGGTATGTTCGAAGTGCTTGGCCATATTTAGAGAGAAGAGTGTTTCAAGTGTACCGACACCATTTCAGAAGGAATCCATCTCTTTGTGGGGGGCGACGATATCACAAGAGCAAAAGTCTGTAGTATGACAAGCGACTTATACGTACCTAATGCAACAGGCAGGTGAGTCTATTTTTTTAATACGAAGCTCTTGTGGGGAGGGGGAGGGGCGATTGGCCCTACTGCCTCTCCTTGAATCTGCCCCTAATCATTTCTATACTCTACTATATAATGTTCCGTTATTAGTTTAATAGCCTCCACATGAATATTGTCAGGCCTAAAACAGATACTCTACATTTATTAACCATCTGAATCAGCTAATTAAATTACTATAACTCAACGAAATCTACCAATCTATTACTACACAATTACTTAATTAATACTAGTTATTATTAGAAACTTAATAATTTAGGATAATGCTAACATGTATTTAATTTATGGACAACAACAATGCAATTTTCTGTGGGCGAGAAGAATTTATATATAGAAATTTCCAATCGAAATTTACCGGATCTATCAACCCTTTGATAGTAACATAAGAGAAAGGAAAACATCTGGATTTTCTCTAAATTTCTATAAAAAAAAAAACAGTTTAAGTAATTAAGTTTTGACGGATAATCGTATAAAGACATTGCATTTATCTTTTGAATATTGAAAGGATGAAACAATTGTTTTTGGAAACTTTCGTGGACAACCCATTTTGTTGTGACTATTTGAGATGCGAGCTTTCTAACAGTATTTGAAAAGCTGTCAGCAATCTCATCAAAAATGTGTTTTTATCTCAGAAATTCTTGCTCTTAATGGGTCATACAACATGCCAAAATTTCATTAAAATATTCAAGTCTCATTAAGAGCTACAGCCCGAAACGTAGCCTTTTTGAGCCCCATATCTATGTTACGCAGCACCGTAGAAAAAAAAGTACTTGAAACTCCAGGATCATTTTGACGCCTTCTATACAGTCATGAGTTTGACTTATACCTACATGACATCCTGTGCAATTTAATGCCATCACCTCAAATTTTTTGACTACAGCTAAGCATATTAGATTCCGAATTGTTAATTAATCAATTAATTTTTGTGTCTAGTCTATTTATTTAATGAGTAAATACAATCAAATATTACCGACGAACTTTGTAATTAGCATTAAAATACCCTAGTAGTGAAGTCAATAATATTCTGTTAACGATGTTTTCTATTTAAGATAATGACGACCAAATTATGCAATTAGGAGTATTTTCTCAATTTTTTGATATTTTATATCAGTTTCAACTACGCCATAGTGTTAGCGGTTGTTTGCAGTTCTAAACTAATTTATTTTATGAATTTTTTCTTCAGTCTCGATACACTATCACAAATTGAGTACTTTCCTACAAGTAATAAATTCGAGCTTCCCCTTTTGCCAAACTGCGCTCGACAAGGAGGCGCGCAGCCCACAGCTTGAAAACCACCTTTTTCTATAGTTTGAATTATCTTAATTCTTAATAAAATAGAAAAATGAAATTTGTTATAAAATATCGACAAATGTAAAAATGTTTATTAGCTAACTCTCATTTGATGAGTGTACTGCGACTCTGAAAACATCTGAGAGTCGTACTATCGAACACTGCTTAAAATGTAATATTATACAACTATATTTACAATTTTTTTATGTATGAATAAAATCCATTTTAAGATAACATAACTGACAAAGAGTATATCGCATGCTATAAAAATAACAAACATGAATATCTGTTATTTTTACGTCTACTACCCACTATACAATTAAATTAACTCATTTTTAACAACATTAATCACAATTCTTAAGCTGCTTGTTTAAAATTTTTTTAAATTTTCTTATCCAACTTTTATAGTGCTGAATTTTGAAGAAACATCCAGCATTAAAGTATTTGTATTTTGACAATACAGTTTTTGTTATCTAAAGGAATAATAATCACAATTTAAATTATGCCATAAATTCACGGCAATCAGAATTTACAAATTATGTAAGTTAAAAAAATATACAGAGGTGTATGTAGTCAACACGAATGAAAGTTTTGTGTTTTTGTCCAATTCCCAATTCTCTCTCCCTGAAACACATTTCGAATAAAACCTAGGCCACAAAACTGCTGCAGCATTTTCTTCTTGATTTGGAGTAATTTTCTTATTCTCATGAATTTTAAAATGGTTATTTTGATAATTTGATAGATTACGGTGAACCACTTTTTATTTTATTGTTACAAGCAAGTATGAGATATTTTCTCCCAAATCGTAACTTGACATGAAATTGACCAAAAAAGACTTGTGAAAAAGTAATGCAATTTTTTAAACCTAGTTTTTTTTATTATTTTAATATGACTTTAAAGGTATTTTGTTCCTAGGATTTTTTCTATTTTTCTGATTTCTTAACCTCCGGTATGGTTTCTTTGACCTTTTGAAGTCAAGGCGCAGTTTTAATCAAAAAACAAAGTTTCCTCATAAACTCACAAATACAACATACTCTTTGGTACTTAATGCATAGACAGATTGTAGACACGAAAAACTCGTTCCTTATAAAATATTATGAAAAATAAATTTTATTTTGTTCCAACTTTTTGTGCGCTTTTCCAATCTGTTTTCCCCCAACTCCAATCTTTTCTAACTTTAGATAATAAATATAAAACTGGCAATATGATTTTTGAGGGAGGAATAAAAAATAGCATTTCTTGCTTAAAAATTTTTAAAATCATAAAAAGCAGCTGTGAATAAGACCACTAATAATATTTCATGTCAATTTAATAGATTGCCTATCATTCATAACAGCTGCCATCGGATTTTTATTTAGATTTTAGGATTTTTTGAAAGTCATCGTTAAATAATATTTGTAAAAAAATATTTTCTTTATTAACTCTCGTGTATTTATACAGTGTTCCCGATGAGTATCTACCTATCTATCCTAATGGGGCGCAGTAAAGCTCAAAATAACATTGTTAATTCTGCCTAAAATTTTCTTTAAATGAAAAAAAATATCGGGTCTATGTGCAGATTTGCATTTATCTACGACTACATATATATATATATATATATATATATATATATATATATATATATATATATATATATATATATATATATATGTATATATATATATATATATATATATATATATATATATATATATATATATATATATATAATTTATTTTTGTATCTTAAACCTTTTGTTAAATATTTTTTTCTAATATTTTCTTGGGTATAGGTTTTTCCATTAGAGAAACAAAGGACAACAATTTTTTTTCTATGGCGTTTCGCTCTACATAGTGAGCTTCTTCAAAAGAGCTAGGTATATTTATTTTTCATCTTGAAAGTAGTTTTGTGTGTATGTTGACACAGTATGTATGTTACAGTTCAGGAAAATAGACCCGATTCTGCCTCTTATACTAGGAATGTTTATGCTGCTGGTGTCTCGCCCGCTGTCGAAAACTTATTTTTTCTGGCGATTGCCCCTTCCCAAGAGCTTCGAATTCAGAAAAATAGACCCGACCCTGCCTTTTACACTAGAAATGGGAATGCTGCTGGCGTCTCTCCTCCGTCGACAACTTGCTTTCTCTTGTCATGCTGTACTTTTGTGATATCACCGGCTCCCCCTCAATGAGAGAGGCTGGATCCACCCCTGTATATATATATATATATATATATATATATATATATATATATATATATATATATATATATATATATATATGTATATATATATATATATATATATATATATATATATATATATATATATATATATATATGAAGTAAAATGCAAACTTCGTTCCAACCATATCCTTTCCATGTTAGAGGTTGAGTATATATATATATATATATATATATATATATATATATATATATATATATATATATATATATACATATCTGGGACGAGTTAGGTCGACGTATCCGAAGGTATACACCAGCTCCAAAAACTGCCCAGGAGCTAAGAGAATTGCTATTGCAAGAATGGAATACCATCGACCAGAATGTGATCCTTAATTTGATTGAAAGTATGCCTCGTCATCTTCAAGCAGTTATTAATACGAGAGGATGGAATACAAGTTATTAATGATTAATTTTTTCATTAATGTTTTTTTTCCATTTTTTTAAGTTCCTGATAACAATAAGTCGAACTTAAATGTAAATTTATTAATTATTCAGAATAAATTATAAAAACTAAAAAAATGTTTACTGATTTAATATTGAATATAAAATTTAGCTTACAAAATACATGATTTACAATTTGCAAATATAAACTTAAAAGAGAAAATTCCCAAAAGATATCATTATATCAATGTGACCTAAATTTTTTGCTTATATATACATACATATATATATATATATATATATATATATATATATATATATATATATATATATATATATACCTATTATTGCTTGTATTCCATCACCGTTCTTTAAATTATCAAAATATCCAAGTAATCATTTTTATTTAAGTTATTCCTTTAGACAATAAAAATACCTTGTAAATTTAAACCTATTTCTCTGGACGTCATGTCTCTGTATAAAAAATATCCCTAATGAATTCAATTATATTCAAAAGAACATAGAACAAATTAAAAGAACATACTACCTTGAGTCAAGATATGTTTATAGAATGTATTAATTTATGGTTAACGAGCAACTATCTTCAATTTAAAGAGACTTTTGCTAAAAATTGGATGGTTGTGCCATGGGCTCCCCTATATCTTCAATTGTTGCACATTAGTCATGGAATACTTAGAAGAGGAAGTTTAAAAAAAATTGACACCAATAATTTTTTCCAAAATGTATTTCGATGATAAAAATAAAAATAATAAAAATTTTCTCGATTTGACATTAATCATAAATGCAAAAGGCGAAAAATTTACAACTAAATGGTACACAAAAAACACCTGGCCAAGTCGTTACCTTAATAGTAATTCACAGCACCCTACATCTCTAAAACACAGTGTAATCCTAGGATTAACAGAAAGGGCACTAACTATATCCTCGCCGGAATATCGATCAGAAGCATCGAAAAAGATATAAAATATAAAAAAAATATTTTTTGTAGAAGAACAAATAAATATGTTAATTAAAAAACGTACTTTTAGATTTTACAACAAAAAAATAATTTTTCCGCAAACTAATAATATTTCAAAATATCTTGCAAGCCATGCTTTCATGAATTTGAATGAATCTGAAAAAATCAAATATATTAAAGAAAAAAACAATATTATTGTCCGTCATGAAGCCTTAAACTATCTATCTTCACTTTTTACACCTTAAAAAAGTAAAGTCCCTTCTAAAAAATGATCAAATGTAATTTATTCCATACCATGTCTGAATTGTCCAAAAAATACATAAAGATGACAACCCAACATCTGGGCAGTAGATTAAATGAACACAAATATACGAAAAACCGCTCTACGGCACTACATAAACACAAAACTAGTCTAAATCATGAATTTAATTTTATAGACACTAACAGCCGGATTCACTAATATAATTTAAATTTAAAACAATCCTAAATTGATAGAAGAGGGCTTAAACTGACAAGAGCAACAAGCAAGTCTCAAACCCTAAAAGTACCAGAATAAAGAAATCTTCTTAGTGAATCTGGCTGTAAAATTTTAACATAAGACAAAAACTATCAAAATAAAGGAAATGATTCATATAAAAGAGAAACAACATGTCGTGAATGACAAGCAAGACATCAGCAATCTAAGCCAAATTTACCACAATTTAATCCGTTAAAAACAGTTATAAGCAACTATCAAAAATTCCTACTTACATCTGTTTAACAGCATAGAATTAATCCACACCGGCTACACATCATTGCGAATCTCTCAGATATATATTTTTTTAAAATCCTAGCAATAGCAGTAAGAGGTCAAACATGAAGTCTCGAGGTGAGTACAATTAAAATTTATATAGATTTTAACGTAAAGTGTGGTTTTATGTAGACTGTGTTTTGTCATTATAGTATTAATTATTTTTAATATTCTAAAATAATGTGAACTGAGCCATTTTCTTTTTGTGGATTTTTAAACAATTTTAAAAATAAGAAGCACATTTTTGAAAAGGCCTACCTTGATAGGCGAAACGTTAAATAGCCTTTGATTTAACAAATAAATTAGAAAAACCTACCCAAGAAATTAAGGCACAATTAAATATATATATATATATATATATATATATATATATATATATATATATATATATATATATATATATATATATATATATATATATATATTTATATACATATATATATATATATATATGTATATATATATATATATATATATATATATATATAAAATAGAATAAAATATTGGCGAAGCGGACGTGAAAATTTGTCAATCTACATGATTCTCGTATTAAAAAGTGCGGAGCACTCCAAAGTATGGAATAACTCCGGGTCCGACAGATGGCGACAGCGCTGTTTCGTCCTAATATGGGACTCGTCAGGCCACCGCAGTCGGTACAAACCATCATCTCGCCTTTGCATCGTATAAGCCATACTTATAATCAAAATACGGCAAATAAGACGACAAAGGCGACATCTCGATGGTCCACTTGATAATACAAGAACCATAAAGATTAACAAAGTTTGTAAGAGAACCGTCATATGGTGGCGCGACGGTGAATTAAAACAGAAATATGTAAAATCGAGTACACGAAACGCGCTGCCCAAAAGATAGGGGTCGCATTTTTCGGTACTGGCAAGCAAGCATACCGCTATTTAAGCAGCCAAAGCCACGTGCCGCACCAAACGATCCCACCATGAGAGCATCGTTTAGCGTGTTTCAAAGCCAAACAAGTAAATAAATATGTAGATAAGTTTTTGTCCGTGTAATTTAAATAAAATAGAATAAAATATTGGCGAAGCGGACGTGAAAATTTGTCAATCTACATGATTCTCGTATTAAAAAGTGCGGAGCACTCCAAAGTATGGAATAACTCCGGGTCCGACAGATGGCGACAGCGCTGTTTCGTCCTAATATGGGACTCGTCAGGCCACCGCAGTCGGTACAAACCATCATCTCGCCTTTGCATCGTATAAGCCATACTTATAATCAAAATACGGCAAATAAGACGACAAAGGCGACATCTCGATGGTCCACTTGATAATACAAGAACCATAAAGATTAACAAAGTTTGTAAGAGAACCGTCATATGGTGGCGCGACGGTGAATTAAAACAGAAATATGTAAAATCGAGTACACGAAACGCGCTGCCCAAAAGATAGGGGTCGCATTTTTCGGTACTGGCAAGCAAGCATACCGCTATTTAAGCAGCCAAAGCCATGTGCCGCACCAAACGATCCCACCATGAGAGCATCGTTTAGCGTGTTTCAAAGCCAAACAAGTAAATAAATATGTAGATAAGTTTTTGTCCGTGTAATTTAAATAAAATAGAATAAAATATTGGCGAAGCGGACGTGTACTCGATTTTACATATTTCTGTTTTAATTCACCGTCGCGCCACCATATGACGGTTCTCTTACAAACTTTGTTAATCTTTATGGTTCTTGTATTATCAAGTGGACCATCGAGACGTCGCCTTTGTCGTCTTATTTGCCGTATTTTGATTATAAGTATGGCTTATACGATACAAAGGCGAGATGATGGTTTGTACCGACTGCGGTGGCCTGACGAGTCCCATATTAGGACGAAACAGCGCTGTCGCCATCTGTCGGACCCGGAGTTATTCCATACTTTGGAGTGCTCCGCACTTTTTAATACGAGAATCATGTAGATTGACAAATTTTCACGTCCGCTTCGCCAATATTTTATTCTATTTTATTTAAATTACACGGACAAAAACTTATCTACATATTTATATATATATATATATATATATATATATATATATATATATATATATATATATATATTGTCTTCTGTCGTGTCTAGTGGGACCCTTTCGGATTTACTTTCTCTTTCACCAATTCCAGATATTTCAGCCGATATTCTCCTAAATTCCATTTTTAATGCAATAAGGTTTTTTTCCAACTCTTTGGACAATTGCCAGTTTTCATAATCAAAAAAGACACTGCTTTTAAAAACCATGTTGCAGAGGTCTCTTTTCTGTTCTTTTGACCAAAATAGTGCTTATGAATATTCTTAATTAAAAATTTTGCCACCATACAAACTGTATGAAATGCAGTCGAAACATTATTTACAATAGCTTATTTTTTATGCAATAGGACGAGAATTTTGTGATATATTCTAAGTGAATATGTGTCAAGGTTTTTTAACCACATATAAAGGAAACATGAAGTAAACCTTGAATAAGATATATCAGAAACCGAGAAGATTTGTGAGTATAAAAAAATTAGTTCAGTCAATAATATTATCGCATCCTACAAAATAATCACAATTATGAAAAAATTTATCTGCCAACAGATAGCTAATAATATTTATGAAAAGTAACTGTAAAAACTTACTAATGATATGCATATCAGAGGTGTTTTAGCGCAAGTTTGAGAGTTAACGCTTGTTTAGGCACTGTACCATATATCACTGCTTGAAATCTTTGCTACTAGAAATAGCGAACGTAATATGTAAAATAAATTAGTAAAGCTCACTAAACTCAATGTTTAGGTTTCATTACTTTTTTACTTAATTTTGTTAATTAATTAGAAATGCTCAAACAAAGTTGGTTTTTTATCTTTAAATTCTCGTTTGTCGTTAATATTATTCACGTGATACATTTTACTCTCCCTTGCGCATTTTATAAAAAGGGACGGACAGTAGTAATATAAAAGCATAAGATACTATTCGACGTACTACACGTTTTTTACCTTGTCGAAAAAGGTTTATCTTCCTTTTTACTCCGAAATGTATTAGATTTCTTTTGTAAGACTACCCCAAAATATAGTGACAGTGCCTTCGACTCCTGCTTCCTATATTATGAAGCATGCAATTACACTGTTTACCACCTAGAAAAAATTAGTGAAGTGATTTCTACTACAAGGTAGGCCATTTTAGTATTTGTTTCACACTGTCGCCGTATTTTTTATTTAAAAATTATTTGTATATTTTCTCGTCTCTTCTACCAAACCTTAAATCAAATTAACCTATATGTAGTCCCTGATTACCCTTTTGTCTTATTCTCCTATATCCCGTATAACCATCAATTTCTACTATTTATATTCTAGTATTTTATTTACAAGAATTTAAATTGCTTTGTCAAATTGTTGATATATTTATATTTCGTGTTTATAATTATAAGCCAGACAATTTTTGTTATAAGGATTGAAATTTTACAACAAAAAAGAAGTTTACTCCTAAAATTTGTTGAGCCTATGTCTCTACTTGGGTATCATAGTAATAAGTCAAGATAATGATTCCGCATGTCATATGTTCGAATTATAACAAAATTTTGCGGAATTAGATGTCTGTTCATGTATTAAGTTTACTTTTTATAAGCCTACGATATAATAAAAAAATAAACATTACTGTAAAGACTAATACTTCCGCCTTAGCAAAAGAGTAGGACTCAACACTGGGAAAAAAGATAGCTGAAATATGCTTGAAGACTTCTACCATATGAAGAACAACATTTCACCCACCGCTATCGATAGATGCTTTTGAAAAGGTAGACTGAAGAGGACAAGCCCACGGATGCGAGTTTTGTTATTATTCGGTTACCCGAGCCTTATCTTATTTCTCAACCTAAATTAAATGATTTATGAGAGACTCAAATCTGTCAAAAGCACAACTAAAGCTTTTTAGCCTATGTCTTCAGCTATGATCATAGATTCCCAATGGGGTGGTAAAGCCCCCTCAGTGGGCTCTGAAGACTTTCAAGAGGACGACAGTGGGTCTGGGGGCAACTGGGATGCGTTAAAGTTGTCAAAGTAGGCAGTTGAGTATTGAAGAGACTAATAATAAATAAATAAAATTAGGCACTATATTTCGTTTTAGTTTTATTCATGACAATTCGTTTTTATAGTATGTTTAACTCAGTACTAGATTTCCTTGAAAACGAACACGAAAGACTCCACGTCAACTTGGTTATATTCAAAAAAATGATATCGCAAATAAATTTTCAATTATAAGGTGAAGAGTTGAATTTAATTAAAACGAAAAAGTCGTTGTTATAAATGTAGGAAAATTTCTTCTGTTCGGTTCAACAAAACGAAGATATTTATTTTCTTACTGCCAAAGTTCAGACGTTCTTCGTGCTGATTTCATGGAGAGTTTCAAGACTATTCCTCGCTTGTATATACCGAGTTGGGTTTACATTCTTTCTGAGATGCAGATACAGCAGAATCATCATATTTAGAAGAACTGGTTAACCTCAAAACTAACAAAGAACTTAAAGTAAAATTCATAAATAAATACTGAAAGTTTTGATTCTATTATGATTGTGAAAAATATTTCAAAAATTTTTTAATTGCATCTCTTTCATCATATTATGTTAAGCGTGATTTCAGTGTGGTCGCAATTTACTTTCTAAAAGAAGAATAATTCACTGAGCGAGATATCACACACAACTGTTGTCAAAATTGGAACCCAATATTAACATTGTTAAAACTCCACCAGCCTCAATCAGCTAATTTTTATGCCGATTTTCTTATTCATAAAAAACAATTTCTTAATAAATTTGATGGTATTAATTTTTAATACGATATTTAAATATAAATAAAACTACTCTGAGGAAGGGAGTGTTAGATTTATTTTTTCTTGCAATGGAGGCGGAGATCCAGAAAAGATTGAAAAACTATGCCTTAGATTAAAAAAGAAAGATCAGTGTGTGAAACTATCATAATCTCATAGCATATTTATCATGACTGGTACTCTTCCTTAACGTAATGATGTAAATAGTCTCCTTAAAAATACTGGAATTAAACATAAGCATAGAGTCTTCCAAAGTCAGTTTATGCCAAATATGCGAAGACTTTAAAATTATTTCAATTATTTCAACAGGCTTAGATGTAGAAACTTTGAACATACACTACCGGAGGCAGTCTGCAATAGTCCGCACGCATTACACGACAAAGAGTGAGGAGGGGCGAATATAAGAAAGTGTAGAACTATTATTTTTATGTGTTTGTAATAGCTACGTCAGGAAGAATAACACTATAAAAAAATCTTATTTTCGAGAGAGAACTTTACACGAAGAATGCAGAACATCCACAAAAGAAAAATTTTATTGTATCGCTTCTGCCTATTAATAATGAAAAATTTTTTAGATCTCACCATCAAAGTGACGACTGTGTCTTAAAGAAAAATTTCCAAAAATGACAGATGCCGTGGGATTTACATAGGTTCTGTAATACGATCATTTTGGCAAAGACAAAACCTTTGATGTTAAATTGAGTTAAAAATAATTACAGGTTTGGAAATCCATGATGGAGAAAAGAGAAAACCACAAAGCGTTAGTAAATCAAAGATTCGAGCCTTACAAGCTCTTGGATTTAAATGTCCCTCATAACACATTTTTAGGACTTGCATTTAGATTTGTATCTACAGCATGGAGACCGCTTTCATCAGGAAAGTGGAGTCCTGCTTAGCTAGGTGATAATTGTTGGACCTTGACGAGAGAAGCTGTAGATATCAGTTACAAAAGAGAAAGCAGTTCATCATTTCATTTTTAAGTGTTTAAATTTTTTTAAGTAAAGGCAAAACGTGATTCATGAAATAAACTAATTATTTAAATCTAAAGTAAGTTTGAGCTAATTTACTTGAGAAGTGCATACTAAAATACACGGTTCTAATTTATTGATCAGTGTAACTTTTCTCAAAAGTTGTATTATTTTATTTTAGAAACAGAACACAACCATCCAAATTATTCGAAGTTCTATCTTTTATAAGTAAATAAAACAAAATAAAACGTTCTAAAAATTCAAGAAAAAACTCAAAAAGTGTAAGAAATACAGGTACAATTAACATTTGGCTATTCAATCATTCTGAAATAAATTTCTGCGAAAAACCAACATAAACAAAACTTACTTTTTTAAAATTTTTTATTACTAACTGGCGTGATCGCGGTTTTGTAACACTGTTACATTATCAAACGCAATACCTAACGTGTTACGAAATGATGTTATGAAACCACTATAAAAAGTAATAAGTTTAACAAATTTAGTAAATTTTGTTTTTATTCATTTTTTCGACAGACTATCACAAAGTAACAGACTGCTCAATCAAGTATTTATATTTCCACAATAGTCCTAAAATCACTACATAGGAGGGTCCTTTTATTAAAATTGAAACATGTATGTGTTCTGCTGTCAGAAAAGAACTATTGTGAACGACAAATTTTTCTTCCAGGAAATATCAGAAATTCAACAACAGAAATTGTAGATTAGGAAAAGAATGATTAATTTAAATAATTAACAATGTTAGTTTTGTGAAGGTCCCAGGATGCAAAGGTATCTTAGGTAATGAAAAAATGGACCATCCTGCAAGACAAGGGTTTGTCATCACATTTATTGGATTAGAACCAGTATTTGATATCACAAATAATGCTGTTCATAGGTGGATTAACACCAGATCCGCTATTTGCGAAGAATTATCTCATATTGAATGGGAAGAACTTGGTAAAGCATTAATGCAAGTAAAATATAATAAAGTTGGTGAAGAAGATAAAGTACTACCTAAAGTACTGAGAGACAGCATCAACTTACTTGTATATTAAAGAAGATTGCTTATTAGAATACTTATCTCCGCAATATTGAGAAAATGTAATGATTTTCCTCATTAACAAAAAATAGAGCCCTGAAAATCTAAAAACTATAAATTAATAAGTTTATTGCCCCAGATATACAAACTACTCCCGAGAATAAAACAAATAAGTCGGAAAAGAAGTTTGGGCCGTATCTATCAAAAGAACAGGGAGAATTCTGGAGAAACCGTACACACTAAGGCTGATAATAGAAAAGACTACAGAATATAATGGACTGCTATTTTTCACTTTCATAGACTTCAGTAAACCATCGAGCAATTATAAAATCACTTTGAAATGGAAGAATAGACGAAAGATATATAGATATAATAAGACATATATATGACAAAATAATATTTACAATTAGATTACACACTGAGTCAAATAAAATTAAAGTAAACAGAAAGATTAAATATGGTTATGTGATATCACCTAAACTGTTAACATGGTCTTGAAAGATATATTTAAAGATTTTGGGATAATAAAGACTGAAACATCCAAGGAGAAAGAATTAATAAACTGGTTTGACTTATGAAACAAAATTATAGTAAATTAACACGGTACACAAAAAATGAAAAAATATGTTTATCTGAGGAAAAACCGACAGTAAGCAAATAAAATCAACAACTAAAAAATAAGATTGACATGGGCGGCATATGGCAACATGAAAATCCCCTTAAAACTAAAACCAAAATTGTATAATGTTTCCAATTTATATTTCGAAATATTATAGCCCTCAAACATGAGTATTAAACAGAAGAATAATGGGAAAATTACAAATACATCAACGATCATTAGAACGAAGGTTGCTTGGAATAACACTACGAGAACTTGGAAATAAAAAATGAAGAAGAAATCCAACAAAGGTAAATAACATTATTAGGAGGAAAAAAACTGTTAAACAGAACTGGATAAGGCAAGTCGCAAAGCATCCATAATTTTGAAGACAGAGACCTTGGGGAGATAAAAGATCAGTAGAAAGACCCACAACAACGATGGTATATAATATCAAAATAACTGTAACACTGAATAAGTGCTACAAAGCGGTATAAGAAAGGCTTTTATTGAAATGAAGGGCTGAAGAAGAAGAATATGTATTCTGCTTAAAATTCTAGACATATTTGTAAACAGTAAATACACATTTTTAAATTATCAATATGTCCGAAATTTGAAAATTTTTATCAGAACATTATGAAACTAGAGTAGATGATGTAGAACAAATATAAGAAATTCCATTCAAAAAATTATAACAATTTTCCAGTAACTGAAAATGAAGAGCAGCTTCAAATAAATAGTAGAATTTGTGCTCAAATTAGTTACTTAAAACAGTTTTAAAACATTTGCTTGAAAAATAAAAAAGACTCGGTCACTTAATATAGACTAGTTCAATTAAATCCGCTATTATAATCTTGATATGAGCAACTATGTGAGTTTTTTGTCATAACCTGTAGACATATGGTTGTACATTATTAAAATATCATCGATTTTAACGAGTGAAGTAAATTTAACCCAAACCCATGAAAACCCCAAAAGTTTTATTAAAATTTAATCGACTAATATATTTTTATTGGACGTTCGCCGACGTTTTAATTGTGATGGAGAATCCAAAGAGTCACTGCAAAAGATGACGCAAATATGAACTACACTAAGAAATTATGCATTAGGTGAAAAATATTGAGATTTGGTTCGAATAGTTGTAAATACTTTATTTCTGGAAATTAGTTAGTTAAAGAAGTTTTCAACCCTAAAAAACAAAAAAAAAACCTTTTTATGTCAAATTAAATTAAAATAATAAATTTCTAGTTAAAAGGGTAGTTATTAATAGTAGTAATTTTTTGGATGGTCTAAAGCTATTGTGACCGATGGGCACCTTCTAGAAGAACATATCCGAAATCTCGTACTTGGAATATTTCTTTTTGTAATTTGTAAGTAAATAAGAAGTAAATTTATGTAAACTAAGCTTCGATGGAATTGACTGAAATTCTGAATAGTTATGATTCTGATGAAAACTACTGAGGACCCAACATCAAACATTTAACTTCTTAAGTCTAATTTACTTGTTGGCTACAGCTGGTTAATGTCGTGGTATGATATATATATATATATATATATATATATATATATATATATATATTATATATATATATATATATATATATTCCTCTTTCACAAAATTTGAACTTTTCTTTATTCTCGTTAGTTTTTATCCTAATTCATGAAAACATTTTAGATCGTAAAAAAATTATAATTTGTGAAACTAACAGCATTTTAAAATTTCTTCCATAAATAAATTTATAATTTAAAATATTTAAAACACTATCATCTGTCAGATTCATTAAGATGGTTTAGGATCCGATCTAGTTGCCATGGAAGTTAGATATCTAGTCGGCCAGTTGTGTTTCTGTGTTTTGCTTATGATATTAATATGATTTAGATTACATATACAAGGGCGGATTTAGGGGGGGGGGGGGGTACGGAGGCATGTGCCCCCCCCCAGAGATGGTTAAAAAGGAAACATGTATTCATTAAACATATAATTTTTCTATCCTTTTCATTCTAATAAACCTTTATATGAATATTGCAAGTTTATTTCGTACAGTTATTGTTGTATGTAGCTCCTTGTGTCCCTCCCAGAAGAAAATCCTGGATAAAATTTTTTGCCCGACTGCCACTTGTGCCCCCCCCCCCCCCAGAAACAAATCCTGGATCCGCCACTCTACATAACCCTCTATGTCAACTTAATCTGGTTTTAAATTTAGACCATGTTACTAAATCAAAGTATTTATGATTTCTACTACGAAACAAGACAATATAAATATCAAAAATAAATTAATCTCATTTCATAATAAGGTCGAATTTTTTATGAATTTCGGAAAAAGTTACCTCTCGCAAATTTCGAAATTATTTTTATAAAAATCTTCCCAGTAGACTCAACAACTATTCCTTTTAATTTTGTTGTGCTGGCTGATTTGGATCTGTATTTCTTTATCTAGGCGAAGCTGTTTCGTAATATAATATCCAAGGTAATTGAAGTGGGAGACTCTTTCAATGGTTTGTCCATTTAAAATGATAGAAACTCATAAATTTAGTTTTAGCAACATTTATGTTGAGTCTCATTTCTTACCCAACCCTATTGACAAAATTTTAGAGTTGTTGTAGACACTGAAGGCTATCGTGATGACCCGTATTAGCCGAAATATTTCTAGACTTTCTAGAAACTGAAATCAACAACCATCAACAAACCTCCTCTATTGGTGCAGATGTATGGATAATGTGTTAATTTGTTTCGTCGGTACCAAAAGGCAACTAAACCACATAGAACAATCAACATCCAAACATTAAATTTACAAATGAAAAAGAATCATACAAGTCCATCAACCTTTTAGACCTTACAATAAGAAGAGAAAATAAACACAATTTCTTAATTTTTCATAAACCTTCACACACCGACAAAACAATAGTTAACAAATCATGCCACCCTATACAAAAAGTTAGCAGAACTTTACAGCGTAATTCACAGATTAATTTCAGTTTCCCTCCGATCTACATATTTTCAAAAATATTTTGAAGTAGTTAAACAAATAAAATAAATAAATATTTAAGAAATCTATTGAGATGTCTTGATATTGTTCAACACAGCTTTCAAAATACAAAATTTCATAGGTTAATTAATACAAAATTTCAAAACTGAATTCAGTCCAAATGGTAAATCAGGTGTTTATAAGCTAACTTGTTAGAATTGTTCAAAAACCTATGTATGTAGGCAGGCTGAAGTTATTCAAGAAGAATCACAGAACATCTTAATAGTTTATAAATGGAAAAAACGATTCGAATGGAGCCAACCATATAATCATAGTTTCATTAAGATTTTGAAATTTTACATATCGAAACTAAACCATCCTAATGAAATCTACATGAATCGCTGGAAATAAACAAACAAAAGAAAGATGTGTTATTAAATAACCAAATAGATTTAAATAACTCACCTTTATTGGACCTACTTTAAGCAAAAGTATCTATGACAAATGTTAATATAATTTACTAGAATTTCCTAAACTGTAAAATCATAAAATTTATGAACCCCATGTTTATATATAACATCACGTTCTCTTGTTATATTGGCAGTTTAAATAGCATATCTCCACAATATCTTATACCGTACCTGAAGAAGCTAAAGGGTGTTTTTTATAGAGGTATAAAACTTTAAATTGGCAACACTTTTCTAACTGGCGGCCATTTTGTCAGCTGTCAAGTGATTTATGTTTAGTTTGGTTTGGCATTTCAACATAAATAGACTGACGCCTGAACAACGCTCCCAAATTGTGCAAATTTATTTTGAAAATCATGGTTCTGTTCAAAATACGTATCGCGCACTACGTCCATTTTACGGTCAACATAATCGTCCATCAGAGCAATTAATTCGATTAACTATGAAACGTTTTCGCACCACGTTTACTCTAAATGATAATACGCATCCACAGAGACGTCGTACAGTGCGTACAGAAGAAGTCATTGCTGCTGTAGAGCGTAGCGTAGAGGAAGACCCGAATCAGTCTATCCGCCATCGTGCACAGGAATTGGATATGTGTCCATTCACTTTATGGAAGATTTTGCGGAAAGATCTTGGTTTGCGTGCTTACAAAATCCAACTCGTGCAAGAATTGAAGCCACACGATCACCTAGCAAGGCGTAGATTCGGTAAATGGGTCCAAAACAAGATTGCCGTTGATCCCGATTTTCATAAGCGAATTTTGTTTAGCGATGAGGCTCACTTTTGTTTGAATGGATAGGTCAATAAACAAAGCTGCCGTATTTGGAGTGATGATAATCCTCAAGTGTATGTTGAGACACCGTTACATCCAGAAAAACTGACTGTTTGGTGTGCTTTATGGGCTGGTGAAATCATTGGTCCGTACTTCTTTAAAAACGATGCTGGTCAGAACGTTACAGTCATTGGTGACCGCTATAGAGCCATGATTACTGACTTTTTCGTTTATCAATTGGACAACCATGATGTGCAGGAGCTGTGGTTTCAACAAGACGGCGCAACATGTCACACAGCTCGTGCCACAACTGATTTATTGAAGGAAACGTTTGGTAACCGCATAGTTTCACGTTTCGGACCCGTGAATTGGCCTCCAAGATCGTACGACTTAACGCCGCTAGACTATTTTCTATGGGGATATGTGAAGTCGCTAGTCTACGCCGATAAGCCCGAAACGATTGATCACTTGGAGGACAACATTCGCCGCGTTATTGCCGATATACGGCCACAAATGTTGGAAAAAGTGATCGAAAATTGGACCCCCAGATTAGACTACGTCCAAGCCAGCCGTGGTGGTCATATTCCAGAAGTCATATTTAAATTATAATGCCAGAATTTTATCTTTTGAATAAAGTAAATTTCATGTCAATTTAAAAAATTCATCCTTGTTTTATTCCATTTAAAAGTTCTATACCTCTATAAAAAACACCCTTTACCATGCAGTGAGACAGTCGATAAAATATAATGAAAATTTAAATAAGAATGTGTTTTACTTATTCCAATCTAAAACTTATATTTTAGTTTGCCTAAATGTACATCCATATTTATATATACATGCGCACACACCGACATAAACATTTACATGCACTCACGCACAGGCATTTACGTAAACATTTGCACAAATGTATACTTACGTACATGTACAGACACACACAGACAAGTACATGCAGATATACATATAAGAGATCAAAACCATTATGTCCATCTCATTGTTAGGATCGCGTAGAGAATGGTCAATTTCGGGCAACTTCGACCTTTCAAAAACAAATCATCTTTATACTTCGTGCCCATTGTGACTTTTAATTTACACAACAAAAATTTTTTTTTCGATTTTCAGCTAATTTGGCAGAAAGTCTTTTTCCACTGGTTCTTTATGTTGTTCTTTGCTGCCTTTTTAAAAAAATTCAACAGTTTAGCATGCGACGAACTTCTTCATACCAAGATAGATAGATAGATAACGAGCTATTTATTCCTGGTGTTTGGAATAAGTATTTGAGTCATTTACATTGCATAAAATGTTTAACACATATAATATATTTAAATTTTAAAGTGTTGAGGTTTTAAGGTGTTCATACAGATGACAAAAAGTTTATAGAGCTGTTTGGTACTGAAAATATAGATAGGGTTTTTTAATAATTAACAATATTTTTCTGTAAATCATAGAGAATGTAGGAATTTTGATCTGTTATAGTGTGCACCTCGTTAACTAACTAGATTTTGTAGAAGAAGTATATCTTCTTATGTATTCACTATTGGAATCATTTCCTGTTAAAAAAAAAATAGAAAAATGCAACTTAATTTTACTAAAATTAATATTCCAACTATTAACTAGCTTCTTTTATTTAGAACCTTAATTAATAGCAAGACGAATCTGCCTCGCTGTCATATGTTTGTAAAGCTGCTATATCTCTGTAAACAGAACATTTCATATTCAAAATCTATTACTTATGCTACTTACTGAATAGAAACCTAAGAAAATATTCGAAGCATTAAACATATATCCGGATTCTTGGTTTCTTGCCAAAATGTTAAGCAATCGAAATACGAAATTTCAACTCCCGGATCTCCATCATTATTGGGAAAGTTTGCCTTTGACACGGTCGCAATAATGTTTAAACTCCATCTTGTGCGCTCGACTTGGTGACGAGAGATTCAACGAAGTGAAAGAATTGAAGACTGTCTTAAATATTCCCCCGAGTTCCAAATTGGAAATAAAATACGATTGTTTGATCTCTTCGGGAAGTAATCAAATTTGATAATATAGAAAAACTTTGTACGCCTCAATTGTTTTATTTCAATATATTCGTAAAAATTACTGGTAATGATTAAAATAAAGTGAGGATTGAAAGTCAAATTTCAGTTTCCATTAATTTGAGATTACTTAAAAATTCCTTAAAATTAAATATATTTCTTTATCGTTGTTTTTGTGCTCAATAACAAATATTTAAAATGATTTCGAATTAAAGCTTAATAAGTTGGTGGTTTCATCTTCTGGGCAATAAAATGTTCCCGACGCTGCTAATGTTCTTGTAGTGCAGCTTGAAGGAGTTTGTTTACTCGTGATATAGCTTTGACTATCACAGACCTATTCTTGATCCTATGAACATGATCGTTCATATTCATTAAATAAACAAAATATTTAAAGAAAAAATAGAGATAGTGATAACGTGGAGATTGAATCAAAATTTAAAAAAAAAAAATATTGTTTTATAAACTTTTACAGTCTACCAATAATTAAATCCAAAGTAAAACAATGTACAAAAGAAACAGAACGGAAACTGAAATAGTATAAGTATTCTATTTTCCAATTTCTATATGATCTACAAAATATAATTTCTCAAAATATCCACATTTGATCACAACATAGTTTTTTGACATGTCCCTTATTCCATGTTTAATGGCTTATACAGCATATACGTTGAAACAAAGATCATTTTTTATGAGGTTTGTAGTTGTCATTTACCTCTAAAATTTTCTACATGTGGTAGATAAAATAAATTCAAATTTGAGCTCTTTTACAATCAACATTCAGCATAAACAAATAAACTAATTTTACTCTTAACCAATGTTATGCTGTTGAACTTTCTTGCGAAGGCTTTAAATAATTTTGAAATGTCTATTAGTATCTTGTAAGCAAGATATGCTTTAAAACTTTGTTTGTATATACACTATGTGCCTTTTTCAGGTTTTTACTCAAATTTCGACTTTTCTTGGTAGAAATGCAGCTGTGTCAAATCATCATATTTTACTCCTCAATAGTCACGAAATTAGATTGTTATCGTTCTTTCTTCCAAACATATACTAGTTATCAAACTGAAAGTTATTCGGCTTATTTGTCAATCAATGTAAGACTCTCTTATATTATTAGCGCCGTTAGTATCCATAAACTGTTCAGGAAGGTAGGAAACTGAAAAAGTAAAACAACCCTAGCAAGAAATAAGCAAAGGAAGGCTGAAGTTTTCGCTTCGTCATCTATGTAAGTCTTTCAACTCTATGACATTGAAGAAGTACAAGAAAGTCAAAAACCTTTTGAGCGTTTGTATACATTTCACCGAATAGAAAAGTTACTTTAACTAATCAAGCTCTAAGTTACGACCTAATTACAGGAAGACCGCTCCAACAGAATCAAACCAATATAACGAATTTATAATACAACTCTTAGATTGAAACATTTTCATGGTCAATTAAAAATATCTAAAATAATCATGTTGTTAAAGTCAGGAAAATCACTAACGAAACAATGCTTATCTCCTCTTTAGTCGTTTGCCAGTTCTTTCGAAAATCAGTATAAAAATATTGATATTATGCGTAATACTGATTCCAGATTTACGAAAATTTATAGTAAAGCACCAATTTGGATTTCGAAATAAACATAATATAGGACAGGAATGTAGAATTGTTAAAAAAATTAACAATATGCTTGAAAAATAATTAATTATTTTATTATTATATATCAGATTTACAAGCCAAACGGCTTCGCACTCCCTCCAAGGAGTTATATATTATTATTATGATTCCTGAATATGTGCAAAGCACAGTAGAAATAATTAGTTGTAATTTAAAATAATATAGGCTAGATACTACGCTAGGTTCACTAAGAAGATTTAACTTTTAAATCCAATCTAGTTCCATTGAAGTTAGACTTTATAGTGGTCAGTTTTGTTTTGTTCATAACACATAATACAAATTACATTACGATATAAAATAAGTTAAAGCCTTATAATCATTTAAAGAGATAACAACATTTTTCAAACTTGATCAATTTATTGTTATACTTTTAATTTTTTTACACTTATATATCTTGATAATGCGTAAAGCCATAGTTTAGTTTTCATTTAAAAAATTTTGTCGAAATGGCGTTACATTTGGTATTTTTTATAATAGGTTATAATATTATAGGCCATAATGTTTTAGTCCACCACCCATCTGTGATTGCAGGATATCCTACAGGACAATAGATTGTATGTTTGAATATTTAATGTATTTAAAAGTCAGTTTCTGGAGGCTGAAAACTTGTTTTTCTATTAAGTTATAAAAAAGATAGTTTATGGATATATGTTAGAAAGCAAATATTCTTGAGCCCTACTTATACTAGAAACGTTTTTTATACATAACTGCCAAAATATTTTATATTTAGAAGAAAGTTAAGTCCAACCTAGCTTAATAAAATACTTTTTGAGACTGATCGACTGTTTCATTTAAACTGATTTTCGTAAATGTTACAGCATCATAGAGTACCGTCAAACGCCATTATCACAATAAAATTACAAGAAGACCAACCAAATACCAGTACATATTGCCACACTTATCAGGAATACAGGAGAGTAACTTAAAATGCTGGCTGAATTAAAAACTGAATCATAAATAATTAGCCCGAAAATGAACAATAACAACCAAAGTTATTGCTTCAGATCCAGATGTTATATACAACTAGAAAATTAGGTCGTAGGAAAAGGCGGCGAAATTCTACTAAACTGGACTGCTATAGGAAAATCGGGCACAATACTGAATAATCTAAACATCCCAATTAACTTAAATAAGAATTTTTTTAATGCATTTATATTATCAGTCATAACTTACGGTATAAAAACATCACCACTTACAGTCAGAAGCTTAGATTACAAATAGCACAAAGGGTCACCAATAGTAAACTTAAAGAATCATGGAAGGAATGAGAAGATCAGAAGAAGGACAAAGATCGACGATGTAGTCTTATGTACAGCTCATCAAAAATGAAATTGGGAAGGGCATGAGACATGGCAGGAAAATGAAAGATGAAAGAAACGCATATTACAATGGTGATTAAGATAGCATAAGAGGAGTGTAACATGCATACAAAAATGATGGTTAAAGGACATCAAGGAAATAACGGGAAAAAACTGGCACCGACAGGCACAGAACCGATTCGGATAAAAATTGTAAGGAAAAGTCTATATCCAAGAATCGATGGAGGAAGGCTGCTAAAGAAAGATTATTTTCTTTAAATCTAGAATCACCTACTAACCGTTAGATATGCTCTTAATGTGCTACTGCTCGAGTAAATACGTATGTTTTGGCTTTGTTAATAGAACTGGCTCCAACTTTCTCTAAGTAATAATTATTTAAATTAAAAAAATTTAACATACCACATTTTTAAAATATTGTTACGAACTTTATAGCGTAGTACATTTCATAGTATTAGTTTGTGTTTGTAGTTTGTAGGGTTTTAGGTATATTTTCTACGAGTTCGTAATTTATTTAATTAATTTTACCTTTGCTAATTTCCTCAGGAGACGTCTATGAAGGTCTGGAACTTTCTAGAGAATTCTATTTCCTTATTTTTAACACGGAGCGCCTATGATAGAAGGTCTAGAAATCGCCGGATTATTCCTTTTTCTTATTTTTATTACCCCATGTAATATGGAAATCCTTCTAGAGGAATCTTCCGATATGGACCAAAAGGGTATAAAAAAGGTCCAGATCGGCTTTCGTGGACAGTATAGTTTGAGAGTTCGTCGACGCAACTTAAATTAGTTTGACAAGTGTCACAATTAAGGTTGACAATAAAAAGCTTTCAAAATAATAGAGTGTATTCAATAATACTATGAGTCTTCAAAAATCGGTCGTCCGGAACAATATAAAATAATTTCTTTTAGCCCGATACAGATTTATGATCTAATACAGATTTCCAATCCAATACACGTTGTATTAAAAAGTTGTGATTGGTCATTTTTAATGTTTATGAAAATACTTTTAAGATATAAAAAGCATAGGGTGCATGCACTTAATAATAGTAAAGAGTGTAGAATGGAGCTGTCTTTGAAAAACTCATACAACAGTTATTATCTATTGCAACTTACGTTTTTCGTAGGTTGTAACAAACGAATTGCATCGAAATGCAATTTAGGCCAGAAATAATCAATAAACAGGTTTCTGTAGGGTTCTTCAACGACGATTACCTCCACATCATTTTCTTTTTCGAAAAAGACAGGTTCGATGCTACCGTTATACCAAAAATCAAAACAAAGGTAATTTTTATTGATAAAATGGTATTTCACTGATGGCATAAGGATTAGCATCACTCCAAATGTGAGAGTTTTGCGTGCCAAAAATAAACTAAATCACTGAAGATGATTTTTTCATAAAATTATCGACCAGTTTCAAGTTGCTTTAATGCCTAATCTGCAAATTTTCTATACAACAAATGTTTATTTAACTTAAGTTCGCGGATCAACTGAATTTAATACGTCGTCAAATGTAAATTTTTATCCAGAATATTCCATGTGGTATCATAAGGAAGTCAAAGTTCTTAAAAATGCCTTGCAATTGATTGATCGTGATATCATTCACACTTTGATTCCCTGTATCGATATATTCAGCAATATTTATTCATTAAATTACGAATAGCACACTCTGAAAGTTGATTATTTTGATAATAAATTTCATGGAAGCCACCAAATATAGAGTGAACAGATTCATTACTTTTGTGATAAAATTTTCAAATTACTGGACACTGTGCGACTCTATCCGTGATGATGTATCGAACATTACCAAACACAAACATCAGTTTTGATTCGAAACAGAAAAAAATAGTGCGGCTTTGACATGTCAAAGTTAGGAAATATCAGTGTTTGATCCCTTCCAAACATTATATTTGTTTAACTGGATTTATTTAAAAATCTCAATTTATGAAAAGTTGGTATTAGCTTTCAAAACATTATTATGATTTAAACCGAAATAAAATAATTTGACAAAAGAGTGGTGAATATGACAGAACAAATAAAACAAAAAATACAATAAAATTTGTACGTGCATTAAAAAGGTCATTTTAGCTGAACACAACTCTTTACTTATTGGGTATGATACACAAACATTAATTTCAAAAGTAAAATCCGCTAATAATAGTGTCATTTTAATACGTTTTTATATTTAAATAAAAATACAAACATTTTAAAGCTTATGACAACAAAAATTACTGCCTTGAAATGTTACTTTAATCTTTTGGATTTATTTGTGTAAAGTGAAGACATGTTTACTTCCATACTTATATTAATCACTCGATCGCTGAACAAAAGAACATTTGTCGTATGTATTGCGCAGATAACGAAAAATGCTTTAAATATTGGTAGAAGGGTCGGAAAATATCCAGATCAATTAGACAAAAGACGCTAACGCTTACTTAGCACTTTCCATTAATACTTTTAAATTTATTCTTCTTTAAGCCTGTCTTTGACGGGCATGAATTTAAAAGGTTGGTGTTAATACTTTAATTATTATTTGTGATAAAATTAAGCAAAAGACAATGAAGCAAGTTTATTTAAACCACCTATCGTGTTTGCACTTAAGAGTATAAAAACAATTTTTTCTTCTACTCCATATCAATTCATGCTAAGTATATCCTGTTATGAGATGTCTACTCAGTTCTCGAATCAACAAAATGTAAAAATTTAAGCCTTTTTCAAAAAAACACTAAAAAGTTAAAAATATTGCTATAAATTTGTTTTTGTATTTAAAATCTTTAAAATTAGCATCAAGTAAAATATAAATATGTCGTGTTTCATTTTAACAGATTTTCTTTTTGGTTGCTTCTTTATTGTAGCCACTTTGTATATAGTGTTATTAGTTCCTTTATTTCATTTCAATTTTTATATAGTTATAATTAATTGTTTTAATAACTAGGTGTTAATAGAGATGTATAGAATATCTCACAATTTTTTCAGAATCGCAAGAAGGTAGCCATTGTAAACCACATAATCTATGCCCCAAAATAAACGGTGATTTGGAGGAACTCGGAAAAACTAACATTTTAATGTTATACGCCATTTTTAATTTTTTTAAATAATTTTAATTTTTATAATCCGAGATTCAGAAAATGGTCCCATGCCAATTTTAAACGAAATTTTGTTTTTTCTATATATTATGAGCGCCTTTTTAGGTTTTAGTATTATCTAAAATAAAATAAAATGGCCCAATTAAAATACGAACAAGGACGTGTATTGTGTTAGATCCAATAATTAATTTAATAGCTTCATTTTGAATATAAAATTGTAGAACTCCCTTTATTGACAAATAGTCCGATTTTAGAGTAATTAGTGAACAGTTTTTTTATTTATCGAGCAGATTAGATTTAATGAAAGAGGGCCCACAATTCTATATTCATAATGAAACTATGGAATTAATTATCCAACAAGACACAAATATATATGCCTCTCACGTCATTCTTTTCATCTCAGATTTGGGTAGACAGAGCAATGTTATGAATGCCTCTCAAAGAAAGACTATAGAGTAAAATAATAATTATATTTATACCGTTTATTGCAAACACGATAAGGAATTTTAATAAAATCATTTTATTTACAAATGATTTACTTAATTTTATTTTTTTAGTGTAAACAGGAATTTTTCTTCGTTTTCTAAGTTGATCCAACCGGGGATCAAAGCCAAGATGCTTACTCGGCAGTTTACGTGCGATCCGCTTCGATGGTTTCGTTTCTGTTAACTCAATATTGCCTAACTGCCTAATTTCTCAATTCGGAATTCATCAGTTTCCTCTTCCTTAGCGTTGAAGTTTATTTGTTGTTTATAAAATTTTTTCTGCTTGAGGGTGTAACGCTCTTATCATCCTTATCCATCCTTATCAACCACACACTCCTTGGTGCGTTCCTGACCTTAACTTGCATGGTATAGCTGTTGCTGAGATTCACTTCAATTTCCTTCTCGTCAGATTTATTCTTTTCTATTCATCATCAGAACTTTAAAGTTTGAAGTATAGGAGTATAACTAACTTTAACATCTGAATCCAAATCTGAGACATTTAATTGTAGCCATTGCAAATATCCAGAACCATCTTTCTGCATCAAATTTTCAGAGACTCTATTGTCACTGGTATAACACATTCGTGAAACATTTCAGCTGAATGGAAAACGGAAAATGAATAAAACATAAAAAAGAATAAGTGACCCATGTTAGTTCATAGTTACAGAGGTATGAAGCTAAATAAAAATAGCCGAAAATTGAGTTCTCTGAATATTCTACTAATATTTTTAATATAAGCTGTTTCTATGAATTTTCTCTTATTTATATTTGGTTCCATACCATTCCCAAATGATGACGACAAATTTAAAATATGATTCTATAAAAAATATAACAGTTCATATGAACCCAGGTCATTAAACTCTTCAATAATGACCCCTCAAAGATGGTGTCATAAAAGTGATCGTTATTTAATTTATTTGGATCTTCATAAACTAGAAAAATTAATTTTTCGGTATAAAATAATGTTATCGAAGGTCATTTAAAAAAAAACAGATGATCCATATTGTAAACAGTGACGTAGAAACAAAAAGGTAATTAATTATTTATGGTCACATTTTCTTTTTGCTTAGTATATTTTCGTTATTTTTTGTTTCTCGAACGTTTTTACTTAAAAGAGGTCCTGGTATAAGGTACAAAGAATCAACCGTTTTCCAGATAAACGGACTAAAAAGAATAACTGAAGTGCGTATATGAAGTAACAGTAATAAAAATAAGTACGTGCTTGAGAGCTATTTTAAAATACAGTTACACTCTTAAACTCGTCTGTGGATTCCACCAACAACGTTCTTTAATATTTAATATATTTATTAATTTGTTGGTATTATTATTAAAAAAATTATTATTCAAGTAAATTTTCCCAACATTAAAGTCTGATAATCTCGAAAAAGGGTCGATTATAAGACCTAAAAAGATACTATACCTTTTTTTAAGTAAAAATATTCGAGGAACGATAATTTATTTAAAAAAGCGACAATACACTCGATGAAAAAAAAAGACACCATAAATAACTCACCACTCCATCTTTAAGAGCCTGTAGCTCATAATGAAAGCATTTGCAAATATATGTTCTTATAAACTTTTTTCAAATTTTTTATTTTAAATCATCCCTAAAAATTTGTCACCTTCATCTCCGTACACCCTTTATATTGCTGCAGTTTCAGACCATTTTATATAGCGTATGATTTGTTATGAACCAAAACCATCCTCAAAAAATACTTAGTGATGAAAACGGGATCACAATTCAATTAGTGGTTTTCAAAATTAATTGAAACACACTAATAGGTGCGGTCAGGAAATTTTCTCTTATCCTATGCAGCGATAAAAAAAAATTGAAAACAGACAAGACATAAGGGTTGAATAATATTGAAACTTATCAAAAATACTAGATTTCCACAAAGATCATAAAATATAAATATTTGATCATTATATTTTTTTACAGATTTGTCAGGTACGAAGCTTAATGCAAACTTTTAACACTAAAAAACTATTTCAAAACTGTTTTGTGTGTAAAGCTCCAATAAATGCATTTTAATGTACATTTTATGCTTTTCAACTTTCATGTAACTAAAGTTTTCATAATGAGATTTTAAATACACATAAAACGTAAAATAGAATATTAAATCAGAATTCACAGTTTGAAACTTTTATTATTTAATAACACATATATTTCTCCTAACAGCAGTGTAACTTATAATGTTACGTGTTGAGTTTTATGGTTTTGGTTTAACTCAACTGGCAATGGTATTTACAGAAAATACTAGGAATTTTTAAATTAATTTATCATGTACCTAAAAAGAGACAATCTCTAAAAAAATCAGCTTAAACTATAAGACCACATCATAATCTAGCAGTTTTTCGTTTTTAGGTAATATATTTTCAAATGACAATCAGAGAAAATAAAACTATACCATAAGAATAATAAAAAGGAAAACAAAAACAATTGGTATTACTACAGATAACAAAGAGCTATAATGTTACAGATATTAAAATATGTTAGGAATTGCTTAATTTTATTTTTTTTTTTTGATAGATTCGAGGCATATTAAAAAAATATCTATCTAACTGTGATATAAACAACTAACTCTGAATTCCCAGTAATTTTTAATAGCTACAGCGCTTTTCTGCGTATGTATTAAATATGATTTCAATTCGTTCATTATTTTGGGGTATTATGAAGTATTTTACAACAATAAAGTAGTTTCGTAAAATTAATGATTTGCGTATATAGGATCAATCATATTCTAAAATTAAATATTCATCAAAACAGTTTCGTTGAAGTTGACCAAATAAGGGGGAGGCCGCCTTTAAACGCAATCAATCGTTCATATGAAAATCGAAACAATGCTTCTAGAGGATCGTCGTCTAAACGTATCTTTTGCCAAAGCATTAAATATATGTCAACCAAGGAAATTCTACATGATAAACCAGACATAAATAAGGCTTCAGCAAATTGGGTCCTGGAAGTTCCGTTCTTCTTATTTACCCGATAGAGAGACCGAGTCAAAATCGTATAACTAAGGTCAAAGTCTTCTAGTTTAGTTATAAATCTTGAAAGGGAAATAACTCTTACTATATTTATTACAAAATGTTTTAAGATAAATTTTTCATCAGCAACAATTAATTAACTCTAATAGAAACATAATACTCACACAAAAATAAAATATTTGTTTTTCCAATTTTACCCGGTGGGTACAAAAACGTATACTACTATACACTTGTGCCCCATGATCAATGGTTAGCAATGCAATTCAAAAGAAGCCAGCTCTTCTGGATCTAAAACAGTGCAGCTTTCAAGAGACTACCCGTTACAGTTAGTTTATTGAATCCAGTATTCGTTTAAACAAGGACACCATATACTTTTCAAGAATCAAACAAAAGTTTTCTTCATTCTTCTTTACTTCTTTGCTTCTATATTTCGGTTTGGTAGTTGGTTTTTAGGCTTTGAAGGTTGGTTTAACTTAAGAATGGGCGTTTTCTTTAGCTTTTGATCTCTCTCTCTCTCTCTCTCTCTCTCTCTCTCTCTCTCTCTATATATATATATATATATATATATATATATATATATATATATATATATATATATATATATATATATACAAAATAAAAATCTTCTATTTCGGGTGACATAGATGAAAACAGGCGTCCAAAATTGCTTGCATCTCCAGAAGTTCTCTTGCCACTTCCTGAAGTAAAATGCGAACAGTAAATGCAAACTTCGTTCCAACCATATCCTTTCCGTGTTAGAGGTTGCATAGTTGGAACAAATTGCTAAGGAACACAACTTATCCTATTCCACCACCATCGAGAGGTCTACCTGTACCACCATACCGAGAAGAAAGTCAAAACTTAAAATGGATCTTAAGAGACATAATGCAACCCATTTTTTGATACGATAACAGCATATTTTCAATAAAGTCATTCCAAACATTTTTTCAATATCTGATAGAGAGCTGTCAAAATATTTGTCTTTGAGAATATTTCGAATCTGTGGCCCAACAAAATACCTTCTTTAATTTTTGCTTCACTTAGCCTTGAGAATTTCTGATCCAGGTTCTGAAAAGCTGGCTCATCTCTATTCAGTGCCTTAACAAAGTTTTTCATCAGACTTAATTTGATATGCAGTGGTAACAATAAAATCTTTTTGGGGTCTACCAATGGCATATGTTGTACATTCTTTTTACTTGGGTCTAATGATTGTCGAACGAATCAGTCTTTTGTCTTGTAATGAAGTGCCCGACTGTCCCATTTACACAAAAAACGGTAAAAGTTGATGCAGCCTAGCTGCAACCCAAGTAAAAGTGCAATCACCTTTAAGTTGCCACAGATCTGTCATTAGTGACAAGTTCTTTTCTATGTTAAAAAATGGTGCTAGACCTTTATGGCATTTACGAAAAACACATACTGAAACATCGTCTTCTAAGTTCCACTGCTGCAATCTTAATCCTAGTAACTCTGCTTAACTTTTACAATATGCTGGGTGTTAAATCAGGATTTCTTGATGTTGATGACAAATCTTCTTGAGAAATCGTTATATAGTTATTATATGATTCGTAAGTGAATGTTTTGAGGGTTCTTCACTACAACGCACAAGTCTCATGGCAGATGGTATATTTGGATAGTTGATAGCCGACTTTTTCTTCTTAGATATACCTGTGCCTTGCCCAACACAAGGTATGATGCAGAAATATCAGTCATTAACATAATTTGAAGGTTCTCTCCAGATCATTGGGAAATTGAATAGATCATTTTTAAATATTTAACCAGTTTCTGAAACTTGAAGTGCATTATAACAGATATCATCCCCCATATTTCAACCGAAATAAAGCTAATATGTCATTTTTATCAATGGGTTAATAGACCGCTTCTGAGACGCAAAAGTCACTTCACTACAAACCTAACACACGTGATCTGGATTTTTTACACATTTTCGAGACATTTTACAATCTTAACTATTCGATTCGACTCACTAATTTCGACTGACTAACCCCTTCGCTTTATAACTGCTTATATACCCAAATACCGCTTCTACATTTTTAGAAAATATTTGTGAATTTTCTATTCAATTCCATAATATCCGCCATACTAGCGTTTGTCATTTGTTCGTATACTGGAGCTGTTCGGTAAAAAGCAGACATAAAAGTCAATTTATATGGATTTAAATGGCTATCTTCCTTATTTTAAGCCGTGTGAGGTCAGAACTTCGTATATGGGGGTTATGCAAAATTGCCTTAACGTGGGGAGAACGTATATTAAGCAACGTCGCACTCCTCTATTGTTATAACAATACCAATATGCTACGTACATTCTTGCGGTTAAATCGTTAATATATAGGGAGATGACTTCATGTACCTCTAAAACTTGAACTAATATTAAAAAGATAAATTTAGTTCCGTTTTTAGCACACCAGAAATGCTAAGATTTGGTCGATTTTATTGTAGATACATTTTGCTTGTTGTCCAGTGTAATCATTACTGAAACTGATGAACAAAACCAGTTACCAATGAACCCGGCCAGTTTTACCCTATACGGTTTTGCCTAGAAGCACATATATTTACGCACCATTACATTCACAGATTTGATTCACCGATAACAACTTCATAATTAAAACAAATATACACAATTTATCGTATATATAATAGGACTTACCTAGAAATCGTAGAAAGTTTAAGAAATAGGTTTTGGGCACAAAAATAAGATCAAAACACCATACGAACAATATTTTTCAACAACTTGACAACTCTGATGCGTGCTCTGAAAAGTGTTTGCTTAAGAATAGATTCTATTAGTCGCCACCTATTGACAGCCCACATGCGACAATTTTAAATTAATTTAAGAAATATCAGTGCTATACGGTTTTATCCGGGTATACGGTTTTGTCCGAGTCTCCCCTACTTGTAACCACAAATGTGATAAGCGAACCTCTCTTGTTTAAATTGTTATGAAGTACCACAGATAGTAAGATGTATTATATGTCAACAGAAAAAGCGCAACTATTTTTTCTATCCAGAATTTTTTTTTAATGACCAGAGAAGTTTAATTTTCTTAAGTAAATTCATGTTTTAGAGTAATGTTTATTACTTAAAAGCTTATCTTCACATTTTATTATTCAATTAAAATATTTTTACTTCCCCAATAGAAAATCAATATGACTAAAGTCGTCGTAATAGGATAATTTAACTCTTATTGGAAAATATATCTATTAGGCAGACATTTCAAGAACTAAAATACCATTCCCATAATACATATAGGGAAAAAATAATCCAAATGATATACACAACAAATAATGCCTAAGGACGGCAAGCTGCCCATTTCAGAAGTTTGCAGGTTTACAAGTTTAATTATTAGCTTCCAATGTTCCTATTATTATGAAGGGCTTCTAAATAGTCAAAATCCAAAGGCATTCTAGTTTTCCTATTGACCTCTCCAAAACTAAACTTAATTCACAGCTTAAACTTCCAAGTTCTTGTTACAACTTTGTTTGGGGTTGAATATAAGTGCAACCCAAAAGAGCCGTTGAAATTAGAACTGACTATTAAAATGTCCAGTAGACCAATCTCTTAGTTTGGACATTGTAGGGATAAAAGATAAAGTTTAAGATAAATTGTGTTTACAACTTTGTGTTCCTTTACGAATAACAGTTTTACTCTGGGGAATGTTTAAAAATAAAAACTTATTAGTTAGTTAATTATTTCACTTAATAAGTAACGTAAGATCAATAATTATATTAAATTCAAACATAAAAGACTTTTGAGTATTTGAATTCCATTCGTTTTAAAAAGAATTAATAAAACGCCACGTGAGCATTGAGAAATTTCCCCGTTGTATCTAAAAACCAAATTATTTTTATATTTCGGAGATGACGGAGTTCGAAGAATGTCCCTTAAAAGTATCTAAAATTGCTAAAATATTAAATACAGGGTGTCCAGGAAAATGTGGGAAGTCTCCTGAATATGAAAAAAAAACACGCGAAAGGAATACTACAAATTCATATAAACTTTTATCGTATAGGCCTCCTCTTCAGAGATATGGACTCCCAAAAAGCTGCATTGGAATCAAGTTTTTTACACCTAATTATTGAACCACCAGGTATATTTCATTTTTTTTTAATACGATGTATACCGGGTGAGACTCTTCAAATTAATATCCTAGAAAATGTTGTGAATTACTCACAGCTGCAGGGACGGACTGGCTGTAACACTCATGACCCCATTCCATTTTTTTACGCCCTGTATGATAAGAATTTTGAACAACGTTTTTTACGTACCTACAACTACTGACTTAAAATTAAGCAGGCTTCATTCATGTCGCTAATCCCATCGAAAAAACGTTATTTTATTTACACTGTTAGTCCCCTAACTTCTGACGGGTTGAAGATGAAAAAAGATTTTCCCCTGTCACCATAGTTTCAATAAAAAGGTGAACTAACAGTTTAGTTAACTTCGCGAGAGGGTTCAAAATGGGCTTCGTGAAGTTTGATACACTCGCGGGTACGACGAATTTAGGTCTGCTGTACCCGCCACATTAACTCAGCATTGTTCCTTATTTGATCACAATGAAATTTGATTCTCTGTAGAAGTTCCTTCCAAATATCGATCGAAGTGAAATACATCAAGGTTTTGAGGTGTCCCCACAGGCAAAAATCTAATGGCGTTAGGTCGGGCAATAGGTCCTATCCCACGGTTTGCATAGGCGTTATTCAAGTGCTCCCGCACAGCAACGCTGAAATGATGTGGTGTCCCATCGTGCATGCAGTACATGTTTCGGAGGATTTCAAGTGGTAAGTGCTCTACTAAATCGTAAAAAGCATTCTGGAGGAACTCCAAATAGAGTTCTCCCTTCAGTCGTACCGGTAACACGAATGGTCCAAGCACGAAATTGTCAATGATTCCTGCCCAGATATTAATTGAATGAAACGGATATTGATGAAGCGAAAGCATGAGGATATTCATCAGCCCATACATGTGAGTTGTGTAAATTTATGATACCATTTTTGGTAGACACTGCTTCGTCCGTGAAGAGAATACTGCTAATATAGTTTACATTATTTTGTTGCTAATCCAATAGCCAGTTTGCAAACTGCTTTCTATGGGGAAAATCGTTAGGAAACAGTTCATGCACTTTTTTCAAATGATATGGATATCACAGCTGTTCTTAAAGAATTTCATGTACAATGTTTGCGACGTATTAAATTGCACTGATAATTTTTGAATGCTCGTTGAAGGAGTGTCATCTACACCATTTAAAATATTTGCCTCTGATTGCGGTATACGTACTGTTATTCCCCTACCAGCATCAGTACTTTTTCCCCAAAATTTCCTAAAATTGGGAAAAAATTTAATAATATTACCTTTTCAAATGGTATCGCCTACCATTCTCCCTTAGACGTTGGTCAACTCGTTGAAATGTTTTCTGATCTGGAAGAGTACGATTAGGATATATGTCGTGATATAACCTCTTGGCTTCCAAAGCATTGCAAGATGCAAGACCATACATCAAATGCATATGTGCATACTCAATAAACGTCTATTCCATATATTAAAAACTTTCACTATTAATTTCACCACGAAATCCAAAAATTAATAAATTAATATCCAAGTAAAGAATCAATTTGTCAGCGATATGAAAGTTTCTAAAATGCAGGATATTTATTTCTTTCGTACTTAGCAACGTTTGTAACAACAATATTTTGTTTTTAGTGCCGATAAAATAAAACGTACATTTTTTACTAACCTAACATTTGATAGAAACAAAAATGAATTTTTTATCCAAATACGCCAAATACATAATGTAATTAACGACATGAATTTCAGCCAGTAGTTAAAGGTATGGAAGAAACGTTGTCCAAAGTTCTTATCATACAGGGCGTAAAAAAATGGGGTCGTGAGTGTCACAGCTAGTCCGTTCCGACAGCTGTGAGTAATTCACCACATTTTTTTGGAGAGTAATTTCAAGGGTCTTACCTAGTATACATCATATTAAAAAAAATTGAACTATACCTAGTGGTTCAATAATTATGTGTAAAAAACTTGATTCCAGTGCAGCTCTATAAGAATCCATATCTCCGAAGAGGAAGCCTATACGAAAAAAGTTTATACCAACTTGTAATATTCTTTTTACGTATTTTTTTCATATCCGGAAGATTCCCCACATTTTCATCGATATCCTGTATATCATCTCCATCAAGCGCCTAGATAATTCTACTTAAGAGTAAAGTTTTGCATGGTGAGTCCCATGATACCATACTTGTCTTAGAAAGAATCTAAGTTGAGGGTACAGGAGCAGGACTATTATCGTTTTCTCCGACAGTTAAGAAGCGTTGAAAACTGTTGCATGCCATCAGATAACATATAAACAAATTTAGGACTGTCTTCAAAACCACCCTGGCGAAACCAAACAAGATTATTCTGGCGTATGTACTAGAAGACAAAGGTGTACTAGGCAATGAAAAAGAGTGTCAATTTGCACGACAAGGATCTGCGACCACACTTATTGGACTGAATTTTAAAACTATGTACACCAGACCCACTTGCGGCCACAGTCATAGCAAACTACTGCTAAACAAACTACTCGGCAAACTAAACCTCTACGCCTTGAGTTTAAGCAGACAAAAAATTAGGCTGGTGACAGGACTGATAATCAGCTACTGCAGCTTAAGAAAACATGTATAGAAATGGGCATTCATGAAGAACCAACATGTAGACTATAAGATGAGACGAAACAACCTAATACGCCATTTTCGAATGCGAGGCTCTGATCTACTGAAGACATCTTCAACGATCAATCAATCCAGGAGAAATACACTCAAAGAACAAACTAGTGAACATGCTCTTCATCCTGTTCACATAAAACAGATATAACAGAAGACATATAAGTCACTAGGATGCGGTGTACGTGCTTCTCAAATTTAGCTTGCTATATAATTAATTTACTCCATCTATTAACCATAAAAAAAATATGCAAATCGAATTTATAATCTCTACTTAATTTTAAATCAAATAGAGATATTTAGACTTTTACAGTAAATTATAAAAACCAAGCATAATAAAATTACCGTTCAAAAATTAAAACTGACCTGAGTTCAGCTGTGAGACCCCCCTATACAAAATTCATTGTGAGTAGATTCCAAAAATATTTTAAAAATCCACAGATGCGAGCAATTTTTCAAAAAAAGACCTTTTCTAGACATTAAATTTATTTTACGTTTTTCCTACTTCACTGTGTATTATTAAAAAAAGACAGAGTACATACCCTTAATCAGCTCCTTTCGGCGGCCTCTCCTGTCTGACAGCGGCCATCTTTTGAAACCTTGGCACCTATTTGGGGCTTGTCTGCTGCGCACACTCGCACACAATGTCAACTATAAAATTAAATATTTTTAACTAATTTCACATTATAAGCGTGGGTTCACTGCAATGGCAAGGGCGTTCTACGTCTGATCAGTGAGGTAAACCATGTTTGGGAAGACCGAGTGCTGTGTGTGTGTGAGTGTTCTATATTGTGCACATTAGGAATAAAAATTATTTGTCCTATGAGATATTTGATTATTTATAAAGTTATTAAGTGAGGGTAGTAGCTGTAAGCACTAGATCGCACAGCCAGTCGATAAAATTTCAGTAATTCCCGGTAAAAATAAAATTTAAATCGAGAAGTAATCAAACTTTTTATAAAAAAAATATAACATATATCGACAAGTCGATTCACGTCTTACAGAGACAATTCAACAGTGAAATCATATTTAATGCATCATCTTTCCAACTAAATTTGTGTCTCATTTTTGTTCCATATTTTTTTTTAAATTTTAGTATATTATTTACATTTTGTCGCTAAACATTGTCTTAATATTTATCGACGATTTTTTGAAAACTTAATTATGATATTTTCTCTCAGAAATTTCTTTATAAGGTGAACAGACGGAATTATCTTAAGCACTCTGAAAATATTTATTAAATAAATAGTATATATATATATATATATATATATATATATATATATATATATATATATATATATATATATATATATATATATATATATATGTATATTTATATATACGGGCACTCATAGTTTTCCTTATTCCTTCCAACCAACTTCTCCTAGGTCTTCCTCTTCTACGGTACTCTAGTCTCTCGTTGACTATGACCGTACCGGACTAATTATTTTCTTTCTGTATCTTTCATGATCGTATCTTCTATTCCCATCTATCGTAATGTCTTCTCGTTTCTTATTATCTGTGTCCGTGACTACTGACCTCCTCAAAACATCAATTTCTACAGGTTCTACTCGTTTTTTATTTTTCTCTGTAAGTCTCCAAGTCTCAGGCCCGTGAATTAAACATATTTTTATCATCGGGTTGTATATGTTATATCTTCATTTTTTGCTAATATTTTTGGCCTACAGTATCCTATCTAGGCACCCTATCAATCTTTTAGCTTGGATAATTCTTACACGAATTTCTTTATCACCTATTTCCGTTCTATCAAAGATAATTCATAAATATTATTAACCGTCGCATCCTTCTACTTCTGTATTATCATTAATCTGGAGGTTATTCTTATTATCTTCTATGCATAAATATTTGGTTTTCTCAGTGTATATTGACAGAACCCATTCCTCATATGTTTCTTGTAGTTTTCTTGTCACGTATTCAAGATCTTCTTTGTCGCCTACTAGGCCTGCTTGATCATCATCAAATTATAATATATTGATATGCAAAATAAAAAAAAATTGTTTTCAAAAATATGTTAATAAGATTAAAATAGATCCTTATATATATGTTTGAAAAATATTTTATCTGTTTTCAATATTTTAAATGATAATTTCCCAAACGCGTGCTAGTTCTTGATCACATGTATTTTGTTATTGAATTAAGTAAGTCACAAGTAATCGAAATTCGGGTTACGAAGAAATTTGGCATTACGAGGAAATTTAGGCATTACATCATGCCGTTGATATTGAAATATACGCGAAGAAATTCGAAATGATGTCTTCCGATAAATAACATAAGGTAATTAAACACCTAAGGAAAGTAGTGCCTCTAGAAAAAAAGATAGATATCCTTAATAAGTTACATAATGAAAAATTTTTTAGTATCACCTAGTCAAAAATTCGATACAACAAAACGAAAATATGAAGCATCATAAAAAAAAGTAGCCATATGTTGTAAACCACACTAAATGGAGGTAGGAAAAATTTTTTATGCCAGTTTTGAATCAAATTGTACAAAGCAATAATTATATCTATCGTATCGGACAATTGGAAAAGAAATATTTAAAACAGCCAACCATATCAAACCTTTTTGCATCATCCTCTCATTTCGTTGTTAATCACAAAAGAGGGAAAACCACACACAATTGGGGAAAAATTAATCTTGCCGGCAGCGAAAGACAGTTCTACATCATAAGATTGCATCAGACATCATCAGGAAAATTGCTTTAAACACAAATTTAGTTCAAAGGAAAATTGATAAAATGGTTACGATATTAAAATATCATTATGCGATTACTTGAACATATGTAAATTTTCCAATCAAACAATTAATAAAGCACTGCTCTTGTTATACGTACGATTCATAAAAGAGAATAAAGTTTGTCAACAATTACTATTTACTAATAATTTGGAAACGATATAAAGGGAGAATTGATATTTAAAACTATGGATATTTTTTTCAAGAGAAAAAAATTCTTATTCATAATATCTTGTCAGCGGCTACTGATGGTGCTCTAGCAATGACAAAGCATCGCAAGGGTTTCATAGTGCATTTAAAACAAGCAGTACCAAATGTACTCGTATAAATTGTGTTATTTATCGTCAGCATTTGGATACATATGTCTCTCCATTACGTTATTAAGGCAATCAATAAGATTAGAAACAATCCATTGAGTGACAGGTTATTTAGTCAACTATGTAGGGAAAATGATGCAAGGTTTAAATCGCTTGTTGTTTCACACAAAAAAAGTACGTTGACTCTCTAAATATGTTTGTTTGAATCGTCTTTATGGTATGTTTGACTTAATACTAGATCATCGCTTATTTGAAATAACTGTATCAAGTATTTAATGAAGGAAATTTACAAATCCAGGGGGATGACTTAAATTTAATTAAAACAAAAAACAGCATAGCTGTTTTTGTGGGATAACCATCTTCTATAGCCAGCCACTCTCCAATATTATCAGCAGTGTTTGCAAACCAGAATCATTGACTGACTTACTGCCAATACTGGAACGTTCTTCATATTGATTTCACCGAGAGATTCCAGGAACATATCGAGTTGGCTTTAGATCATTTCTCAAATGCAGATTCAGTAGAATCATTGAATTTAGAAGAAGAACTCGGAAAATTCACAACTAATGACTAACTTAAAGTAAAATTCAGAAATAGATATCCATATCAATAATAGGACTCTACTCTGATTTATGAGAAACAAATTTTTAATTACATTCCCTCTCATGCATGGCTGAGCATGGGTTCAGTGCTATTGCAAATTTGCTTTCCAAAAATAAAAGAACAAAGTACAGACTACGGGGGGTACCAATTTGCGACTTTTGTTGCCAAAATTGGCACCTGATATTAACAAACTGTTAAAACTCCACCAGCCTCAACCATATCAATAATTTTTACATCAAGTTTCTAATTCAAAATAAATGATTTTATAATACATTTGATGATCTTTTAATTTTTAATACAATATTTTAACTAACCTGAACTAATGAATAACTTAGTGTAAAATTCAGAAATGGATACCAAGAGTTCTAGCTTCAAAATCAATACAAAGACTCTACCCTGGATTGTCAGCAATGGTTCGAAAAATTTTAATTATATTCCCCTCATGCATAGCTGAGCATGGTTTCAATGAGTTCACAAAAAAGGAATATTATTAATATTAGGTACAATTACTACAAGGGAGAAGGGCGTTGGATTTATTTTTTCTGGCAAGGACGGTGATCCAGAAAAGGTTTAATTAATTCCGGTCTTAAAAATTTTCATATGAAATTTTCCAAAACGAACTAGTTTACTTAATCATAAAATTAAAATTTTAAGGAAAAATTCATTTTTCAAATGAGAAACTTAACATGGTGAAGTTCTCGTTATGAATTTCAGCGAGAGTTTCGTTTAAATTTCATATGCAAATTCACATTTCAACCATATAACAAATTTTGAATCAGCTATTTTTTTCTCCAAGAACAGCTACTCATTAAGTGAGAATTTCTATAACATGTCTATAAATGTCATGAAGTCCTCAAATTTCATCAATTCACATACATTTAATTAATATTTCCAAGGGAAATTTCAGAAAAGCTAAAATTTACCCATTTATATATTTAGCAAAGTTGAATAAATAGACATTACATTTTCATATTTCATCATAACATTAACGACCTAAAAGGGCTCCCGAGGGCCAAACTTCCTTGAGTATTTGTGAATCCTTTCACATTAGTTTTATTAAGATATCAAACTAAATTATAGTCGGTAATAACTATAAATTATATTGACTATTTGTTTTATTCGACTGTCCTGGAACTTCTCTAAATGTCATTATTTACGAATAATGAGTCCTGTCCTTTGAATCACGGGACCAATATGAAAAGTTTTCGCAAATATTTGAATCTTAAATGAAAGATACTAGTTGTATTTTATAATGGAAGAGACCCTGTATGTGTATGACACACACATTATGTTAGGGCTGTGGGGAAGTTGATTCTCTTGTCTTTTTTATTTTTTCCCGTCAAACGAAAAAAGTTGGAGTGAAATTTTTTTTGCTTACTCCATTGTGAAGAATATCATTGAATAAGTTCTCAAAAAATAAATATTATAATACAATCTGGAAGTAAATCCCTTCGTAAATTTGGTGTCTTGTGAAAACTGACCGATGTTTCGCCAAAATCTCATTTGGCATCTTACTTGCTCGTCGAAAAACAACTGAGAGAATTTTCAGCTGGCGTTATAGACCTCACCAGACACTGTTTTAAGGACGCCTTATAAACCAATATAAAGACTAATGGATGGCGTGGCTATGAGCTCATCACTCTCTGTCTTCACCTTTTACAAATCTTTTCGAGATCTATTTTGAGACTCAACCCCTTGAAAAATCCAATCCGAACTCTGCTGTCGCGTCATAGACAACCTGCTTGTGATATGTCCAAAGATAAAATTTACTTTGCAAACTAAAGAAAATAATCAGTTCCCGTTCTGGGGCGTCCTAGTAAGAAGTTCTCAAACAAACCACCAAACTATAAATAAAGCAATAAAACTAATAAAAACACACACAAAATATTTCTTGCTACTACCTACCGATAACAGAGAGATTTTTATAACTCCATACATCAAAAATATTACAGATAGAATTCTCAGGTTACTCCAAAAATATAATATATACAGAACCTACAAACCACAAAAAATATTAGGTTTATCTATAAGAAATAAAACGGAAAGAATCAATTAGTGTACAGGATAGTATGCGGCACCTACAGTAAAACGTACATAAGTACAATCAGCAGAAAAATATCGGCAAGACGAGAAGACATAAACTTAAGTATAAGAAATAGACATACCATATCTCCCCTTTTGGAGGATTAGTCAACAACTCCTAAAATACAAAGGCTGCTGATTTGTGACGTCATCATCATTCGGCTGTTAAATCAACATCTTATTATCTATTTTTATTGGATTTATGTGTTTGTCAACTTATAAATTTACTTATGAATTTGAAATGATCGTAATTTAAATGTTTTAAACTTATATTTAAGTTAATTATTTGTTAACAATGCTAACAACATCAGTGAGAAAAATTATAACATAATGATTTTAAAAACACTACTTAGTCTTAAATGTTTTACTATAGTTTTTTTACACAAATACATCAAGGTGAGGCCACCGGGCATTTTCTTTTTTAAGAAATTTTATTGTCGCATCTACTTAGGTAGCAAAAGTCGATTAAGAAGTTCTATAAGTTACAGAAAAAAAAATTAAACTACCTCATTTTTTGCAAATAAAAATTTAAACAATATAATACAAATGTTAAATGGCAATATTAAATAAAAGGTAACGCAAAAAAAGAAGAAATGTCAAAGGCCATAAAGTAATAACGTGTCAAAAGAAAAAATGATAATGTCACTATGCAGATAGAGAATGCAAACGAGATGGATATTGAGGTTCAAAATGAGGTCGAATACTCTCGTTTGCCGCATAAGGGTACAATTTCCTCTTTTTTTCCCACAACTAGAAATATACCCTCCAAGAATACACTTTGACAATCTCCAGAATGCTACAGATACGGAAACCCTAAAAAGGAAAAAAACGGTACCCATTATTATCAGAGAAACGAAAAAATGAAGTCAAATCAATACTGACATGAAAATTCTAAACTTAAACTTCACATCAGTAAAAGACAACTAGTTTGGAAATTCCAGTAACACCTGCAGAAACAGATGACCACAGGAAATTCACAAGTTACTTGAATGCACAGAATATAGGGTACCACACTTACTCCTTTCTAAGGGAAAAATAATTAAATATTTTAATAAAAGGGATACATAAGAATATCGCAATAGAACATGTTTAAGACGAAATTCTGGCCATGGGTTTTCATCCAATTAAAATTTTCAAACTTAAGGTACGGGCGGAAAAAAGGAGTCATCTATGATCAGAATTCTTATGCCTAAAACTAAAAAATAGATCTACATAGTGATGCATATTCTAAATATACTGTTGTGGAACTTAACAGCTTACCACCGCGTTCCGGCAAAACTGGACTTAAATAGAGGTCCAAGTTTGTGGAGAGTACAAGGATGTCTGAGAAAGATACCGGTGGATCACACTGATGAGTCCACTACCGGTATCGGGACGAAACATCCGTACATTTTAGGTGGTCGCAAATTAGATTGTGATTATATGTCTTCAACACCAGAGACATGATTGCAACATGGCGCCCGAGTAGGGACGACGAGACGGAAGGCCGTCGAGTCGTGGCTTTGTGCTGAAGCCGGTACCCTACTTTGAAAAGACCACCTAGGATGTCCGTTCCACTTTCTTTTCAGGCCTGTGCTTTCTAACGACTTGGACTGTCCGACAGTTAAAGCCGGAAAGCAAATGCCTTAGGGGGGGCATATTGTGGAACTTAACATCTTACCACCGCTTTCCGGCAAAACTGGACTTAAATAGAGGTCCAAGTTTGTGGAGAGTTCAAGAATGTCTGGGAAAGATACCGGTGGATCCCACTGATGAGTCCATCACCGGTATCGGGACGAAACATCCGTACATTTTAGGTGGTCGCAAATTAGATTGTGATTACATGTCTTCAACACCAGAGACATAATTGCAACAATACTGGTGATAATACAGGTAATAATTTTGGAAGCAGAAAAATTATTATCAAGGTTATAATTGCCACTCACAATAAAGATTTTTCGCGAAGCCGAGATTTCTTAGGTGCGCAGGCAACCACCACTTTTCTAGATATAGAAAACCCAAAGACACTCCAATATTATGCGTAAATTGTGAGAGGCTGCATCATACAAACTACATTGAAAGTGCGGAAAACCATAAGATGATCAACAAGGAAAGAACACCACCTTGACTTATTAGTCTTCAATTAAAGGTAGAACTTTATTCGAGCATGCTACAAAACAAACACCAATATTTGAACCAGTTTCGACACCTAAAAAACACCCGAAAATACTGATCGAAATAGTGAAAATGGTGTAAATATAAAGGGATTTCAAAATATTCAAAAATTACCATACAAACACTATGAATAAAAGTAATCTAAAAAATTCAAGAGCATTAATCATTCGCTAATAAAAGTTTAATTTAGCAGCCACACCAAATAATAGAAAAAGTGGATACAAATTACCCAATGCATAAATAAACAACCCAAGCACCAGCACATAATACTTTGAAACGTGAAATAAAAAGCACAAGTTGAGAAATTTCCGGGGGGACACAGATGCTGTACTTCTTCAGAAAACCTTTCTGAGGGCAATGATAAGGTTCAACATTAAGAATTACATTTCGTTGAGGAATGACAAGTCTGACCATCAAGAGGGAAGGAGGCAATTTTAGTCAAAAAACAAATGAAATCTCATAGAATGATTGCACCAAACTATGGCAATTTGGAAACTACCGCAATACAAGTTCAGGTACGAGATCATCCCGAAATTCGATTAGATACTTTTATGGGGTTTCTCGTTAATTATAGTCAGCAAAAAACTAATGTAGCATTCATAACCTGTTATTTAGGGACACTAAAAATGCCACAAACAGAACTTAAAACTTTTCTTTTGAAGATACAGGGTAGAATTCAAAAGTTGGTAATTTTTATAATGCACGTAGCGTTTTTATTTGAAAAGATTTTACAACATATTATAATATTTAAAGCGTAATAAAGCGTAATCTAATGGTGTAGTCGTAGCTTTAATACGAGGTGTAGCTAAAAAGTTATTAATCCCAATTTGGTTATTTCAAATGAAACACCCTATATATTTTTAGATTATAAGGTAGAGTTTTAATTACATTTATAACAATATACTACACTCAATGAGAAAATGAAAAGTCAAGCTGAATTTTGCGATTTTTTCATTAAAAATCGTAGTAAGCTAAGAATAAAAAACAAATGCAGATATTATGATACTTATATTTAAACTTAAAGATATACTTTCAAATTATTTGAATTTGTCACGAAAAACAAAAAAAAAAAACAGTTATTTAAACATACGCCTTTTAAGTTAACAACGATGTATATTTTCGTGAAGTTCTGCTTCCATTATAATTATTACAAATTAGTTATGAAAATTATGAAAGTATGATATGATACGTGCGTATATAGGAAGCGCGAAAAATCAACAAAATGTCCTTAATCTATATTTTCAACGTTTTCCAGATAGGTGTCAACCTTTTAATGATATTGTCATCTATCCTAAGAAAAATTGACGTTACTTGTGACAAAGTGAGAACAAAACAAGAAATCATACACCAAAAGAAATTTTCCAAATTCTAGAGCAGACAAGAACGTTGTTTTCAATTCAAATAACTCTCTGAGAAGTCGGCTCACTAGACTCAAACCAACAACTCAAAGGGACATGAAGAACTGTGTATATCAAATACCATGTGAATGTGACAATTCCTACGTTGGCAAAACAAAGAGACCTCTTGACGTAAAGATCAAAGAACACCAAAAATGCACATTTCGAGGAGAAACAGAAAAATCTGGTGCCGCCAACCATGCCAAATGAGATTTTGTCGAAACGTCGTGAAAACAATTTTTTGAACGAACGGATTAAAACCCGGAATAACCAAACCATATATATATATATATATATATATATATATATATATATATATATATATATACATATATATATATATATATATATATATATATATATATATATATATATATATATATATATATATATATATATATATAGCAAGTCAACATCACAAATCCTGTTATAGACACAAAAACTGTATACGTTGCTTTATAAAACTTCATTAAGTAATTCTTTTCTGTCCTCCAATTAATAATATCTCCAGCAATTTTCAGAACCCGTTTCATACTTAGAACGCTTTTAGCAATTTCCTGCAGTGCCTATGTTAACCCATTAAAAATGGTAAACAGACACAACCGATCCGCCCATTATAAAAGCATGGTCATAATTTATAACCTCATTACCATATTTCTAAATCAGGCTATTAGAGTCTAATATGGCTAAACAAAGAACGATTGGCATTCTGATTTAGATATCATTAATACATATTTCTACTATTTGACTTAAAATATTTGCCATTACCATACATCATGTAAACTTTTAGGTTCGCCCTTGCAATAAAATCAGAAATAGACCAGTCCCTTTCTCCAAAACTCTTATCTGTCTTTCTTCTTTTCTGTTAATACATAAATAATAAGCCTCTCTGATTAAGAAGAAATTAATTAAGTATGATACATTTATTTATAAATAGAACCTTTTTTTTACTAGATTCCCTGCAATTATTAATTGGACTTGGAGAGATAGATATCCAAAATCCCATTTTATTAATTTTTATTACAACGAAAATTTATATCAAGCTGGGAAAAATACCGGTTAGAAATGAGAAATTTTTGGTCTGTCGCATTGTAGCCAAAGTTCATAATGATAAGTATTTAAAAATTCTAAATGAATCCCATTCTGAAGATTTTTTATTTATTTTTTTTATATTTTTAGATATTATTTCTGTAGCATTCGGTCTCGAATGCTCCACAACAAATTATTTATTTTACGTGTCTCTAATAAATAGTTGGTTTATTATTTTCCCTGAAACCTACTGATAATATTCCAACTATCCCTCACTTTTATGAAATATTCCTAATCCATTTTTAAAGTGCATATTTATAGCGTCGTTCTGCAAATTTCTCTGTATTTACTCCAATAAGAAATTGTTACTTGGGAGACTATTGAACTGAATTCGTTAATTTATGTTTTATGAAGTATTTGCATCATTTTATTTGTGTAGCAGCATAATTTAATGATCATATCGATCAGTCGAGAAAATAGCTATTAAAATCTCTATAATTAATGTTTTGGCACATTTGGCTTAAAAAGTAATGTAATTAGTATGACTAGTTTCATCCCTTAACGTCCAGTCCCTCGAAACGCAGACCGTTGTCATTTTTCTGCCATCTTTATTATGTCCGCTCAAACGCATATTTGGGTAGACTTGATTTTTCCCGATCCTAATACTTTAAATTCAACGTGATAACTATCGAAGTGGCGCGCACAGAACGAAAGCAGCCAAGCGGAACATTTTCGTGAAAGGAAACCGACGTTATGATCTAGATATGAATATTTGACGTTTCTCCTGACTATCATCTCAAGTTAAGTACTTAAAGGAAAACTCTTCCTTATTTCGTGCTACACAGTAATGTGCTTTCCTTATGATACTCTCACGAAGAAAAGGCAAGCCTTCATTACTCTTTCTTTCTGAGCGAAATGTTAAGGCTCGTAAATATTATTCTATGACCCAAAGTCCGTATGGTCCCAAAGAATTATCTCTGCTAATGTCACTGTAATCTCTGTCATGCCAATTTGTTCTCACCAGGAGTGTTCTCTGTCCAACAGGGATACGTTCTAAATTCTGCTCCTTGCCTATTTAAGAAGCTAATCCTCCATTCAGATGTAAGAATTCTTAAGGAATTATATATTAGTATTCAGTACATTTGTGTTAGGTGGTGATTAATTTTGTATGCTTATTACTATGTGGTTTAAAGCTCAATCATTTCTATTTAGCTAATAGGCTTTTGCAATTTATTGCGTATGATCTGCGACGTCATCGTGGTATTATTATGAAGCGAAGTTTAATTGTTTATAATGTATAAGCTTTACGATCTCTGGCCAAAGATCATTTGCACTAATTAAGGAATTTGATGGGAAATTATTAAAAAATTTGATGCATAAAAGGTTCATTTTAATTTTTTATTTCAGAATGCTATGAATTTTATATGTAATATATTACCTAATAGAATCGATCAAAGTTAATTTCAGTGCTTTTAACTGCTCTTCTAAATTTAATAGTTTACACCACATCATCTGATCACCGATGAAAAGCTACCGTTCATTGGCTTAGTTATCTTGGAGTTAAGAAAGCTAGAATAAACTCACAAAACAATTAAAAACAATAGAAAATATATACCTATATTTTTAGATTCAAAAATGAGGCTGCATATTTTGCAACAAAAAATGAGCTGTCTGTAACGAGTCTATCGCATTGTTATCAAATTTTTAACAAAAAAATCAGAAAATGATTGAATATTATGCCAAACAGTCTAAATGTCGAAAATGCCAGAGAAGCGGAATTAATCTTGATGTTTGCAGGGAAGTATAAACAATAATTCTCAAAGAAAGTCCTTAAAAAGTGTCTACTATTATTAAAGCGTTAAATATTTCCGAACAAAGAGTTTAGGCAATTCTAAAAGTTGAGTTTAAAGATTATGGATTCCCAAGCAAAACTGCTTAGGCAGCAAAGTTATCAAAATTATTTAGACTCTGTAGATGCAAACCATAACTTTACAACAGTGACTAATGAAGGGACTTGGTGGCTCCGGAAACAAAATCAGAGTCCATGCAGTAGTCTTTAAATGCTCTTCACCTCCAAAAGAGCTTGCACGTAATCAAGCTTATGGCCACCACCTTCTGACACCAAGTAAAAATTATTCTTAATGAATACCTGTCAATAACAGCTGTCCAGTTCAACGTTTCTTAACATTTCAGTATTCGCAATCCGAGTGTCCATGTCAGTTTTAATACAATTCCCCTCCTTTTAATGGATGCTATTGTTCTAACTAAATTTATTTTGATAATTTTTTCTTTGATATTGATAAACCATTAAAAGTTCATTCTTTCCTTAAAGAGGACACTCCCCAAAAGTTGAAAATCGCTGACCTATTATAATAAATTAACAGGATTACATATAACTATTGATTAAAAATGTCCTGGTTTGTGTCATAGGAATATCCTCCTTCTTCACGAAAATGCATAGGTTCATAGATCATTCAAAGTAGATGATATCGAAAATAAGAAGATATTGATGCCTACTTTAAAGGCCAAGAGAAATCATTTTTATCTGATAAAATAGAGTCATTAATCGCATTAAAATTAAGGAATATTATGTTGAATAACGAAATTGGAAAAAAATTAAAACTTTTTGTTCCATTGTTAGGGAGAAAACTTTTCTAGAGCCCCTCGTGATGGGAATAAAAATATCATTATTTTTGACGACTTTTTTAATGCCTTTGATAATCCGGTTTTTTCCAATTTAGTTTTAATTGTTTTAATGAGAAAACATTTTTTATACGGGCATAAAATTCCATCGGAGAATCGTTAAATTCCAATAGGCTGACAAATAAATTACCCGGCAGATTCGGTACAATATTTCACAGCTACTTTTTTAGATTTATTTTAAAGTTGTCTTTGTATTAATATTAATGATTTTGAATTAGTAATTCTCAGAGGACGCTTAGTTAGCAGTGTCTTTGCACAGTTTGCAGGTTTTTCCCATAAATTTTAAATTTTTCGCCGACTTCAACTAATTAAATAAATAAATCTAAATTGTGTAAAATGAATAAATGAAATATCATGTGACAAAGTCGTGATTTATATCTTACTTTCAAGTGTACTTTTTTGAAGTCAGCATATTGTTTTTAATAATATTTTTATTATTTTTCGCTTTGGTTAGTCTTTAAAATAAATAGGCTCGCTAATAACTTAATAAGTTACCGTTTTTCTTCTTCAAGCGGTTAAAGAAAAAGACAAACAGTTTATTTCCGCAAATCCAGGAGGGACCAATGATGCGGACCCCCCGGATTGCGGAACGATAAACCGGGCTCCACAAAGAGGAAAATGTAGATAGTACTCATAGTTATGCTTTTGGGAAGGACTCTTCAATATAAGGGAACTGTTTAATTCCTTTAAGTAATTCTGGACTGACAACTGAGCTGGAATGATTATATGAGGCTCGAGCCAAGAAGACTTTTTGTGTTTTCTGAGTTTTTAAGCGAGCCTTTAGATACACATTTCGACCAAGAGTTGCTGAAAAGCAAATTAATTGAATACTGGAAAGGATTGCTGATGGGACATTGTTACCTGAGAAGCCTTCTTTATAAGATTATCGTCGCGGATGATCCGGTGTGCAGATGGTGCATGAAGGAGGATAAAATTGTCCATTATGCTCTCAAAGAATACTCGGCCCTCAACGGATCGAGGCAGAAACATTTCGGGAATACAATAATATCACCCGAAGCAGTTAGGCAAAGTCAGGTAACTAGGCTGTCTGGATTCGCAAAGGTGATCGGCCTTGAATGATTTGCAGCCATGGTGGAATGTAACGGGCCCAACGAAGCATAAGCGTCAAGGATCGAATATTACTACTCTTATTCATTGATTCATTCATTCATTCCTTTATTCATTCGAGTCTGGTCCTCTCTTCATAGGTATTTCGACCACATAGTGGTCGCGCTAATGGAGCTGTAATGAGCTAAGAGCAAAATCCACAGAAAACAACTCTTCACAAAATCTTAATTTCGAGAAATATCTGCAGGGATGTTAAACATGTAGACATTCTCAATACTTTATTGTAAAATATTAATAGTCAAACGACACCTATACACTGAAGTAGTGAGAACCATAAAAATTAAAATTTAAGTCAGAAAGTGAAAAGAAAAACAAGTTTCGTTGAAACAAAATAAAAAAGACGATGGCTAAAAAAGAGACAAAGAAACAGGATAAAATTCCTAACTAACTTTTTTTTTTGTTTTTCAGTTTTTAGTTTCCTTGTTATTTATACATGAATAAAAAACCAAAATAAATGTTTCTTCCTTTTATGTTAATCTCAGATACTGATTGCGAATATTTACATGACAAACATTTCATCCTGTTTAAATCGACTTAACATTTTCCTAAAGTTTCTAAATGAAAGATTTCTAGATATATTAGTGACCAATACTATGTATTCAGAAGCAAAAGAAAAAAATATTCACACCCATAATTTCAATCTATAAATAATACAAAGGGATTTTCAGAAATGCCAAGTAGCGTGGTTTTAAAAAGAAAAGCAGAAATGAAGCGAATTTAAATATGTTTTAAGTGAGGAAATACTTCATCCTCTTGTATTTTGCTCTAAGCACTGAAAAGAAATGGTTAATTTATTTTCGTAACATAAAGGCGAATAACTGGTAATTATACGGTGGTAAAAAGCTCCTAACCCTAGAAGGGTAAATATTTTTAACTTGCTTGTTGTTTGATTAAATGGTCTATAATATCCGCCATTTATTATATTTATTTTAAAAGTTTATATTAAAAGTTGAGGAGAACAAAATGTTTATAAAAAAATTGAACCGACTTCTAAAAGTGCGCTAAAAAGTGAAAAATAACTATAAATTTTTATATGAAATTGAACTTTTTGCAGTCGGCACCAAACTAATATCTGACAAAATGTAATTTGCATAACCAGATTAAAAATACTTTATTTGTAATTGCTTTCTTACCATAATTTGTATATAATAATAATTATTTATTTCATTAAATAATTTGGCCAACTTCAAAAAGTCCAATTGCACATAAAAATGTATAGTTATTTTTCACTTTTTAGCGCACTTTTAGAAGTCAGTTCAATTTTTAAATAAAAATTTTATTTTTCTATTTTTAGTTTTAGAATTCATTATGATATCCATAAATTATTTGAACTAAGTACTAATCCAGATTAGTGCACCTCGGAATGACTCCCAGGTGGCAAAAAAGTACGCATTTTATTCATCCTAAAATGAACCACTAAAATTTCTTTGCTTCTTACGGTTTTGCAAATACCAGTAAAATTGTGTCAAACAAATATTTAGTCTGTCATAGTAAATACACTATCTTAAATTTCAAATTAATTTTAGATTGGTAATATAGGCCCCAAAACCTTCCAATATCGATGTTTAAAGAACCTGAGATGTAAATTTCGTAGCTCGATATATTTTATACTGCATATTGAGTTTGTATACACCTCAAGATCCCCACAATATCAATTTTCAATATTTAAAGAACCTGAGGTGTAAATTTCTTAGCTCGATATATTTTATACTGCATATTGAGTTTGTCTATACCTCAAGAACCCTACAATATCAATTTTAGACAAAATCGGAATGTGTAAAATTTTCTGTCCCTCATATTGTATCTTATCAACCTAATAGTTGTAAAAAATTAACTTCATATTCGTAATACACGACCCGGAAAACCCTCTAATACCAAATCTGAAAAAATGCGAATAAGGTAAAATTTTCAACCAAACATATTGCATCCGGTATATTAAAATTCAAAAAAATTATTTTAAGTCTTAATCTAATCTAAATCTAAACCCTTCAAAGCCCCCTAGTACCAATTTTGGATGAAATCCGGAAATTTCAAATTTCTAGACTAATATTCGCTATTTACATCCTCAAAAACGATTCAGTCCCGCCTTTGAACAAATCGAAAAATGTAAAGTTTTTAGTCCGCTATCTTGGATTTGCCATATTGAATTTTGAAACAATACTTTGAAATTCATAATTTACACCCTCAAGAACCCCCTATATCAGTTTGGGAGAAATTAAAATTTTTAGGACACCATATTGAATCTGCCAGCTGCTATGCAATCATCGACAAAACGTTTGAAAAATATTATATTAAAATTTAATTTTCCTCTAAATATTCCATTACTAACTGAGCAATGGTAGATGAAATTGATGATCCCATAGTACATCCATCGAGTTGTTTGTAAAAGGTATTTTCGTACGTACCTTATTTGTTTTTTTTATGCATTGTAAAATATAAAAAAATTAAAACACATTCGCATTCCATGTATCCTCAGTAGACCATGTAAAGTTTGAATTTTATTTAGTAACAGAGCAGCAAAATATTAAGGTGTGTACCGGTAAAATTAAATATTTTCTAAAAATTTAAATACTGTTTTTAAGTGTCTTGTTTGTTTTTTGAAATTGTAGATATGTTTTTTATGTGTTGTATTTTAATTATGTAAAAATATTTTTAGGAGGAAAAAATTTTGAAAATGCCTTGAATAAAGGGCGAAACATCAATTGTTTTGTGTTTTTATTAAATATAGAACCTAAACCCAAGAAAAGACAAAATAAAGGAAAAATGAAATATCTGGTTTGTGTTCGTCATTTATTAATGGCCTCATCAGGAGGATACAGCTAAAAATAATTTATTTCAGTATTCCACAAAAATCCACATCTAACACATAAACTTAAAAAATATGTATAAATAAAAAAAATCGATAATAATGTTACAGCTGCTTACATCTAGAATTTAAAAAACTAGGTAAAATCCATTCTGTTTTAAAAAATAAATTACACGTCACTTTTACAATAAACTAACAATTATGAACATATTAAAATTTTTACTTTTGGTTCACATGGAGCCCAAAAAAATATATACTGACAAGAATTCAATTTAATATTCAATATACAATGTTGGTTACAATTTATTGACAGAATTCTGATACTTATTGTTCTATTTTTCTCAAAATAACTTATAGCATATGAGTAATATTCCAAAAAAGATAGAAAAAACAAGCGCTTTCTAAAGTTAGACTCATGTTCCAGAAAGGCCACATTTTCATAATCAAACCAATGGTCCATACTCTGGAAATGATTAGCCAAAGCACAAGATTTCTTACCAATGCGGCTATCACTTTTATGCTGAATAATACGATGTTTTAAGTTTTGTTTGTCCTATGTAGCATTTGTCACATTGACCACAAGGTATTTTGTAGACCACATTACAATGCTGTAGTAACAGGACTTTATCTTTTGTTTTCAATTCAATATATTCTAAAATACAGTTGACAATTCAATCTAAAATCAATAAAAGTGTCTCATTTTTATATAGTCTGGTTGTAAGATCCAACAACAATAAAATACTTTTATACTGGTACTGGTTTGCACTGGAATTCTAACCACCCAACTACTCCAAAATATAATACGGTTATTATAATGAAAAACCAAATTACCCATATTTCGGATAATGTATTTCTAAGAGTGTATGATGATCGTATTAGTGATGGTACACCATCATCAGTAACATACAAGGTCTGTCGAATAATGTACCTAAGCAGGTAAAACAATTTAAGAACAAAAAAATAATGATGTCTCGTTACTACAGCATTGTAACGCAGTCAACAAAATACCTTCTGGATAATGTGACATGTTACATAGGAAAAACAAAACAAAACTTAAAACATCGTATTATTCAGCATGATAGCCGCATTCATAATAAATCCTGTGCTTTGGCTAACTATTTCCAGAGTAATTTATTTTTTTTAAACAGAATGAATTTGAGCCAGTTTTTTTATTAAATTGTAAATGTAAGTAGTTCTAACATTATTATTGAATTCATATATTTTTATTTGTTTACCCACATTTTTTTAAGTTTATATATTGGATGTGGTTTTTTTTTGTGTAACACTGGGATAAATTATTTTTAACTGTATCCTCCGGATGATACCATAAATATATTACAGACCGCAAACCCGATTTTTCATTTTCCTTTATTATATAGTGCAGTCGAAAAACAATAAATAAATATATAAATAAATCTATATATATATATATATATATATATATATATATATATATATATATATATATATACATCTTGCGGTTGGTAACTTATTAAGTTGATATTTGACACAAAGTTAACTTCTATCATTCTGTTATAAAAATATTTCTCTACTGTGCCACCAGAAGTCACTCTACCTGAAATTAAAATTTAATTTTTTTCATATCTTTTTTGTTTTGAGAGTTTATTTATTTATTTATCGACGGACAACAATGTCCACAGAGTTGAAAAAAATGCATGCAATTTTAAAGACAAAAGAAAACCTAATTAAAAAGGTAATCGTTATTCGAGACGGTAATCCATACCGTTTAGGCACAAACTGGAATTTAAGTTTTTATTACTAGTAAAATTAGTTTTTCAAGGGAGCAAAAAATCAAATTATCATGCTTCAAATTATTTTTTTTAATTTTATTTAGGTATGTGACATTTTTAACACAAAATTAAAATTTTAATAGAGAAAAAGAATTCCAGACTTAATGTAAGTTGGAATACATTTGAAAAACTGATTTTACTGGTAATTAAAATTTTAAATCCACTTTGCTCCTAAACGGTGTGGTTTATCGACTCGAATAAGCACCTTTTTTATTGGGCATTATTTTATCTTTAAAATGACATATCCTTTTTCCCAAACCCTGTCAAAACAAAAAAGATATAGAGAAAACAAAAGTTAAGCTTCAGGTAAAGTGACTTCTGATAGCATAGTAGAAAAACATTTTTATAACAAAATGACAAAAATTATTAAGCGTAATGTATGTGGTAAATATCGACTTAATAAGTTAAAAATTAATCAAAGATATTTTCAAAATAAGAAAAAAATAATGAACCTTGACAGTCTGTAACTCGATGACTCGAGAAGTTTCGACTTTTTGTTGTGTGACTTACAATTTCAACTTAATAGATCATCAAAATTTTTCAAATATAAATTCCCAACAAACTTGCATTTCCTATTATTTTATTTTTAATCTTCGGATAAAACAAAAATATTTTTTGCATCAGATGACAACAGATCCTCTAATGCGCGGTCATTAGTCAATCGTTCGATACAATTTTTATCCCCGTCAGCCATCGATCATGATTTTTTGGAAAGCTAGAGCTCGGGTCCGGTTGGAACCAACACGAAAATTTCTTCTAAAAAATAAAGTACTTTGGTCTTGCTTGATTCAGGGGGGCGACAATTTCATTCATTGCCCCTCCCCCCTGCATTCATATCTTGTAGTATATATCGATTTTTTCTGAAAGTTGGAGCTAGTCTGGCTTCAGCTACATTTTTATATTTGTATTGTAGGTTCTTTCCAACCCTTCTGGAAGTTGGAACTCTTGTTCAACTGTAGCCAGGTCTTTATGAGAGTTGGAGCTCGTGTTCGGCTCTGAACACATTTTTGTATTTTTCTAAGATAGTAATCTTCACTAGAGATTCCTTCTCGGAGATAAATCGTGTTCGATTGTCACAAGGCCCAAAATAAACTATGTCTATAAAGTTGGTTTGATAAACTGTTTTTATAGAATATGTAACCAATAGTCACATTCATGAATATTCGCATGTTTTTGAATATTTATATAAGCATTGGTATTCGCACGACAAATGTGAATATATTTTTCTGAAATATTGTTTGAAACAGATTAAAATAAACAGCTTTCTAGATTATGCCTTAATTTTAAAATATTTTTATTTTCAATTTTATCAGTAAAGTCTTAACAGTCGGTTTAGAATGCAAATAACACTGTTAAAAATTTCAATACATCTTTCCAGGATTTTTTTCGATCTTAGTCAGTATTCTCCAAATTTTAGAAGACAAAGAAATAAGGAAAACAAAAAATAAAACTGAATCAAGTAATGCGTGATATGATATGATTTTATTTAAACAAAATTTAAGTAAATTAAACCACTGCATTTATCTTGTCGCCGGCCTCTTTTGTAGTCCCCAATAGGGGTTTCTGATATAACAGTCCAATACTAGCCATTGATTTGAGCAATCTATTGATGAACTCTTCCTTCTTATTAATCTAACACTAGATTAGAGTGCTTAAAAAATGTTGTTTCAGTGACTTTTTATAGTCCAGGACTTTGAAGGATGATAGCAGTTTTTGTACATAAAATTTGTCATTTTTGGAACTTTTATTACTCAAACAACTACTACACTTATTCTGGAGTGCATTTCTCTCAATATCTTCAAAGTTGATGCCTATAAAGCGTGTTGTTATTTGAAACCCAACGAAAATCCTTTCTCTTATCTTGATCTCACTTAAATATGGAGATTATTCCTATAAATATAGAAATACATTTATTTCCCTGTTCAAGGCTCTAATAAAAATTTTCATGAGACCTAATTTAATGTGGAGTGGATATCAATATAAAATTTTCTTGTCAACGAAAGCCTCATGCATTAAGTTTTCTTCTTAGCTGACACACCTCTTCCACAAAGAAGCAATCCTTTTACAATGTAATATTTACTTTTTGCTTTACTGCTCCATTCACAAAAAAGCATCAATATTTATTGTACCCTCCTTGTAGTATTGTAACTAATGACATTACTTTCAAATTTACGCAATTCTTGATGTTCTTGATCATTATACTTTGAAGCTATACTCGAATGTTTCGGTAACTTTCTTTCATGTTTAATGTGTGAGCTACAGGAACGGATGGTAGTTTATTTCTATTAGAAAGGAAAACAACTTTAAAACTTGTTTTGAAAAAATCGGTAAAAGTCTCAACTGGTGAGAGAGAAAGTTATGAATTAAGGAGGCATCGACTGCTTGGTCTTTTAGCGTCCATCATTTTCGTTTCTTTTTTCCTTCTTTTCTTTCCTTATATAAGATTGTGTATATCTATATATTTAATGAAAGCAACAACATTGCCAAAATTATGATATAAAAGAAGTGTCTCGATATCATTTCCATGGTCTTGACGCAGGAGATATTGAGCATATTTTCTCCACTGATGAGATTTATATGGCAGCTTAAATTGAGACAATGCATTAAATTATGATCTATCGAAAACAATGTGTTTTTTTTTTGGAAGGTTCTGTCGAAGGTATAGCTCTAGATATTTGGCTTTTATTTTAGAGAAATCTAAATATTGAGATTGAGATTATTAAGATTAAATGGGGTTCTTTTATCAAAGCTGCCAATTCTAGATCATCAGCTTCCATTGGAGATGCATCGCACTCTGACTCAGAACCAAATGTATACTGTTTTTGGGGGTTGGAGAATTAGTGAAGTATCATCTTGAGGAACAAGCCTGATGGCTGAAGAAATATTAGTATTTAATCTTATGTTTTGTTTTACCAGAGAATCGTAAAAAATATACGACGCAAAAATAGCAGACGTTCACATTATTCCGTTAATCACGCCAAATCATTGGAAGTCCGGGGAGGAGGTGGGCCACTCTTAACCATATTATTAATGTTCTGTGAGAAAAACAGATTTGGTAATTTAAGTTTTGTCCTGAGTATCAACCCTACGACCAACATCTAGTTTAAAGACCTTCCTACAAATGGAGATGAGAGTTTCGCTAGACTTTGAAAGCAATTTGGCCATAAATGTAATAAAAGTTTTCAGGTTTATTAGCACAATGTGGCAAACAAACACTAACAAAGTCTGTATAGTCACCAAAACGCTGCTTAAATCTTAAAATGCTACTACTCACTGTAACTTTTCAAGAACTTTTTAAGTTTCACATGTTCCCGCTTCTGGCTTCTGCTCAATTCAATTCATTCTCAATTAAACTGACTCCTCGGCCAAACATATTCTCATTACATTTTCTGAAATCTTTTATTTCTAATAAATTGTGATTGTAGAGAATTTCGGAATCGTTGCATAGCTGGTCTAAAAGCGTCGGACAGGGTGACCATAAGTAGCCACCAGTGGCTTAAATAGGATTTGAGAGTTAAGATTTCATTATAACTTCCAAAAATTCCTTGACACAGGAAAAAGTAAATAACTTTACATTGGGTATTCGAAAAGGATGTTCCTGAAAACTACAAATCAGTCCCTAGGGTCTTCAAAAATTGAAAAAATTGAAATTTCTAGAAAACATATCTAAAAATATTTGTTTGATATAATCTTGAGGACACATATTATTCATATCCTTTTAAAATTTTGCTTTAAACCTGAAATGCATTAAATTGCTTTTAATCATAATTAATTATAAACATTTTATAGAGTAAAACTCTTCTTATAAATGTATTATTTAATGAAACCACCCTCCATATTGCAGAATAAAAATATAAAAAGGCCTTTATTTTTTGAATAAAACGTTCCGACTTTAATTTTATAACAGTTGATTTTTTTCTGAAGCAAATTTTCAGGAAAGAAAGTTTATTTTTCAATTTTATAGACATACCAATTTGTCAAAATTAAACACCAATAAAAAGATCCCTAAATTGTTGAACCCTTGAACTTGTCTCTAAATTTTTAAAAGTTAATAAATTGATAAAACTGGTATGAAGAAAATGATACTCCCCTTAGCATTCTTTTAAGATAGAAATGTCTTATTTTTATTTTTTGGAAATATAATTTAAACAGACTGTTGATTTTTACGATCCCATAGCGACTAGCAAACCTAATATGTTTTTTGTGTTTACTTCATCTAGTGGGCTATCATTGAATAGATCTTTAAAAATGCAATTAGATATGCTTTCTGACAAAAGAAAATTAACAAATTCCATATAATATAATATTTTGCACAAAACAATATCATATTATCACAAAAATTAATACAAAAAATAAAAAAAACTGCTATTGAACCCCAAAAAAATAGGTGTTTGACATAATCCGTTTTTATTTGTAGAATCACATATAGAAAAAACTATCAAGATATTTGCTAATTTGATTTTTGTTCTTCGAGAATGGTAATCAAAAAAAGATAGTAACAAAAAATCACTTTACGTAAATTATTAAAAGAGAAACATGAATAATAAATAAAAAAGGCGGATTTAAAAAAATACTTTCCACATATTAATAATTAAATTCCAACTATTGCTGTACATTCAAGAAATTTTAATTTTGTTTAATTTTACCTGAAGTAGGTGGAATTTGGAAGAAAAGGGAATACAGGAGTGAAACAAAATACTAACATTATAAAATATTAAATTTTAAAAAATGTCGATAAATTAAATAAGAATATAAATACTGACAAAGTGAGTGACGTCTATGTTAAATTAGCAATTAAAGATGTTTAAATAATAATAGAAATGTACCATTTATAATATTTTATTTTTATCTGAATGTCCTGATTTTTACAGTATTTGCTTTAATTTTCTCTTTTACTTCCCTCCCTGTTTCAATGGCTACATTCGATAGTTTAATTAAAAAATAAAATACAAATACAAATAAAATATGCGGATTTACAAGACTTATTGTATTATTAATTAATTATTTTTTCATATCGGAAAATGCTCTACGCTCTACAACATTATTTTCCAAAAAACTTCCATGTTTGTATTAAAATAACTATGATTTACAATTTAAAGATATGAAGTAGAAACTCAAAGTTACTCGAAAATAAATTGGATATTAATAAATATGTTGGTAATTTAAGACAATTTTTTTTTGTTTTTCCGCTGGATTATAATAAATTCTAATATTATTTGAAATCTTCAGCACAGTAGATATATGAATCTCATTTTAAAACTGACAGTATTAGTCCAAGGAAAAATTGCTGCAGTTCATTTATAAAATTCAATTTTCTCTATTTTATCTCAAATTACAGTCTTAATATAACATTTTATAACTTGCGGTTCGGACCACGTATTTCATAGTTTCAATTTATCCTTCATAATGTCAAATATTGATATATTTAATAATAAAATTCAAATTATAAAGAATGTTTACATTGATGTCATACGAATAGTATTCTAAATAAGTAACTATTACGTTTTCCTACGACTAACAAATAATAACTTTATAACTTATTTTCGTTTGATTTATTAATAAAATTTATTACACACTAATCAGCATAGAAGCATTAAAATTATAAAGCAAATGCGATGTCATTTCCAAATCAGCCATACCATGAAACAAAACAACAATACTAATAGTTTTATTTTAGTTTAGTTTATAGTTTAGTCAATATAAACCCTTTTCTTTTCAGTCAATTATCAGTGATCAAAGTGATAGAAGTAAATCTGATAATCTTTTGAACATATATGTTTTTCATAAATTTATCATAGGAATTCCATGAAACGGGATTTTGACGATTATATTTGAGGTATTTTAGTTAATTTGAATTCGTGTTTTACAATGAATATGTTTGTATTTATCAAAAAGGTATCAGCCTGTTTTAATAAGCAAATTTATTTCCAAGAATATTTGTCCGTATCTTGATCCAATCCTTTTCAGTAAAAATCCGAGTAACTAGGTTAGCCTGCAAATTTATCTTAATAGCTTTGTTTCATTATTCTGTTATTAATTAGTTATTTTCAGGCATTGAAAAATGTCCTACATTATCATTTACAAGATAAATTAGTCACCCTAAAAACTTTTATATATGTATTTAAATAACTATGATTGAGAATAAACTAGGTTTTAAAAATTATATTGATAATATAACTCAAAAAGCGTTTTTCTATTTCAGCTATCCGATCACGGAAAATCTCAATATTTCCCACTGCTAATTAAAAGTATATTTAAGATTCTAAATGCAAAAATACCAAATCTCAATATTTGATAGTTTTTAAAAATTTATTGAAATAATCATGATCAAATGAAAAATAATAATTATCCAAAGAGGTAGAAAAGTTGGCGAAATTTACAACATTTCAACAAAATCTTTTACCTGAAATCATTTTTTACATATCAGTAAATGTTCTACTTTTTTTAACGCCTCAAACAGTTCTGGCACTTTAAATTATAAAATTATGAACTTTTACATGATAAATCGAAAAATAAATTTAGAAAACTGTTGCTCAAAGTGAAATTTCTAGAGACCCAATACACAATAGTCGTAAAAACTAAAATAACGGAAACAACGAATAGGCTATTTCTACAAAAATGCATTTATAAATTCAATAGCACTTGCGTGATCTTGACTAGCACTTAAATCAATGCATTCCAAAGAAAATTACTGTTAGACAATTGGCATGCAATTTTTGTTAGGCCTTGTTGGATAATAGTAACATAAACAGGTGATGATTTTTATTTGTTTTAAAAGCAATATATATTTAACAGTTTCAGTAAATATTTAGTTATATTACACAGTGCCACAATTAAACATGCTTCACAATAAATATATTTTAGGTAGGATATTTCTTCTTAAAATGTACCTACTGATGAGATATTTCCATTTTCCCCTTCTTTACTGTTATATTTGTTCATTTTTTGTTAAAATCATACATAACCCTTCTTTAACTTTAGCAACATTAAAATTTGTAGGAAAGTACGTTAATTTTTATGGAAATATTGCTTTCTAATCTAAGGTTAGAAATTCAAGGTGTCAGATAACTATTATCCAAAAAATCTCTGTGTTTTCTTATAGTTGATATTTCTTGCTAGGTGTCTTTTTTTTGTTTGTCGACACACACGCCACTTTATTTAAATTTTAGTTCAACGGTATTACTTATTGGTAATGCGATTTAGATACAATGAAAATCAAAATTAAAGATATTGGCGTTAAATATGTTCTAGTGCCTTGGGGGTTCTTTACCATCTCAAATTGCTTACTTTAAATCTAAAAATCTCACTATTATATAAAGAGTAAACGTATGTTTGTTTGTTTGCAAAAATCTCAGGAACTACTAAACCAATCATCACCAAATTTTAACTGTAGCTTTATTGTAAATTCCGAAGTGTCATAGGTTACATAATGCGGGCGAAGTTACGACGAGAGTATAATAATCAACGTTGTTTACCAAATTTTTAAAGTTTTGAGTAAAGAAGGGAAAATGGTAAATAAATCACTGGCAACTTAACCGCTAAAGTAAGATATATTAATAAAGAATATCTCACAAAAATCTGCTCCATACATTCTGAAAAATGGTTAATTTAGGGGGGTATAATTTAAATGTAATTTCAAATAAAATATTAAGACAATTATAGAATTTAAAAATTCTGCCTGTGTTTTCTTTCTTAATTTGAAATGCAAAACCATCAAATTTATAATATTCACAATATTATCACTATTGTGTTTGGGTGAAAGTATGTGATATTATGTGAGTGAAAGTATGTTTATTTCAAATCATAAACCCGAAATTATTTGTCATACATTGTTTTGGCATATCTCAATCCATTTAAGATTTTTTTTCATTATGCAAATTTTTATGTAAGTCGGTGCACAAGAGTATAGATAACGGAATGTACTGTTTTAACCTTATAGTCTGCCCTTTAATCGAGAGATATAGAATTTATACATTCTGCATTGATGTTCAAAGTGAATCAAAATTATATAATTTGTAGGTAAGACTAAACCTTATAAAAAATCTTTGATTCAAAAATTAAATTTTGAATACTTTCAAAGAATGCAAATTTGCAAATCTTAATATATGCGTTATAAGTATGCATACATAATAGTTTTACTTCGTAATAATAAAATATTTTTCTCATTTTTCGACCGTTGTTGGGAGAAAACGATGAATGACTGAAATAAATAAAGATCATATTCATATCTTACTTTTTAAAGATCTATGTTAAATTACAGTTTATCCAGACATATTTGCGGCATAAGATAAATAAATAATAATATATAACTACTTTAGATTTAGTGCCGAAATCCTTAAAAAGTAAGACAAAAATGTAACCTTTTCTATCGGTTCAATATTTTTTCTGATAAAAAGAACGTGATCTATGAAAGGATTATAAAATTTAAATAAGTACAGTTTAACTCATTTTAAGTGGCGTATTTCTCTTTGCAACATATTTTAAACAGTTATATCCACATATTTTATAACTTCAATTTCTAAATATTTTTAAACATGGGAGGGATATTGAGCATAAAAGCTTTTATTTAAGTCTCTTTGAATGGCTAACATAAGAAAAATAAATATTTGTTAGGGCCCTGGATTAATTGTAGGTAAACGTCAACAGGGTGTGGTGCACTTTAAATTGTCTATTAAAGTCATTGTGTTAATAAAGGAATTTTTTTTTATATTTTGAACAAAGAAAATTCGAAGACAAATACTTAAAAATAAGAAATCACCAAACTAAAGAAATATGGGTGGATGCATACTTAAACTTTAATTTGATTAAAAATGGGATTTTGGAATTAACCCCGACCCTCTAATATATTTTTGGTTGTGTGGTAAAACTGATTTTTTTCAGTTTAAATGATGACTGTGCTTTTTAATAGTACGATCATTTAAAGTTGTTTAGTATTTTTATATTTTGCTTTCATCATGGGTTGTTTTGAAAAATTAATTTAAATTAAAATAAACTAAAATTAAATCACACAAATATTTTTGCCGATAATACATAGTATTATGTATAATACTTATGGAAACATTAAAAAAAAAGAAGGGAACTTCCAGAAAATTTTAATACCTCATTTTCATTATTTTCTGATATGCTGGACTAATTCAGCTAATTTTTAATATTTAAAACAAAGAAATGTTATTGACAATAAAGGTCACATATTTTATTGTTCCTTGCTAACACAATTGCAGTGATAATAAATTACAAGGTGTAGGTTTAATAATATTTATCCGGAAATTTGATACTTTTATTGTTTTACCATTTACAACCCATGTAGTATTATTATAACTTCCAGCAATAGTATAAAAAAACAATTTAACTTGAATTATGTTGTAATGTTGTTCATTTGAAAACAAAGACAAAATATTTGTAATGGTATTCCTCTGTTGGTATAAAATTCAGGAAATATTCATTAAATTACAAAGAAGTAGACATGTAGAGATGCAGGTCATCTTTAGCACAAAACAAAAGATAATACTTACATCGTATACTTAATAATATCCACCCATCTGTAAACAATAATAAAAAATAATGGCAAAAAATTTGAAAATTAAATTAAAAACCAATTTGGATTATATCTGCAGTTAGCAATGAATGTCTCTAAAATTTTGAAGAACACAGAGGTCAAAATACAGAGACAAGCCCTTTACGTAAACAGGCCTAAAGTAACCTCTATTGACACCAAATTTGACAGCACACAGCACTTTCTCTTAAAATAATCTATGTGTTATAGAATATAAAAGAGATAATTACCGTTTCAACTACCCTGTTGGGGCGGCACTCGCGACATCGCGGGTCGTCAGGCAAGGGCGACCAATAGTCGCCCCGCCCCTGCCGGGCGCATCGTGGTCGCTCTTTCGCGGGTTCGGTTTAAGGGCGGCGAGCAGCTCGACGCGCGAAGGCGAAATGGGAGCGGTCCATATCGGCGCCGCGACGGCGATGTCATAAGGGAGGACGCGACGGCGCACGCCATAGGGTGGAAACGGTGGCTTTATTTGAGAGAGTGGCTACGCTGTATGTGATATTGCAATAGAAATATGTTGCCAAATTTTCCTCAGTTTATTGAAGTATACTTACGTTAATTAGTTTTATACAATAAATATAATTATAACTAATGTATTATTTTATAACTATATAGCATCGTAGCAATGTACGAAATATTTTACTTGCGTGATTTTAAAATTTTCCATTTAGTATTTTTTATTAATAATTATTTGGTGACTCATATAAAAGCTTTTTGGCTTAGAAAAATAAAAAAATATATAATTTTTGCTTTTTGCATTTCTGTACTGAAAAATTATGATAAACACAAAACAAAAATGTCAGCTTTGTTATATAGATATATTTCTGAGAAAATATTTTACTAGATAAGTTGCTCCAAATATTATTTTAGAGTACATAGTATGTTAACATAAAAAAAGGTTCATGTTTGGAACCAAAAAATTACAAAACTATGATTCTAGTTATACAAAATAAAATATCTATAGAAAAAAAACTTTAATATCATTTATTTAGGAACGAACATGAATGAAAATCACGGCATTATTCTAAAAATTAAGTTAAACTTCAAAGGTAACCTTTTATCGACTGAATCGAAATATTTTTCGGATAAAAATAAGCTCAGGTACCGAGTTTTAAGAACCTTAAATATTGTATTAAAAATACAATATGTCATAAAAGAATAATAATACCACTTCCATAAACTACACATTTTGGAAATTTTATTTTTTTTTTCAAATAATTTAAATTTAATCGGTAATTTCAAATCCGTACTCTTTGTGTCTACCGATATCTACTTACACGCTTGAATAGTTCAGTTATCACAAAAACATCCACATATGATGTAAAATGAGCTACTTTGAACTAACCTGAAAACACAGGATCGACCATATTTTGTCGTAACTTGAAAAATTTAATTTTAGTATCATATCTAGTCACCTAAGTTACTGATATTTAAGGCTTTAACAAAATTTTTATAAGCCCTTGTTTTATGTGCAGACGAGATAAATAAATTTACTGCTGCTTTACTAAGGATTCATTAAGGACGTTTTTCGAACCGGCATAATTTTTTCACGTAACAGCCATTCTCTAACGACATAATGTTGGTTTCTGGCTCTGCTGTCCTATTCGCATGAAAAACAACAATATTTGGTGCAGCCACTCTGTAGTCCTGTAAGTAACTTTTAGATCGGCACAGATCTTCCATTTATGATCTTCGTATTTTTAGCTTTAAAGAAATATACACATGGTCCCGTACGTTTCTTTCTTATTTACACCGTGGCCCATGGTAACACATGGTTGTTCCTCTCCACCTTTTTCGAAACGTGGAAATTTTCACTTCTTTTTGTGATTCCACTATTGTAAACGAGGTCCAAGTAACTGGACTTTATTTTCGGGAAGATCCAAATCACGAATAAGATCATTCAGCTCCGCCTGAAATATAAAATGGGGCTGTTTACTGTTGCTACATTTGTAATCGTCTTTTTCTTGAAAACTTGGATCGGCTGTTCATCCAACATCTTCTAATTCATCCGATTCTGAGTCGATTTTTTATTTTTGTGGAGGCTTAGGAACAGGTATGCTAGAAGCGTCATGAGATACAGGTCTCATGGCTAAGGAGATATTTGAATATTTAATTGTATGTTTGCTTTAACAAAAAACCCTGGGATTTTTGTTAAGCAAAGTAGCAATCATCAACATGATTCTGATATTCCCGCCAAATAATTGATACTCCAAACTTCATTGACTTGTGAGTAGCCAGAACCCATCCTGTTAAGGTCCTTTAATAAGTATGGCAACAAGTTTTGATAGCCCAAATTTTGTCTTGATCACCAACTTTTCACTCAAAATATAACTCGAAGGCTTTTATTACATATGGGCCCCAAGTCTTTCATTGAGCTTTTACTGTCACTTTATCACATAGATAACAGAAACTGTTCGGTTTGTTCACACAGGATGGCGATGACATTATTTACACAAGGCGAAAATAATAGCACTACTACAGTGCTATCACACTATTCTTTGCACTTCGCTCGTATATCCAATACTAATCCTCCGACGATCGGCCGGCTGCTTATATACCTTTTTCGTACATCTGGTATTTTCTAAAAACATCGGGTATCGACAGTACCAGAAGCGACGACATAATTTCTGTATACAGGGGCCCTTCGATAAGTAGCTGACCCTTTGACGACTACAGGGTATAGTGAAATTTGGAATTACACGGGTTTTAATGGGTCTCTTCGTTATTTTAAGCCCTAGGGGGTCCCCAGACACTCCCATGCGGTGTTGCTAGATTGTACACAATCTCCCTAAGCTTAGCAAAAACGTAGAATTAGCAACGTCGCGCGCCGGTATGTACCTATGCGCTTATATATCGCTTAGGTACATCCTTACATCTGCTTTGCAATCAATCAAAACATGTTGATGTTCTCTAGATTTTGTTACGTGATACAATTTAGTGCAAGGCTTACATAGGTAGAAATTATTGAATTAACACATTAGTTTGACGAGAAGGATTTTCATGCAGAACAGTCCAAAAAATAATGCAGAGCTTTAAGTTATTTTTATTTCTTCTAAAATAATATTTCCCACTGGTTAACAAGGTTTTTGTTCGAAAGTAATCAGTAATATTTATGAAAAGTACATAGCAAGTACTTATACATAATTAATATATGTCGTATTCGAGTTTCAGTAAAATAAAAATTTTGATGATTAGCATCAAGTCGATAAAAAAAAAAATTCCCGAAAGCCAGAAAAACAACAGTAGTTTTTCGAATTTCTCTTAAAATAATATTTTCCTAAAATAGAGAAACCTAACGTTGTCAATGTTCAATGGTAGTTAAAAAAAAGTATCGGCTAGAAATGGTGATCGACATAGGGCATTAAGCGATAATTTTAAATTAATGGAATGGTTTATAATTTTAGCAAAGTTCAGGGGAAATCAAATCAAAACAAGGAATTAGATTTTTTAAATTAAAAAATCGTATCATATCTCTTCCAATTAAATATTATTTAGCTATTCAAGCTCTAATATAGATTTATTTGAAACATAGGTTTAGAACTAAGAAACTACAAAACATAGAAGAACCAAGAGTAGTAATATTTGTTTACCTACGCAAGTGAAGCTTTGCATTTATCTAGAATAACGAATAGATAAAATAAAAAATAATTCATGTCCATTATATAAGTTAGGCACGTTTTTATAATTTCTCTCTTTATTTAAAAAAAATTGCTAGATGACTACCATTCCTGATATCACTTTAATTGCTAAGTTTGGAAATAAATCAAGAATGTCCGTGTTTAAAGTGGTAGTGGGTGTTTGTCTAGTTTCCCAAAATATACTATTTTTACCAAAGTTATCCATTTGAAATAAGAGAAATACATTGGATGCGGATGACTCCGATTTTTTAGTCGTACGATATCGAACGACATCGCGAATAAAAAGAAACCTAATAGATTCGTTCCAACCCGTGTTAGAAACAGACTGTCAGTATTCTGCGCATTAACTTAAATGCATTCCAACTAAAGTTACAAGCGATTAGTAGACGATCAGTATTCTGTTTCATCCAAGATTCAAATCTGTTTGAAGACTACGGTTTGCGCATTATCTTCCAACTATTCATTTAGCGCATGCATATTACTATTTCTCGGACTGCAACGTAACATACAACTCGCCACAATAGCAAATCTGTTATGGATTTGCTTGTCCATTAAATGAAACATAAAAAAACCATTATTTGCAATATTCTAACATAGAAGAAAAGCCTACACATATTTTAGTAAGGTTATGTTACAATTCGCAAACTTCAAATAAAATTATCAGTTATTTCAAGGCCGACAAGCGCGATAAGAACGATTTTCAAACTGTCGGAAATCTGTTTATGATTCAAGTTTGGAACGAAACTAATAATTTAAATGCATTTGGTTACGGACGTTGTGCGACGTCGTGCGGCTATTGGAAGAAATAAACTTACTAGTGTTTTAGGCCGACGTTGTCCGATTTTCAGGATTTATTTTCGAACGGTTCTGTTAGTTTCGCTTTCATACTATATACAACCGCATAAAAATGGACTTAGAAGAATTAATTCTGTGTATCTAATCAAGACAACCATTATGGGACTAAAAAAGTAAAGATGATCACAATAGATTAATAGTGAAAAATATGTGGGAACAAGTGGCACAAGAAATGGAAGATACCTGTAAATAATTTTTTAAAATTAAAATTTAGTAGAAATATAACATTTTCTATTTTACAAAAAATATAATAATTCAAATCAAACAGCACATTTTTATAATTTCTTATTTGAAATGATACAGAACTTTCGAGATTATTAAAATAATTTTTAAATATATCTCGAACACTATATGCTAACAGTAGAGCGATTACTTGTCCGTAAAGAAACTTCATCACGGCTCCTTTGTGAAATGTTTAGTACTTTGGAATTCATTCTAAAATTAATTTCGGTGCATTTTTTCTTGTCAATAATAATATTATGTAGAAGCCACACACATTTAACTATTATATCTGCATTGTCTGGATGACACTCTATTTCTTTTTTAAGAATTCTCCATTTCAAGCGTAATATGCCAAAAGCACATTCGACAATCCTTCTTGCACGAGATAAACTATAATTAAAAAATTTCTTCTTGAGAAGTAAGGTTTCGACTAGAATAAAGCTCCTTTAAAAATATTTTTAAGAGAAAAGCTTCATGGCCAAGTAGTACATATGGAAATTTGATATTTGTATTTGGAATAGCTAGTTCCTCGGGTATGAAAAACGTGTTACTTTATAATCGCTAGTTTATACTGCTGAAGTGAAAATTCCTCCATCACTTTATTTGCCTTATGGCCCGACATCAATCTCCAAAAAAATACAATGCGCATCAGCAACTGTTTGTAGGACAATAAAATAATATTGCTTATAATTCCAATATATTGAACCAGAATTTGGTCGGTCACAGAACCTTATATGTTTTCCTCCAATACATCCTATGCAATCTGAAAAATTCCATTTCTTAAAAAAATCGTCAACAACAGTTTCATGCATTTCCGATGTTGAAATGGCGTATGTTCTGTGTTAAATTCTTCCCGTATTACTTGAAACACTTCATCAACAATATTTCTTACTGTTGAATGATACATTCTGAATGAGAATGCAAGAGATCTAAACCACACCTCTGTTGACAAAATCGTAATAAAAATATATGAATTTTTTATTTTAGTGATCTTCAATTATAAAAACATATATCCAATACTTTTTTCCGCCAATATCTCATACTAACATGCTCTTTTAAAAAATGTAATACCTTTTCGAAAAAGGATGCAATCAAAATGATTCAAAAATAAAACACTGAAAAAAGGTAATTCTATAAATGCGGGGACAACCACACTTCCATTTTCATCTTGAAAATTTCACTTTTTAGTATAAACTTTCATTTAAAAATCGAAGTATATTTTAATTGAAAATTTTTAAATATCCCTTGGAGTAAACTAAAAATCTTGGGTATACACTTTTTTATCGGAAAACATGTAGGTATCACATTTTTAATTCTTTGATGTGTTAGAAAATATATATACCACAGTATGTAATGTTTCTTTATAGGTACTGCAGTAAAAGGCGAATGGAGGAATTCGGAAGACACATTTCGCAGAGAATTTACAAAATTACAAAATTGCCGATGTGGAGATGTAGGTGAACATTCAAAAAGAATCAAATATGTTTTTCTGAAAGGTACGTTTACTAAGAGACCATCGACTAGTAATATCACCATCGCTAAAAAAATGAAGAAAAAAAATTATTAAAATGATGAAGAATCTGATGATAATCAGATCTGACAAAGATGAGAGAGAATCTGACAGAGATGAATTAACAAATGAAGATGAACGGGAAAATTGTATTTCGGACTCCTGTCAGTAATAAAATAATGCTGAAATACAGAAACAAACTGCAAAAGAAAAGGACGCAATCAGGATGTGTATAAGCGGCTATTTAATAAAGAGCAAGAAAAAAAATTAGAGACATATGCAGCAAAGTCGACACTTTCTAATGATAGTGATTACCACTTTCTAATAAGTTTGTTGCCGTTTATGAAAGCTCTTTCACCTTTGAAAAATATGCAAATGCGACTTGACATCCAACAATTGTTTCCTATTTTGGTTTTAATCATTACCAAAATATACCACAAAATTCCGTTTCCACTCCATCAGTTTCACCATTTGGAACAGATTCTTTAGCATCTCCTGAACTACTACAAATGGAAGCTTGCAAATCGCCAACACAATATACATAACTAGTTGTTATTTCCTACGGAGACGCTACATCATTAAACAAACAAGATTATTTAGCTCGATATTTCCATAATTTCAAATGACATACATTTTGAGAAATAAAATTATATACTTACCTAAGAGTTACGTTTAATTTTTGTCTTGGTTCAATACAATTTTGAATATTAGAATACCTTTCTACCCTTCTATAAATTATATTCAGTATATATTCAAAGGTTGAAAGCATTATTCTAAAATATTCAAAAAACCTTTTGTGGTTGCTCTCTTAACTTAATAAAAATAGTTGCATATTCTCCTTCACTGTCTCTTGTCAAATATACGTCATTTACCTAATATCTTTTTTTCTTTTATTGATCAATAAATATTTTAAACAAGTATTTCAAGAAGATTAAGGTCCCTAATTCGTTATCCGTTTTAAGTTCGGATTAATCGCACTATAACCACATAGCCGTACGAATCTCGGTCGTACAACATGGTAAGACTAAAAAACCGCATGCACCCACTCTATCTCTTTTGAAGCGTGAGTCAGCTTTCTTCTATAGGATTCGCCGTCTATATTAAGGTAATATTAATTTGTCTTACATCTATGAGCACAACAAGTCTGATCAAAGAAGTTCGATACGTAATTTCAAAAATGATATGAAAATCTTTATGTTAATGTTCGTGTTTTGTATCTACAAACAAAACGCAGCAGTATTCCTTATTTGTAAAATATTTGTTGACCAGTGTCATCACAGTTTTCAATAAGCCTAAAAATAATAATAAAAATCACTAAGAAATTAACTAACTTCACAAAAGTAAGCCAAAAAGTAGAAGCTAAATTAACTTGTGTTTTTATTGCATTTAAATTAATAATCGTAGTTTATTTATTTAATTAGCACTTACTGTTCTCATGTTGTCATTACAGCTTTTGACTTGGGTTTAATTTCTTTATGCGTTAGTTAAAAATGTCTTTGGGTTTTCGTTTGGTTTAGTGGTCAAGTGATTAGCCTTGCATGGGCGTAATTCGATTTCGATTCCCGGAGTCTGCGTTGAGTGATATAGTATCGAAATAAAAAGTGTAGTGTGTCTCGGGCTCTCACATGTTATGAATTTTAAGATATAGTAATGGCTGTGTGCGCTAAGATCGCAAAATTAGGGAAAACATTTTAGTTCTTTATGATTTAATTGAGTTTAATCGGGACTAATATTTTTTCTTTTTTTTAAGTATTTTTGGTAATTTCCAAGTATTTTTTATTAATTTTAAATTAAGAGCTGAATTCATAGAAGCTCTAAATATATAAATCGGTCTACGACTAGTAAATTCAATTTCAATTTTATTTTGAAAAAAAAATTACTTTGCTGTATTATACGTTTAAAGTAATTTTTTTAATTCAGGTTATTTTTTATAATTTTTTATTTTATTGTTTTTCGTTTTAATCATTCTTTAAAATAATTTATTAAAAATATGATAATAATATCACTCGAATACTTTAAAAACGCTTAGGAAAGAGTAAGAAAAAATACCCTTGGTAGTGTCCCCTTCAATATGCGGAAAACTGCGCTGTTATCAAAAGTTATGCACAAAAATTAATTCGCCATAATTTTTTTTAAAGTTTTTAAACTCCGTGCATAATAAATACACCTAGAAAATATTTTTACGGGATCCCCTTGGAAGTACATTCCAAACATAAATTAGCAGTTTGTTGTACACAAGAGTATTATAATTATTCTACAAACATCAGAATAATAAAATTTTTATAAAAAAAATTGAACCGATTTCTGAAAGTGCGCCAAAAAGTGAAAAATACCTCTAAATTTTTATATGAAATTGAAATTTTTAAAGTCGGCGCCAAACTAATATCTAATAAAATGTGTATCTGTATAAAATTTGTATATATTATTAGTTATTTATTTCATTTAGAAATAATTTGGCATCGACTTCAAAAATTTCAATTTTATATAAAAATTTATAGTTATTTTTTACTTTTTAGCGCACTTCTAGAAGTCGGTTCAATTTTTTTTATAAAAATTTTATTTTTCGATTTTTAATTTTGAATTCATTATGATATTCATAAATTATTAGAACTAATTACTAATCGAGAATAGTTTACCTGACAATGACTCCAAGGTGGCAAAAAATTACACATTTTATCCAAAGTTGTAAATCACCCTAAAATGAACCACTAATGATTCTTTGATTCTTATAGTTTTCCAAATACCAGTGAAATTGTGTCAAACTATTAGTCTATCATAGTAAACCCACTATCTTAAATTTCAAATTAATTTTAGATTGGTAATATAGACCCCAAAACCTTCCAATAACGATATTTAAGACGTAAATTTCTTAGCCCCATATAATTTATATTGCATGTTGAGTTTGTATACGCCCCAAGAACTCCGCAATATCAATTTTATACTAAATCGGAAAATGTAAAATTTACAGTTCTTCAAATTGCATTTATCAACTTAATAGTTGTAAAAAGTTAACTTTATATTCGTAGTACAATACCCCAAAAACCCCCTAAAACGATTCAGCCCCACCTTTTAACAAAATCGGAAAATGTAAAATCTATAATCCACTTTATTGAATCCTGAAAAAATTTTTAATTTACACCCTCAAGAACCCCTATATCAGTTTTGGAGAAAATCGAAAAATGTCAAATTTTCAGGACGCCATATTGAATCTGCCAGATTGAGTTCTTCAAAAAATAGTCTAAATTCGTAATTAGCACTAACAAAAATCCCCCAATACTGATTTCAGACAAAATCGAGAGGTGCGCCATCTTGGATCCGCCATATTTAATTTTTTTTAAATAATTCCAGATTCGTAATGCGCGGTCCCAAAAACTCCCCCATAACAATTTTTACAAAAATCGGACAAAATTAATTTGTTATTCGCCATATTGGATCCGCCATATTAACTTTTTTAAAAATAATTTTAGATTCGTCATATGCGACCCCAAAAACTCCACTGTACCAATTTTGGAGAAAATCGGACAAAATTGATTTTTTTGTCGGCCATATTGGATCCGCCATATTGAATTTTTTAAATAATTTCAGATTCGTTGTGTACGACGCCAAAAATTCCCCCGTACCAATTTTGGAGAAAATCGGGCAAAATTAAATTTTTGGCCGCCATATTGTCAGCGCCATCTTGGAACTTACTACACCAATCTCGTCCAAAAAAATATGGGACCTCCGCAGCAACTTCCTGAACATAACGTAAAAAATTTCATTCAAATCGGTAGCGCCGTTCCGGAGTAATCGATGTGCATATATAAAAAAAACATACATACTCGAGGAATTGAGAACCTCATTCTTTTAGATGTCGGTTAAAAATTGTATTTGGTGTTCATTTTAATACTATATATGAGAATAAAATGACTATATTGAATCAATTTTATACTTAAGCAATTCGTGGCAAAAGCTTAAAAAGCTAACATTAAAAAGTCACATTAAATATTCTTTACAAATATGTTATTGTTTGTAACCTTGATGGCAACTTTTTATTGGTTGTTTAGATTATTTTCCGAAGATTTTAATTGTGAAAAGCGAGATATGGTCGATTCAATAATAAAATTAAAGAAAGCAAAATTTTATAATACCTTTTTTTATTAAAATTTTTTTTTAAGAACTATAACAACCATATTCACTAAGGAGGTTTAAGACCCAATCTAGTTGCCATGGAAGTTAGATCTTCTAGTTGGTCAGTTATAAACATAATGCCTATGATATGTTACAATTTGTATAACATATGTCAACAAATAATCGCTTATATAAAAAAATTAAGGATAAAAATATGGAGATAAATCTTTGATATCGGTAAGAGGAATAGTTGTCTCCTGAAAATAAATGAAATTTTCCACTTTTGACGGCTCGATAATAAATACAACGATTTTTTTTATTAATCTTTTAAGATTCATAATTTGTTTCACTTATTACTGTACTTGTCAATTTAAACCCTCTATGGTCAACGTAGACCGATTTTAAAGTTAGACTATGTTAGTGAATTAGAAGAAAAGTATTTTGATAACCAATTTCAAAATAACTTAGATTTATGGAGTAAGTTTGCCATCATTGGATTTAAATTTTTCAAAATGTCGATTTTCTGAGATAACGTCTGGAAATATGTCGTGCGCAAGCAGTATCTTATCTCTGTGTGGATGGAGTTCCTACGTAAATAATTGTTGTAGACGTATTCTAAATACATAAATGTTGATAAAAAGATTTTTAAAAATTTTATTAATAAAAGAGAACTATATTTGCATAATAAAACAAACTTTCGACTTTGGACCTCTGCTATTTTGGCCTAAATAAAAATTATGAAAAGCCACTAAAATCTAAAGGAATTTTATTTAATTTTTTTTTCAAATGGATATACCTATTCCCAACGTGGTCACCGCAGACTGCGATATACAGGATATTTCACTTTATTTTCCCCAGGCGATTATCTCGTAAACTAGACAGAAAAAAAAATCAATTTTGTTTGTTAATCTCACTCTTCAAGGTCATCGTATTTTTTCAGTCAGAGTCACTTTAAACCATAGACGTAAGAGAAATTAATATTACTTAATACAGACTGCGGATCCTATGGGAGAAAGTTGGCTCACGCTTAAAAAAAGGAGCAGGACTTCTAATTTCGGTCAGCTGACAGGGATATCCAATGACGTTTGAAATATAGTCCTTAGCTCCACCATTAGAAAGAGAGCTCCTGCTCCTCGAAAACCCTCTGCCCCTTTTTAAGCGTGAGCCAAATTTCTCCTCTAGGATCCTCAGTTTATATTAAGTAATAACTTCTCTTACGTCTAAGCTTTTGACACAGCTAATAGAAAGAGCATTTTATATCAAAATACTTGATTTTCTACTCGTGGCCTTGTCATTCTTATGGCTTTGGTCAAAGTCAAAATAATTTTATTTAACAGAATGATAACCTAGACATAATAGTCTCCGAAAAATAAACAAATTTCTTTTTTTTTTGCCGATAAAGGAAACGATTGTTTTACTCTGATATTGTTAAGGTTAGAAAGTTTTTCAATTTATACCCTTTCCTATGAACCAAGGCAAGTTACGAGATTACTGAATCAGTGAAATTAGTGAATGAATGACCTTGTTACGCCTTTTACATCCCACTATAAGTGCAAGTCATTCGAGGTTGATTGCCTTTGCGATCCAAACAGCCCCGTTAACTTAACTTGCCTGACAGCTTCAAGTGATAGTATACCTCCAAAATTCTTTTGCCTCAATCCGTTCAGTGCTGGACACATTCAGAGGACATGATCTACATTTTGTCCTCCTCTAAACATCTCCTACATCATTTGAGAGTAATTATTTTACCAAAATATGTTGCTCTTCTGCATATATTATTTCGTCTGTCGCTAATTTTTAGATTTCAATCATTTTTTCGGGGTATCCCTGTCTCATAGTTTTTATTTATATATATTTCTTTATCAAAAGATTTTTAATCAAATGTGGTAAAAAGATTTGTTTCTCTTATATCAGAGAGTGATCGCAGTTTTGAAACACTTTACTTTTCCAAACTAGTTAGAAAATAGAAAAATTGTTCTAGCGGTAAGGGAATGCAATTTAGTGGTACTTGTATGAATTTGCGGACGTTCGCTTCGCTCTTTCTGCAAATACCCTACGCATTACACAAAATAATGTTTTTCCTAACTAGTTACATAAATAACTATTTCAAATAAAAGTCTTTCATTAAGTACATGATACTTTAAAAAGAATTAATTATATAAATTTTGACAGATCTGCTGCTTAATAATAGTTAATAAAATTCTTTGCGATGAGAAACAATAAAACTTTAATTATTTCCTAATTTTTTTCATGTACGACAGCTTAACAAAACTTGACATTATTACAAGAATATATAGGCTCTTTAGTTAAAAAATATTTATTTTTATTTTAATGGTTTTATGTAGTTTGGCATAATAAAAAAGTAAACTTTTTCAGTAAAGCGTTGCTAATAAAAGTACTTGTAACATATTATCAAAATTTTTAAATCCGATTAATGTATTCAAGTAATAATTTATTTATAATCAGGTAATGACTTTGTAGTAAAATAACTAATATTTAACCAAAATGACAAGTCGGCCGATACTTGCATAATAAATCGCCTAATTCTACAAGTGTTTCAACACATTCCACAACTAAAGAACTCCAGATTGTGCGAACGCGACAACTTAAGTATTTCAAAGCGGATACCTATTGCTCTTCAATCTTTACCTAGCAATAGACCACACATTGTATATATAATTAATATATGGGAACTAAGATCACTAATCCAAATTTGAATGTCATTTTCACGTTTCTAAGTTGACCACAAACCACTTCGATAGTTCGGACTGTTATATTTTTAGCGTACACACGAAGTCGTTTGATCTCTAAACTATCTTGTAGTTGGATTACTAAAACAACCCCCGACATTAATCTTAATTGGATGTTTAACGGTGCATTAAACTAATGGATTGCCTTTAATACATCAAATACGTGTTTTTGGACCCTATATACAGGAAGACCCTTCATCTGAAAAAGTACTTTTCTCCAATCTTGATCATGTGGACAAATTCATCGTTTTTCTGTTTTGCGGAATGTAAACATTCTTAAATGCTGCTTTGACAGAAAATGTTTGTTTTACATAGTAGTTATTTTGTTGTTTTAATCTCAATGTCTCCCTTTTTTCTAAGAAGTTTGGCACCTTAAGTAGGTTTTATAAAATCATTTTAGCCGCTGTTTTGTTTTTATTAAACTTTTATCTCTATTTTCAAAATCGCCAACTCTCTTTGTCGATTTATAATGTACTTAACATTTTCATGTAATGAGACGGAGTTGACAATCTTAGTTTTGCCATTTTGGAATGAGAACACAAAATTATTACTTCGTACCATTTCATAAACGCAGTACTTATCTTTAAAAACTAAGAGGGACCATCGTAACTGCCTATTTAGCATTGTCGCATTTTACTTCTTCTCATCCAGTGCCACTCTCCGACCAATCTAGCCAACATTCTCGAGCTAATGACTGTAAAAATTATTATAAACTAATTAAAATTGACCATATTTGTTTCTAATTTATATGAATTACGCTAAAAAGTTAATATTCTGTTTGATTAAAATTTAGGAGCGCACATATACAGAAAAGCCAAAAAAAACTAGTAGGATAACTATATTAATATCACAGCAACACAGAAAAGTGAAAAGTATCAATTCGTAAAAAACAGCTTTTTTGGAGAAAATATATCTATTTGAGGAGAGGAGTTATATTACTTTCACTCAACTAGTTTTTTAATAATAACATAATAGAAGGGATCTCCATAGAAACCTTAAAGAAATCATTATAAAAGTTTAATAGCAAAATGTAGAGCCAAACATATCGGAAATAATATCAGCATTAAACGAGCTAGTTGATTTACCATTTTACATCATATACAACATGTCAGCGGATTGAATTAATAAAAGGAAAAACTTTTAGTTGTCACTTTTCAAAAAAAATTATTCCACATGAAAATTTTATTTATAAAAGGAATAGAATTGGTGTCGAGTATTTTTACCTCGGACATACAGGGTAACTAGGAAGATCTTTATCTTATTTTAGAAAAAAAAACATACAAAAATCTCTAATAAAATCATGATCCTAAATCTGAAATTTGTGTCTATTACTCATATAATTTATAAAGAACCATTCTAACAATAATTGTGTTTTTTAAAATAGTGTCCAAGCATCTTAAATTTATGACAATTATGATTTTACCAGAATAGACTTACTTTGAAAGAAAAAGTTAATTTGATATATTGTTATGACACGGAGAATCCTCATACAGAAATATTACGGTTTTTAAAGAAAAGTTTCCAAATATGCAGATTTGAACAGCTATTTCTTTTTTTAAAATTAGTAGAAAAATTTCGGAGAAGAGGAAAAAGACTAAGGAGAAGTAGGATGGGAATAACGCCTCTACTGTGTTAATATTACAATCCGTAGAGGAAAATCTCAGCTCATCCTTAAGAAATCAATGGCTGAATTTGGAATATAAAAATAAAGAGAAAATAGAGATACATGAAACTTACCAAGATACTTTTTCGTATTCCACATATTGATATTTACATTTAGAAAAAATATTACAAAAATTTCCCATTCCTTTTAGGTCAGAAAATTGTTTATTATCTTTAATTTGTAACTTTCCATTGTTATTTACATCAATTTTATTTGTGGCTTCATCAACTATCTTAAACTTTTTTAATATCGAGTTCACTCTATTATTTTTTGTCTATAGTAATGGCAGTGACGTTTGTGTATGATTTTTTTCAAATTTTTTCTGTGCTCATATTTTTATTCTTCATTTAACTCGAAATTTTTCCTCAGCCATGAGTTTCTTTTTTTACGAATGCTTTTTTTTCCTGTTAATTTTTCATGTATGATCAGTTCAAATATCTCATTACGTACCCCAGATATTGTAATTTTCTTATTTTTTATTGTTTACTAATTCAAATTTTTTACTCACTTTCCGCAGTACCTGCTGCTTGTTTTCTTCCATGTCCATACTATCCTAAGCATTCTTCTGTAGCACCTCATTTCAACCGCAATAACCTTAGTTCTCTTACTGTTAGCTCTAATATAAGATCTCTGTTACTAAGAATTGTTTTTAGTTTTATAAATGTGTTTATTGTCGCCCTTATTTCTATTGTTTGATCATTACTATCTACAATCCAGGTAGCCAGGTATTTGTATTTTTGAACATCTTCTAGTTGTATACCTCTTAAATTTATATTTAATTGTATGTTTGGTTTCTTTATTACTATTATTATTTAGTCTTTTTTGTAATCTTATTTAAAACGTATTGTCCATAAAAATACCTTTTCTATTTAATAGTCCTTAGAGTTCTTCTGGAAGCTTGCAAAATGGTCTCATCTGCCAATTTTATATCGTTTACAGTTGCAAATCATTACCATTTTTCTCATTTTCAGATAGTAAAGCTTCTTCAAAAATCAATTCAATGTATATACTGAAGAGCAGGACAGACAATTCATCCTATTCTCACTCTTCTCTTTATTTCGATTTCTGGACTGGGTTCACTATCCATTACTATTTATGGGCCCTCATTCCAGTAAAGATTTGTTATTCTTAAGTCTTTGAGTCTATGTTTTTCGTTTACACCATTTCGACCATTTTTGTGTACCTTACTTTATTGAAAACTTTTTCGAAGTCAACCTGTATATCAGAATTCATATCCATACACCTTTTTGTTTGTACGTTAAGTGCAAACAATGGTTCTTTGGTAGCTAATTCGATTCTGAACCCAAACTGGCTATCATCTATTCATTTTTTTTAGTTTTTTTATCTATGCATTTATGTATTATTTTTAAGAACAGATACATCACTTATCAAAGATATTGTTAGTGGTTTTGGGTCTAGCGCAAAAGGTGGAAAGTAGAAGATTGTCCAAGGTATTGTTCTTCATACATTTAAAAATTTTAATCTAGACTTAATGATTTTCTATTTTTGCTGGTTTTTAGGGCAGTTTTTATTTTTTTTTTCAATATTTCCAAAAGCGCATTGTTTTCTACCTCAATTTTCATCTGTTCTGTTCTATTGTCTCCAAACAATTCATTGATATATTCTATCCATTTCTTTACTTTCAAACTAATATTTAACACTATCCTTCCGCTTGCATCCTGGAGTAATCCTGGCTTTCTTTCTTCATTATTGTAAGTTACCCCTTTATCTTTTCTTCCATCTTTCTACATTGTTCTCTTAACCAATTTTTTTTTTCTTTATTGATTTTACTTTCGATTATATATGTTTTTGAATTATCGTCTTTCGTCCAGGATCTCGTCTCTCATCCAATCTTTTTTTTTGCGTCTTAATGATGTTAAAACTTCCTTTTGATTTTTAGTTATTTCAGTACTCACTGAGAGTCATTTACCTTCTATTGTAATGGAACAAATGTTAATTATTTTTTCATTGTTCAATGTCAACTATATTTTGTTAAAATAAATAATTAAATAATCACTCTGTGAATAGATATCCCGTGCGAATAGGGTAGTTATATTTTTTTATCACTTTCCACGAAAGTCTAAAGGAAAAATAAATCAGTTATCGTGCTTAGCTTTTATTATCTTTGTCGTTTAAATGTTTTCTTAAAAATATATAAACTCAGTAAATTTATGAAGACATAAAACTAAAAGCCCCTTTCTACGATTTGGCTATAAATCTGTCGAAATAATCCTACTCTGATTATGTAAATAAAACCAGACGTGTTAAGGGTAGTTTTTAACATATGGTATATGAAATACCGTTAAAATGTATTAAAATATTGGACGATTTTCCCATTATTAGAAAACAAAAGAATAATTAAATTAACTCATTATACTGTAATATGACGTTTGACCTGTGTAAGGAGGTATATAGCGTCTGTTTTTCCTGATTGCAAGAGAAAGTGAATTAAATACCAGCAATATGAATAAAAGGGCACTCAGGTTTTTTCACAGACGTTATATTATCTTATTCCTTTAGTTATAGAAAGAAATAAAATAGTTTTATTAACTGTGTTTATTTAAAAATTAGGATTAAGACGCTCAGAGGCCAATTCGGGAAGCAAACATCCGGTATAGAATAGCTAGCGCCCTCAGCGCGTAGCGATCGAAACCTTCGAACTTTAAGGGAATGAAATTATCGGTTCCAGGACATACGACCGAAAAAGTCGCTAAAAAGATGGAGAGGGGGGTGTAAGATTCGAAGACACTGTTTTAAGGAATAGTAAATTTTAGTACCAATCTGAAAGTCGAATTAGGGTAATCGATACCGTTCTTTAAGTCCAGTGCCGTAGTGTATATTCGGCGGGAATGAAGGTTTTCTTTGTTTGATTTGTTTTTGATTTAATTCGGGAAGTTAAAGGAGTATCATGTGTTATTTTAGTCGGGCGTTTCGCGATTTTCATACGGTTTGATTAAGTAATGTAAAAGGCTGTTTTTCGAGTTTTATTTCTTTTTTTTTTGTTTAATATTTTATTAAGCTATTTATACACGTTTTTTCAAAATTGGGTTTTACGTTTTTGGTTAAAATAACGGCCGAGAAGAGCAATTATGTTAGTTTTTCGTAATTGTTATTAGTTTTAAGTCTCTCACTGTAAATAGTTCGTTTTTCTATTTATTTTTGTTAAATAGATTTAGGTGTTTTGAGAAACTTGTTTTATTCAATTTAAATAAAACCTTCACGCGAATTAACTTGCGGGCGCGCTGTTGCGAGACCTACAAAACAAGAGATGTCTTTTGACCAACTAATTAGCAGCCTTTCCTGAGTCCTGAAGTTCTGAGTTGTGGTTGGTAAGCTTAAATAACCGTAGTTGTTTGGTACTAAAGCTGCAAGATAGATGTACGACCAGACTTCCAGAGTGTCTTTATTATTGTGAAATTTAGTTGTAGGTTATTAAAATAGTTACTAATTAATATGGGGCAAAAAATTATTATAAATAAAATGATTAACGCTAGCTCAATATGTCATTAGCAGGAGTCTATAATCAAATTCTGTCACTAGGTCTGTAAATGAGTATGTGTTTGTCTTCATCGATGAATTTTTTATCTTTGCCTTTCCCATGTGGAGAGTCTGCGCTTGAGTAATTTGAACAATAAACTCATTATGGCAAAGTTATCGTTTTAGTAGAATTCGATGAGCCTATCCCCCCTTTTATTCCTAGTTCTCAGTCCACAACCTCCTGTGCACTCTTCAACTTCTTTGTTTTATTGAGTGTTAATGACAGATGCTATATATGTTTTTTATTTATATCTAATAATTTTCTTATCTTCGTAGCGTACAAGATATAGCCCTTTAAAATCAAGACAATAAACTTTTTACAGCGGGATGCCATTTTTAACTTCAAATTTCAGTTTTGTCGCGAATGCTGGCGCCTATTGAGGCTTACATTTCATTTAATAATCGCCAAATTAGCTTGGTTTTAATGTGGTTTATCTTGTAAGCTATTAATTAGATGTGAACTAATCTTTCCTTAAACAGAGTGTCCCTTAAATTACTTTTATCTTATGTTTATTTTATGTCATTTTAACAATTGTAAAATTATTATTATGAATTTCACTTTCGCAGACTTTCCTGACGGATCAGTTTGAAAAAATCAAACACGATTTTAATGCTTCTGCCGTCTTACACACGTAGAAATTTACGCCCTGGTGAGATTATTCGTGCGCCGAGCTAGATTAATAAATTATTGTGCAAAAGCTATTTGACTGATCGGAACCATTTCAAGCGAAATTTAATTGTTCAAATGTGAAATTTAATGCGCTTAAATTCCAAAAACATTGGATGCGTTTCAAAACTGTTTGACGCTCAGTTGGAAAAATTCCAAATTTCCCCATTTTTTCGCGTATTTTTCGATTTTACAATGTAAATTTGTATCTTTCAGGAAAGTATAAATCCAAAAAACATCGTCAATTTTTGACCTTCTATACATTTTGAGCTCCCATTTTCAAACTGCCACGTAAGTCAAATATCATTACTAGCATCATTCCAAAGTAATTGATCCAGAAAATAAAACTACCTCCCGCTACACCAAATCAAGGCTACTTTAGTTTCTAATATTCCGGCCAGGCATTTTAAAAATTATTACTTATTATATGACGTAATAAAATCAGTATTTTGGTATTATATTAAATTTTCCGTTTTATTCAAGAAAAAGTATTTTCTCTTCTTTCTTACATATAATCAAATTTTTTAAAACTGTTTCTTATCAAAGTTTCTTTAGTCTCCTAAAAGGCAAAAAAAAACAATACAGAAAATTTAAAATTCAAACTTGGCAGCCTGCTTATGTCCAGCGATTTGTGAACGTGAAAGGTTGCAATCATAGCATTACCAATACGAAGTGTTATATTCGATGAATAAGGGTATTACTCAATAGTCGTGCAAACACATACATTTAATTAAATTTTACTACTTCCTTTACTTCTTACTACCCAGTGATTAATATTTTAAGTTTTATTTAAATTAAAAGTTAACAATCTGAGATAAATAGAAACTAAAAGTAAAAACCGCAGATAAAATAGAAGCGGTCCTTTTATTTCAGGATTTACTTTTGTTACCTTACCAAAGCCAAAAATAATGAGTACTTGTGCAAATCGAAAATGATATCCATTTAAAAAAAAATACTCCAAAAATATTACGAAAACTTTGTCACATCTCATCCAGCGAAAAGGAAGAACGTCTAGCCAAAAAACTACTAGTAATAATAAAAGTTAATCATTTATATTTAAATTATGACAAATATTGTAAAATGTGAATCATAGTATTGTACGAAAAAGGAAATGGGCTGTATTTTTGAGCTGATAAAAAATTTAATTTCAGTTAAAATTGACTGCGAAGGTAAGACAATCTCGAGAATTAAAAATGGCCTACCATATAGCTTTTTTAGGGCTCGTGAATATTTTGATGCCAGTTCTGAAGATGGGTTTCTAGGTTCTCGACGCTGTTATATGAGTTTTAGCAATAATTAACTTCATATTTTTAGACAGATTTAGCCGGCATGGAGAAATTAAAGAGTATATTGTTGAACACTCGCGTAATATATTTTACAGTTTACAATACGTGTTGAATAAATTCAATGTTAAAGTTAAAAGTGTTTATTTCTGCTATCATGTACCGTCATGGTGCGTACTATTTTGAGGCAGTGATTGTCATATAAAGTGCGAAAAGAGATTAAAATAAAATTAGCTTCAATTTGCTTAAGTATACAAATATACAAATTTTAATTTTTATTTTAATTCTTACTACCCGGTAATTAATATTTTAAGTTTTATTTAAATTAAGTCAACATTCTGAGATAAATAAAAACTAAAACCAAAAACAACAGATAAAATAGAAGCGATCCTCGTGTTTCAAGGTTTACTTTTGTCAGTTTATCAAGGCCAAAAATAATGAGTACTTGTGCACCTCGAAAATGATTGATATATTGATTTTTTAAAAATTCCACACATATCACAAAAACCTCGTCATATCTCATCCAGCGAATAGGAAAAAACGTGTAGCCAAAAAACTACTAGTAATAATAAAGGTTAATGATTTATATTTAAATTATGACAAATATTGTAAAATGTGAATCATAGTATTGTTAGAGAAAGGAAATGGACTGTATTTTTGCGCTGATAAAAAATTTCATTTCAGTTAAAATTGATTGCGAAGGTAAGATAATCTCGAAAATTAAAAATGGCCTGCCATATAGCTGCTTTAGGGCTTGTGGAAATTGTGATTCCAATTCTGGAGATGAGTTTTTTGATTTTCAGCAATGTAAGATGAGTTTAAGAAATAATTAACTTAATATTTTTAGATAGAGTTAACCGACACAGCGAAATTAACGAGTATATTGTTGAACACTCGCGTAATGTATTTTACGGTTCGCAATACGTGTTGGATAAATTCAGAGTTAAAGCTAAAGTGTTTATTTTTGGTATCATGTACCGTCGTGGTGCGTGAGACCCCCAGTGGCTATTTTGAGGCAGAAATTGTTATATAAAGCGCGAAAAGAGATTAAAATAAAATTAATTTCAATTTGCTTAAATATATAAATATACAAAATATAACGTAGAGGTTTATACTTTGAAAAGACCGAAAATACCGCCGATCTAAAACAGTAAACATTTCACCGAGAAGACAAAAATAAAAATAAATTCTAGAGAGATAAATTAATATACTGTAAAAATTAATGCTCTGGCAAAGGAAGACTTTAGAAACGGGACATTTAGAGATTCCTCTTTGAGTTTTGATAGTCACTTCTCCCGTAACACTGCCTGCATGTCCGAGGTACGGCGTTAAAGTAGGAGAAAGTTCGTCTTTAAGTAATACTAAGGCATACATTTTTTTATTAACAGAAAAGGATCAGACCACCTCGATCTTTGATTAAGAGTATGAAATATTCTGCATGTCAAAAAGCCTTGATGCATGCCACTGTGAATGTCTTCCCATTTTAACCTTTGTAGTTCGGGTTCAATAAAGCAATGAAGAGGTTGTGAACATAGAAAATAGCTTGAGGTTAAAATGCTTCAATGATTGGATTGAGTAGCAAGCACAATGGTAGCAAGTTTACAACGGCCTGAATAGAGACTATGTTCTATATAAGATAGGTTAGCCAATGCTACTTGGTAATATGCAGGTGTGGTGAGTAGAAAATCAGTGGGATGTCCATCCACTCTGAAAAGGCCATCTTCATTAAGAAGTGGACTTAATTTTTGAAACCGAAAATAAATTAGAGACAGAAATTTTATTTCGAAGAGGAAAAAGCTAGAAACCGTCCAACCAAAACTAAAAGAGCCTTGTCTAAATTTCCTAATGAAAGACAATCTTTCTGAATATTCGTTGGATTTTTAGGATTTTTAATAAATCGTAGAATAATAAACAAAATCACAACTTATTTTTGAAAAAGAGCAAAATGATTCTATGAGAACACCCCAAAAATCGATAGGAAAAATCAAAATAAGATTGGTGTATTTTTTTGATAATATAATAATTAAATTTAAGTTTAGAGTGCTCATTGCACCAAGGTCAACAACGAGACGTAAGAAAAATAGGTTCCGCCCACATTGTCTTCAGCCGGATTAATTCTGGAAAAAAATACCTAAAGAAGAACAATCTACCGGATTTTTTTTTTCAAAAATTACGTGGGACTACTAACTTGTAGACGGCCTTTTCTGTATATAAGTTCCTCCATTACTTACAAATGTAGTCAATTTATTAGTAGAAGAACGAATCCACTGCGGTTGAATTCGTCCAGGGAAATATTTAAGTGAAACTTATAATATTTTAATATATGCAGTTGAAAGATCAGAGAGCAGGACTGTTACGCGCCACTTAAGACGAGGTATAGATATCCCTTTAAGAGGTGTAACTCGAGATTTAGCACCGAGAATAGATACACTGCATATGCACTTTCAAAGCTATTGAACAATGTCTTATCTGGAAGAATAACTTTTCCAAGCAAAGTGAGAGATAACAAAGAAGATAGACCATCGTTCAAGTTGCCAAAAACTCTTTACAGATTCATGAAGGGAAATTATGGATCGACTTCTCTATGATATGACTGACCTCTGCATATCCTGTCAGGGCTATACCGATGACGTGTCATAATTGGAAGGGGTAAATTCGGAAATACCCTTTACGATATAGTCCAAAGAAGACTTGAACACACTAAATAATGGTGCCAGATGACAGGACTTAATTTCAATCCCACCAAAATCACCTTAGTAGCATACACAAAGAAAAAAAAACCTTAACCTAAAAACAATTAAAATCGATGGGAACGTTGTTAAATGAAGTCAGAGGTTATATATTTAGGCCTGACCCTACATAATAAATTTCTGGGGTAAACACGAAAGAGTAGTAATCAACATGACTGCAATAGTCGTGATGGTATAGAGAAATTTCGAGGGAAAATGCTGGGTCACACACCTAAAAATCTTGCAATGGGTGTACACTGCAATAGTGAGACCAATTATCACATATGGGGCAATGATCTAAGGTAAAAGAACCAGTCTAGCCCATACGAAAGCTAACCTTTCAAAAATTCAAAGACATGTACAGACTTGTACATGTATAACTAGAGTAACGAAAACCTGCCCAGCGACCGCCATGGAAGTAATGAATGGAACACAATACCTCTGAAAAACTTAACAGAAATTCCAATAAAAGGTATACAGATGGCTCCAAAACAATGGAGGGAACGAGAATAGGAGTATATAGATCCAGTACCAGACGCCACGAAAGCTTGTGTAAGTCACCAAGCATCTTCCCAGCTGAAATACACGTCATTAGCAAACGCACGTCAAGAGAAAAACTATTGCGGACAAGAGATTATTATCATGTCAGATAGTCAAGCAGCCGTCAATGTGCTGAGTTCCTAGGTAATCAGCTCTAAGATTATCTGGGAATGCCTAGAGGAACTAAACGAATTAAGCAAGAATAATGAGGTCACCCCCCTGTGGATACAGGGATACACCAGGATAGAGGTAAATGAAACAAGCTTGCGAGAAAAAGGAGCTAAGACTCTATATCTGGGACCTGAGCCTCTCTGTGAGATCAGTAGCAGTGTAATGCTAGAAGAACTAAAAAGAAAGAAAGAGAGCAGGCGATTCAATTACTGAACGGACCTGCAAGAAATGAGACTGGGAACTATAACCAAAAGAGATTTAACGAATACATCAACATAAGTAAAAACCTACTTAGAGTGCTGACAAGGATTCCGGGGTGGAAAACCTCGGGTTGACAGAGAGGGAAGAGTGCAGATTTTGTAAGAAGGAGGATAAAACCTATATCTACATTTTTTCAGAGCGCAGCACTTTAGTAAATCCTAGAATGCGATTCTTGGAAGTACACCAAATATAAGAGAGGAGGTACCCATTCTAAAGCTGTCAAACTTTCTAAAGTTATCCCTAACGACTTGGCAGCAGAATGGGAATACAAATGATCTCTCAGATCGCAATGTATTCATACCCATCTCTACATCTATCTATATATACATACACACATGAAGAGAAGTTGCAGCACAATGTATTGTTAGAGGAAATTAATGCTGTAGTAGGAACGCGATTCATAATAATCCAACCAAAATAAGTATTAAAAGACACAGGTTTATCACTAAGTTAGAAATATGACCTTCTTTAAAAAACAAAGATATCATAACCATGGGGCATATTAACTGGACTTGAGATATTAAATTTATCATCTGCTAATTATAAATGGGAGAATTTACAAAAATTATTTTCTGGTAGATCAGAGGGAGTCATATTGCCACAAATTTAAAGAATTACTGCAAAATCAAGAGTTATTTGAGGTTGCGTCGAAATTTTAGGAACTTCTTGAAAAATATTAAAAATACTATTTCCTAAACCTTTTACGGAGAGAGCAAGAGGGCTTTTATTACGACTTAAATGATTACATTTTGTAATTTTCAAGTTTACTTTAGTAGTACTGTCAGGCAATACTCGCTTCGTCTGTGGGACCATTTTTGAGGCTAAAGCAACAGACTGAGTTCCGACATCACACTTTTTTAAAGTAGAAAGAAGAGACATCAGATACCATAGTACGAGTAGAGAGTAAAGATATATATATATATATATATATATATATATATATATATATATATATATATATATATATATATAAAGGGTTTTCCAATAAGAGGTGTTATTTTGATATTCAAAGAAAAATGCCATTTTTTAAGATAAATGATCGGATATTTATTACATTATAAAGAGGAAGGTATGCCGTTAATGATGGAAAATAACATCAGCCAAATGACCACCACGACCATGCCTACAGGACCATATCCTTTTCATGAAATTTTCCATAACCAAATCGCAAAGTGGCTGCCCTATGTCCTCGATAGCCTCACGAATTCCATCTTTGAGGTCTTGAATCGACGCTGGGCTGTTGGCGTAGACCTTGTCTTTCACGTGGCCCCAAAGGAAGAAATCGCAAGGTGTCACATCACAAGATCTCGGTGGCCAATTGTGATCACCTCTTCGAGAGATAACACGGCCCGGAAACTTTTCCCGTAAAAAATCAATGGTTTCGTTGCTTGTGTGGCACGTAGCGCCGTCTTGTTGAAAGTAAACGTGGTCCAGATAAATACCATCCAATTCCGGCCATAAAAAATCATTAATCATCTCTCGATAGCGCAATCCATTCACCGTAACTGTTGCTCCAGCCTCATTTTCGAAAAAGTAAGGTCCAATGACCCCGCCGGACCATAAACCGCACCAAACAGTCACACGTTCAGGATAGAGAGGCTTTTGAACAATAACTCTTGGGTTTTCCGAGCCCCAGATGCGACAATTTTGTTTGTTGACGAAGCCACCGAGGTGGAAATGGGCCTCATCACTGAAGATGATTTTTCGATGGAATTCCGGATCATTTTCATGCATTTCAAGAACCCAATCAGCAAAGGCACGACGTTGTTGATGATCGGCCGGCTTGAGTTCTTGCGTTAACTGAATTTTATAAGCCTTAAGACCCAAATCTTTATGCAAAATACGGTGTAATGACGTTTGTGGAATCCCTAATTCCAAAGAACGACGAGGAATGGAGAAACCTGGGTTTTCTTCAACACTTTCGGCTACAGCAGCAATATTCTCGGCTGTTCTTGAGCGACGTGCACGGGTTTTCTTCTTCACATAACTAACTTGTCCCAACAGCTCGAATTTTTTCACCAATTTCTTTATTGCGCTCCGACAAGGTGCTTCATGACGACCCAAAAATGTTCGAGTTTTACGAACCGTCTCTGCCAAATCTTCACCATTTTTATAATGAATTTTAATAATTTCAATGCGTTGTTGAAGCGTGTATCGTTCCATCTTTATTTATGGCGTAGTTTCTACTTGTCAAACGTCAAAAACTTACAGCTTCAAAAGTGACATCTACCGAAATAGCGGGCTTTTCAAAATGACACCTCTTATTGGAAAACCCTTTATATATATATATATATATATATATATATATATATATATATATATATATATATATAGACTGACTACGATGTAAAAGAGTATAATGAAATTTTAAAGCATTTGGCGCTCTCGAGCCAGCTAAACAAAACTCGAAATTCAACAGAGGCCACCATCAGTTCTCAGCGAGTAACGAGATGAACCGTACTTGAAAGTGATAAATGGGATTTTGGCGAAACGTCGTGAAAACGATTTTTTGAACGAACGGATTGAAACCCGGAATAACCAAAACCATTCATGTGTATGTGTGGAAAAGTTATTTTATTCTCCGTACGGTCAGTAAGAAAGGGGACAGACAGTATATTCTCTGCGAATTTCACTCTGGTTCTCTCTCCATACTAATTTTGACCACCTTATAGTCTAGTGGTCTTATTAGTGGAGCTATAACGAACCGAGAGCAAAATGCACAGAAAACAACTCTCTACTTAAAATCCCCATATCGTAAAATATCGGCAGGATATTACCCGCAGAACTTAATGCCGGACTGTTATCTTAAACAGTACAAACGAACATCTGAATTATACCCCGGAGCGGTAAGAAATTATTAAAAAATAAACAATTTCACGATCTATGTATTTGAAAAAGTTATTTTATTCTCCTTACGACCATTAAGAAAGGGGACAGACAGTATATCATTTGCGAATTTCACTCTGGCTCTGTTCTTTCTCCATAATAGTTTCGATCATCTAATGGTCTCATCAATGGAGTTGTAACGAACCGAGAGCACAATGTGCAGAAAAGAACTGTTTATTTAAAATCCCCATATCGTAAAATATCGGCAGGATATTACCTGCAGAACTTGATGCCGGACTGTTATCTTAAACAATACAAACGAACATCTGAATATACCCCGGAGCAGTACGAAATGATTGTTTTCTGTGCATTTTGCTCTCGGTTCGGTACAGCTCCACTGACGAGACCATTAGGTGGTCGAAACTAGTACGAAGAGAGAACTGTCCCCTTTCTTAATGGTCGTAAGGAGAATAAAATAACTTTTCCAAATACATAGACCGTGAAATCGTTTATTTTTAATATTTTCGTACCGCTCCGGGGTATAATTCAGATGTTCGTTTGTACTGTTTAAGATAACAGTCTAGCATCAAGTTCTGCGGGTAATATCCTGCCGATATTTTACGATATGGGGATTTTTTTAAATAGACAGTTGCTTTCTGTGCATTTTGCTCTCGGTTCATTACAGCTCCACTGATGAGACCATTAAGTGGTCGAAACTAGTATGAAGAGAGAACCATAGTGAAATTCGCAGGTCTGTCCCCTTTCTTAACGGTCGTAAGGAGAATAAAATAACTTTCCAAACACATAGACCGTGAAATTGATATATATATATATATATATATATATATATATATATATATATATATATATATATATATATATATATATATATATTGCTGCTATTATTTATATATGAACCTATTTTTGTTCGAAAAAATTTCGCATTTTGCTGATAATCTTATAAATTCACTGAAAACTGCACCATTTGGAAAATTATTATAGCCAAGCGGACCTATAACAGTTGTTCCTATATATTCCATTATAAGATTGGCAATTGTTACTGAAATTTGTCAACTCGAGTTAAAAGCGTAGATTTATGAATAAAATTGGTTATTAAATAAAAAAAAGTAAGGTAGGAATAATTTAACTGCTTTCGTGAATTCGTTTTAGGGAATTTTTGTGAATTGTTTGTTTAAATTCCATTTTTCTTTTACGAATTTAATTGCAAAATTTATTGGTATATCAGTATAAAAAGAAACAGCATCAAAAGAAACGAAAATGTGATTATTGGGAATTTTTTGTTTCTTATATTGATCGGAAACTCAGGAAAAACCTAAAATTTACAATAAAGAGTAAGGAAAAATAACATACTGTTTTGAAATGTGTCCATAACTCCCCATGTTGACAGACTACATGACGCCCCTTTTAAAATCCAACCTCTCCATGGAGATATTTATGCCAAGTAGAGACGACTGGGAGGGAGAACAAAATCTTCCGAAAAAGGGGTCCTGGGGATATACTGATGGATCGCTACAAGATGACAGAGCTGGAGCCGCAGTATTCGGCAGGAGCACAGGAGTCAGAGAGTACTACCCTCTCGGACAATGGGCGACAATTTTCACAGCGGAAACTTATGCTATTCTGCAGTGTGCCCATCTCTGTAATAGGGGCATAGACAGGAATAGAGTAATAAATATTTGCTCAGACAGTAAAGGTGCGATATTGGCACTGAAGTCCAGTGCCGTGACTTCGCGACTGCTGTCTGAGTGCAAGGATGTACTAAATGGTATGACAAGGAAAGGCTGCACAGTCAGACTCGTATGGGTCCGGGGTCACTCGGGCATACGCGGGAATGAGGAAGCAGACCATATGGCAAAGTTGGATTCGACGACTGAACCGTATAGACCCCAACCCATATTACCTTGCTATTGGCAAAATGGAATTAAAATCTTTGCTGGAAAGTAAATTTATTGAATCGTGAAGGGGAGCTCCTGGAATGAGGTGTGCTAAGGAACATATAACTGGGCTTAGTACACGGCATACTAAGGAGCTTCTCTCCTTGGGAAGGAAAGAGCTGCGAATTGTGGTGGGATTGTTGACAGGACATTGTCACCCGAGGCGCCATCTTCATAGAATCGGTGTCGCAGGCGACCTGACATGCATATAGTGTTTGGAGGAGGATAAAACTGTTGACCATGTTCTCAGAGAGTACCCAGCACTCAACGGACTGAGACAGAGATATTTTGGAGATACAGTTTTGTTAACGGAAGGAGTTAGGCAACTAACGAGGCTGCCTGGATTCGCAAAGGCGATCGGCCTCGAATAATTTGCACATATGATGGGATGTAAAGGGCCCAATGGAGGCCTAAGCATCGATAATCTAGTATCACCACCCCTTTTTCATTCATTCATTAATTCAACATACTGTTTCGACAAAAATTTTATTGTTAAGTTTTCAGAAGGAGGTTCCTTTCAAAGAGTAAACACGCACAAAGTAAACATATGCAACTTTTAGAATTATTAAAATAACCCTTCTTAAGCATATGTATTTATTTAACTACAAAAAATACCTAACTTTTGGCTTTTTTCTTTAGCATCATATTTTTTATATATTTTTTTTAATAATGAAGAATTCATTTGTATTATTTTAACGGAACACTTTTCAAAAACTCTCATTTTTCACATTTCTAAATGTTAAATTATTCTAGATATATTTAACAGTTTTAAATAAGCTAAAGAACACAAAACAAGTTATCAGGCCACATGAAAACTAATAGCGTTTTACACTTTTACTGCTTCACAATAACTACTGGTTAAAACACGCATTTTACAACATTTTTCATCATTTAAAAGTTTACGATTTACCCTTATTATTTGTCGTTGTGTTTTGGCTCTTTTTTGTTAGAGGAACAATGATGGCTGTTTCGATCAACATGTGAATTTTCTTCTAGTCCTTTTTATACGATATTTTCTACTCTCTATATGCACTTATGTAAACGATAGAATCTTCAAAACAGTGTATATTAAGTTTCTAGTAAGTAAAATATTTATAAAGTATGAATTTTATTGCGTGTTAAAATATATAAAATGATCCTTATGTAAGTGGGCAACTAGGGATAGTAGGCAATTTCTTCAGTAACGTAAACCCGTTTAGATTGAAGGAAGAATTTACGAGAAAAATCATTATTATTATAAGGGCTACCAGAACCCAATAATAAATATTTCTAATATTTTGCCTCTATTCCGTCCGATAAAAAATATTTTAACATATAAACAATTTTAATCACATACAAAGGCGTCTTTTACAAAGCGACTATTTGAACTATTTATAAGGAAATAATGAGTAAATGCGTTAATATCGACTACACAGAAGAATATGTAATGTTTATTTCTATATAAGATAAAAAGGACTCAATAGGTGCAAAATATTTAAAAGAAGGAATTTTTATTGGGCTCTAAAAGACTTACCAACCGCATATTAGAAATATTAGTTATTTAATAATACTCAACATAGCTAACATAAAAGAAGTCGAATTAAAGAACCGAACCAATGAACAGATATACTTTCAAATTAATACAAATAAATATAAATCAGACCAGGACTAAAAACAAAAGTTGGAAAGCTTAATAAACATTTTTTTCGATATAGTGTTTGGTTGTTCCTGACCTATCATTGTAAATTATATGTTTTTCCCTGGGTTTTCAGCCAATATAAAAAACATATTCGTTCCTAATAACTATACCCTCCTTTTTTATTCTTGATGTTGTTTCTCAATACACTGATATCTCAATAAAAGATCTGATAGCAATTAAATGCCTAAAAGAAAAAGAGAATTTAAACAAACAATTTAGAAGCAATCCCCAAAACTAATTTATAATAATCAATTTTTTCCACAGGCTGTGTAAATTATAGATTTTTCCCTGGGTTTTCAGCCAATATAAAAAACATACTAGTTCCTAATAACTATACCCTCCTTTTTTATTCTTGATGTTGTTTCTCAATACACTGATATCTCAATAAAAGATCTGATAGCAATTAAATGCCTAAAAGAAAAAGAGAATTTAAACAAACAATTTAGAAGCAATCTCCAAAACTAATTTATAATAATCAATTTTATCCACAGGCTGTGGAAATAAATTCACAAATTTAAGCAACAATCGCAAGCCTTATAATGGAATATGTAGAAATAAGTGTTATAGGAACTCTTGACTATAAACCGCATCTTTTTAAGAAATTTTCTATAACCATATTTTATGGATACCTAAAAATATCCTTCAATACACCCTCGATACATTTATCATAACATAAAAAATTATAATTTACATACGAAACGGGAAAACAACAAAAAATAAACTCCTGGAAATTGGCATATCTTATAATAACAAAGGCAACATCAAAACGAAATTATATACTAAACCCATTTGGTCTGACGGATATCTCAATTTCAAATCATACTGTAAGCAAATATGTAAAGTGTTTTTAATTCATTAGTTGATAGAGCTGTCAGTTTAAACGATGAAAAACACAGATCAGAAGGTTAATATATCAGACAGTAATAATAAAATATAAAAATTCTTTAACGGTAGATAAATATAGCTGAAAACCCGTCAAATAAAACAAAAATATTCTATACTAAATTGAATCCAAAAATTCCTAATTTATATCTAATTTAATTTATAAAATAGACTATCTAGACTACTCAAAAATATATATTGGACAAACAAAATAATACCTTAAAAATATTGTAAAAGAACATAAAGACAGCATAAGAACAAAGAATCAAAATACTACCGTTTTTTTTAGACATGACTTAGACAACCCACACAATTTCAATTTTATTAAGGTTCAAGTCTTAGACAATGTCCTTAGTCTTCTAGCGTTAAAAAGAATAGAAGTATATAATGCAATTATGCGTTATCTACATACAATAAATTTAAATCTATGATCTCATACTCCAAATTTTATCCCTCACTCCTTGTGTTGTGGTTTTTCTTGTTTGTCTAATCAAAAGACGCCCCGATAGACCCCAGCGACGTGAAGTGTGTGTCCCTGTTAAACACCTATGTTTACTCATTTCTTCAATATCTTAAAACCTAGTGAAGATTTTGTTTTTTACTATTGATATCAATATATTTTTGAATAAAATAATACTTCGTGAGTAGCTGCATGGCTGATCAGCCAATGCCAATACAAAGAAAAAAGTCCTAGATTATGAAACACCTACAAAAAAAATAAATATACACAAGAAATGAATCATTTAAAAAGAAACTAAAATATCCTTAATTTCAGAACTAATACAATCGATTTAAGCACGGTTTACAGTAAATTTTTTTAGCAATATAAATTTATAAACATTTTCAAAGTCCCTCATTTTTACTTATACCTTCTAGACCTAAAACACTCACTCTATAACATCTTACTTTCGTTTTTCCATAAAGACCGAATAACTACCCACCCACATAGCAAATGCTGTGTGTATGATTATATAAAGATTTAATATAATTAATTTATTCATTTACTAAACCTAAAAATTGTATGAATCAACATGTTGGTTTCACAAAAAAAATACAAACACATAAACCTTGGGTGTTTAAATATAACAAAGAAAGGACTTAATCTCCAAGAACAAAAAAAAATAAATACTGTCAACTGAACAATTCCCCAGAGGCGTCTGGTGGCTAAAGTGAAAAACTTTCGGAGCCATGTGAATTAAAAATAACATAATTTTTTTTTGTAATTTAGGACTCCAAACGGCTAGCGAATTTTGTCTGATTTTTTTCCCTCAATTTGAAGTGATTTTCAAACAGGTTTATATATTTGGAGATATTGGCTTATTCTAACCAGAGTGATACTGGTCCTGGAATTTCATCGACATTTCCAGCTGCTGCGTCGCTGTTTTTTTCATTACGCACCTCTGATACCGATTCGAGAATATATCTGTCACTGATCAACCTGAAAGTGCAGACATCATCATCAACGCTAATAAAATCATACTTTACCATAATCCAATTGATTCAACAATATGGGCACAATCTTTTTTCTCTTTCTGAGCCTCCTATTATTTAATAGCTTTTCTGAAACAATTGACAATTTTTATTCTAACTTGAACGAATGATGTGTTTGTTTCTGTTGTTCTTGATGGTGGTTTGTTTTTAGTATTGCTTTTTGGCTTATTTGGTCATTAACTGAAATTGATGATGTATTCACTCCAAGGTTTTTCAAGGGCTCTTATACCATCCAAAAGATTAATGCAGAAATCTTTCTGCTTTTCTTCAATTCCATTCACTGATTGAATCCGGCTAGTTATATTTGGAGGAAATGGTAGGAATTATAAAAATTTTTTAAACCTTTGGGTGCGTTGCACAATTGTCGATGAATGACAGCATATGTATTCCTACTCGTTAACCATCTAAGACTTTTTTCTTATTTTTATAATGAACAGATACCCCTAAAACAGGGTAACTTTATTGACGTTCCAATAACGAGAAATTTGTACTACAATCCAGATATATAGGAACCAATGGAGACCGTAATTTTGTCTTTACTTTTTTTTACCACCATGGCATTTCAGATTTTATCAAGCAGATATTTATAAAAGAGTGTGAATTTATCCCAGATATCATATTATTTGCAGAGTAGTACTTGATAAGATCTGGAAGCATTTTTTGCTGATAATTTTTAATATACACGTCAGGTACAGCAGCACTTTTCCCACGTACCGCCTTGTAAACGAACCCATACCGTTAACTTTATCACTGAAACCGGCCATTGCTTGTTGGAAAGTTCGTAATATTCAGATTTTTGGCGAACTCTCTGACATTATCTTTAGTTCAAACACTGGATAATGGAATATGCTCCTCTTGGCGATTTCTTATCCAGAGGACTTCATCAATGACTGGCAATGCTGTCAGCTTCCATTCGTTAAAAATCTGGAGTTTTCAAGCACTAATAATATTTTTTCTTTGTTATTTAAAACTCTTGTGACTGTATTAGCAGGTATCTTGAACGGGCTGTAGTAATTTTTTGTCTTCGCACTTTTTTCGACTTCCCATCATTCATATGGTAAACTTAATTGAAAAATAGGGACTTTCAGTATAACGTCACATTCCTTTAATTTATACAGTTATCTTCAAACTGCCCACAATAAACCTTATTATCCACGCACAAGCTGACGGCCTTATTGACTATTTTTGGAAAACATGCTGTCACAACTTCAATAATACGAGGAATTGTTTATTCCCCTTATCCGGGAATTCGGTTTATCAAGGTTTGACTATATAAAGTTTTGTACTGATTTGACCTCGTCTACTTACTAATCAAGGTACATATTAGAGAAGTTATGTTTTTCGTATAATAATAATATTCAAAGAACTGAATATATGCAGTATATTTTGAAAAAAATGTTTATTGTTAGATTCTCATAAAATTATACTTTCCTTAATATAATATTTCCTGGTGTCAAACTCATTTAAGTAACATCAATTATTACGGGAATGCCATACTACGAAAGTAAACATAAGTAACTTTTTTGGAAATACGAAAATAAACCTATTAGTTAATCTTAACATAAAAATCAACAGTTTTATGCTTCTTTGAGCAAAAAAAAACGTGAGCGATTCTTCTTAAACGAGTTTAAGTTATCGTATTTATTCTTACACCATCAAGAATCTGGTAAATGCCGTTATTTTTCCAATACAGCCTCCATTATCCTTCTAATTTTTATATGCTTATATGTCAAGCTGCATGTGTGGATTTTTGGGAGTTACACAATTACAATAAAAGTGATTTTTCTCATATCCTATTTCTTAAATCCATAAAGACATTCGCTACCAAGAAAATTCTACAACCTTCCAAAGTTGTAAACCAGCTTCCCAGATGCATAAAGAATATTTTCTCAAAGATTTTCTCATTTATATAAGTACCTAGCGAAACTAGAAAGATCTGGAAAAAAAGAGAAAGGCGAAAACTCAAAAGCGATCAGAATTTTGGGAAAAGCGCTAAGGAAAAATTTAGTTTATGTAGTGGGAAGTATAAGGAACTTATTAATTTTTATGCAATTATTTCCACTCAAAATGCCCTTTAATTAATTTAACAAATATTACTGACTACGAGGAAACGTACCAAAAGATGGCTGCTTGAAGATGCGGGATATGTCTCTTAAGTCATATTTTCCACTAGCAACTATGTAAAATAAATATTTTATTATTTTTTTTATCAACAATGTACGACTAAATATTTTTATCAATTTAGATATGTCGAAAAAGCCCGTCGATTATTGTTTTTAACCAAATATAATTTACATTTAGAAAAATTCTAAAAATATCTTAGATCATATTTTGTACATGTTAATTTACAATTTATAATTGTCAATATTTTCTCGCTAAAAGGATTATACGAGGAAAACATAAGTAAAAACCGACTATTCGCTTTTACTGGATTTATTGCATATCAGATGAAAAGAACCTTTACGTAGTTGGGACGATAGAAACATATCTGATCGGAATAAATTAAAAACAGAAATAATCGGCTAAATTTAAGCTTTAATGAGAATATCCTTCACTCTGATTAATACATTATAGTACTCCCAACAACGTCGTAAATTAATACTACTTCTCTTGTGGCAGCTGAAATTTGACATACTAGAATGGAAGGTTTTTAATGCACGGCATTCAACAACAGACAGATAATTTTGATTTTTCCCCCTTAATTTCAAAGCACTTGCGACCCTTTACTACAATTACTTTATTGCATCAGACTAAGAGATTTCCGGACCTACACACTCTTAACTGGTTATTATCTGCAAAACCATGCCCTTGTTTTGAAATTTCTGAATAAAAAAGTTAGGCAGAGCTAAATCTCAACTTTACGGCGGATAACTCATATCAAAAAAGTTATGCTCACTGATGATGCATTGAACTTTTGTTGCTTTATGAACCTGCGAATTGTTGTGAAGAAGGTAAACAAAATTGTGACATAAACCAGGATTTTTTTGGTTAATAGCTATAAGCAATTTTGTTAATGTATTACAGTAGGTAACTACTATTATTTTAGTGCCTTTCGGTATGTATTCAAAAAGAATAACTCCTACTTATTTCCTGGTGACGATGGCCATAAACTTCTCAGCTGAAGATCGTGAGCGAACCTTTTTTTGGAGTCGAAGAACCCTTATGGACTCACTATATGTCATCACTGATTTGATGATGTCTCATGGGTTGACATCATCTTAGAAAAAAAGTCAGAGCCTACATCTAAATATACCGAATGATTTTTAGAAATTTACCTCCTAAGCGGTTTTTGTTCGAGAATTAACAATCTTGGAATTTTCCCTACTGAAACTTTCCTAATGTCTAATTTATGGTATAGAACTGTCAAAATGATCGGATATATTTAATGCTTTAACAGTAGTAAACATTTTCAAACGGAATTGTTTGAGAATCATCTTTTCCACTTTCCTGCAAGCAACAGATCTTATTGCATCTTAAGTTCTTTCACTTAAATCATCTGCAATGAGTTTAGGCCTTCATTTAAACTATGTTAACCTTAAAATAAAATATATCTTAAAATATGATGTACGACAATCATTCGTTGGTGAACATTTTTTAAGACAATTATGTTCCTTTGTTAAAAATTTGAAGACATTGGGATGTTCCACTTCCTCAAAACTCGTTTGTTACAAAAAATTTCATTTAATACAAAATAATGAACGAGTTGATGTCAAATTTGACAGAAAAGTAGAGCATGATTGTCACTATCAGTAGTGAACATAACCCGATCCTCTTCATCCCCCCACTCCTCGACCTTGACCTTGACCTTGCCCCACCCCTCTTTGGCCCCGCCCACATATCCTTGTCACTGACCTTGAAAGTGCACGTGTGCTTTGGCCTTGACCTTGTGTTCAAGGTTGTGTGTGTGACCTTGACCTTGACCTTGTTCGAGACGACCTTGACTTTGTTGGAGGTCATCTTGGGTGTGTGACCTTGAAGATATGTTACGTGGTTGGGGGTGACCTTGAATGGTTTTATATAGGGTATGGGGCACTTTCATTCATCAGTTGGCTCTGACTTGTATAGGTAGTACATGTGTTAATATTTGACAAATCATGGCATATGTTTGTGAAAATTGTGGTTCTAAGTTTACTAATATTTATAATATGAGACGTCATCAAAGAGAATCGTGTGCGGCGAGATTTAATGAAGTGCCTGGAGGAAAACGGCTCCGAATTGAAGAGTATACATCGACGATTCCGCTAATTAATTGCGCTACATGTAATGTAGATGTTCCAATAAATCATATGTCGGTGCATAAACGAACACAACAACATAAAAATAATTCATGTTTGCCGATATGTCATGGTGTGCAACTCGTTGAATGTGCCTTCAAAAGGAGAATTGCAACCTATCGGGTTAGCAGTGATATGGAGCATTCCGATTACGTAATGTTCTTTGCAGACATTAAATCCAAGGTGGTGGAACTTGTTAATAATTTATTGCGTGTGCATCATGCTTTGAAAGTTAACATGACAGCTGTTGGCGAGTACATGCTTCCATCACAAAAAATATTCAGTGAAAAATCCTTCAACACTGCTAATCAAATAATTAGTGTAGAAAGTGATTTGGATGCCGTTTACCATTCTTTCACCGAATTAATAAAAACGCAGGCGACAGAGTTCCAGGAGAAAGATTCAGGTATGGAAAAATCAAAACCCGAAATATTAAACTGATTTTTATATATTATTTTTCTTGTTATAGGATGGGCTCTTTTGCGAATTTTATACTTGGAAGTTAGTATCAACAAGTATATGCCTATGGGTGGCTCATCATACATCAAGTTGCCGTGTTCTATTAAAAAGAAAGGAGCTGTCGACAATGTGATTAACCAGGACGAATTTTGCTTTGCGTGGGCTGTAACATTAGCATTGTTTCCTCCAACGGCAGCGCCTTCACAGAAGACATCCTACCCCCATTTTTCTAGAGTGCTAAATTTAACAGGTATGGATTTTTCAGTAAAATTACGTGACATTAAAAAATTTGAGGAAATGAACAACATATTAATTAACGTATACGGTCTGGAATCTAAATATGAAAATAATGAAGTAATACATGAAGTTATTGGTCCACTGAGGTATGCGTCAAAAAAGTTGGATAGACATGTAAATTTATTGTTAATTACAAAAGACTGTAGTAGTAAAGATGGCGGTGAACATTTTTGTGATACGACTTGTTCAAAGAGTCATTATTGTTGGATTCGGGATTTATCACGTTTAGTTTCAAGTCAAATTAGTTGTCAACAACATAAAATATATTTCTGTGATGGTTGCCCCATTTATTTTAGTACACCGTCAGCTTTAACTTTACATCAAAGCTACGATTGTAACCACATTTTCACGCAAACACCCTCAGTGGATTTAAAAATCGATAAATTTGGAAAGAGTGTGCCGGAAAATATTTTAAAATTCGAGGGTATAGAAAAGAAAATGCGCGTTCCATTCGTGGTTTATGCAGATTTCGAATCTGTTTTAAAACCCGTTGAAACGGTACAACCAAACCCACAAAATTCTTACACTGTAAAAAGTTTTAAACATGAACCATATTCTTTTGCTTATTTAATTAAATGCTCTTTTGACGACTCACTTTCGAAATTTGAGCTATTTCGGGGGAATAATGCAGCTCAAGTCTTTGTGGATCGTATCGAGTGTAATTTAAGGACTCTATACAACACATATTTAAAAGACATTAAGCATATGAAACCGTTAACGCCTGAAGAAAAAAGGGAGTTTAATGATGCTAAAATATGTGGTATATGTGAAGGCCCTTTTGAAGAGGGTGAGATTAAAGTACGAGACCACTGTCACATAACTGGTGCAAAAAATTTGGTGCTGCACATTCCGTTTGTAATTTAAATTATAAATTACCCTCTTTTATCCCTATCGTATTTCATAACTTAAGCGGCTACGACAGCCATTTATTTATAAAAGAGTTATGTAAATATGGGGATAAAATTGGTGTTTTGGCTCAAAGTAAGGAAAAGTACATATCATTTACCAAAAGCATTTATGTGCACGATTATTTTGATAGTAAATGTGGAAAAGTCAAGAGGAAATATTTAAAGTTGCGATTTATTGATAGTTTTAAATTTCTGTCAACGTCTTTGGAAAATTTAGGCAGCGGTTTAAACGACGACGATTTTATTGAAACGCGGAAACATTTTTCAAATATCAACCAATTTAATTTGATGCGTCAAAAGGGTGTTTTTCCCTATAGCTTTATTGACTCTATAGAAAAAATGGAAAATACATGTCTTCCAAGTAAAGATGAATTTTATGATAATTTACGGGAAGAACATATTAGCGATGAAAGCTATAGAAGAGCAAAAGAAGTATGGCGCTTGTTTGGGTGTAAAACTTTGGGGGACTATTCGGACGTGTATTTAAAATCAGATGTGTTGCTATTGTGTGATGTTTTTGAGCAATTTCGGAATAATTGTTTAAAATTCGATAAACTTGATCCAGCACATTACTATAACCTTCCAAGTTTATCATTTGATTGTATGCTGCGTATGACTAAGGTAGAGCTAGAGCTCTTAACTGATATAGACATGATACATTTTTTTAAGAAAGGTATACGCGGCGGCATAAGCCAGTGTACAGAAAGGAAGCACATCGCTAATAATATTTTTTTACCAGACTATGACCCAACAAAACCTTCTTCATTTATAACATACCTTGATGCTACAAATCTATATGGTCATAGTATGTCACAAGCATTACCATATGGTGGTTTTCGATGGTTAAGCGAGCGCGAAATTCTGGATTTAAATATTATGGCTGTTGGTGATGATAGTTTACATGGCTACGTTTTGGAAGTGGATGTGCATTATCCGACTGAGTTGCATGATGTACATTCTGATCTTCCATTTCTAGTAGAAAATATCATACCGCCAACAGAAAACGCTAAATTACCGAAACTAATTCCTAATTTACAAGATAAAAAAAAATACATTGTACACTATAGAACTTTAAAACAAGCCATCGCCAACGGCTTAGTGGTAATGCAAACCCATCGAGTATTACAGTTTAAGCAATCAAAATGGCTAAAATCGTATATTGATTTTAATACCAATTTACGTAACAAGGCCACCACAAAATTTGCGAAGGACACTTTTAAATTAAAAAATAACGCGATATTTGGTAAAACTATGGAAAATGTGGAAAATCGAAAGGATATAAAATTAGTAACACATTGGGATAACAGTGTAGGCAGAAATGGAGCTAGAGCACTAATATCCCGCCCCAATTTCAATAGTAGCTCGATATTTACCGAGAACTTTGTTGCTATACATATGAATAAAGTTAAAATATTGTACAATAAACCAATTTATATCGGTTTTTCCATATTAGATATATCAAAGACTGTAATATACGATTTTTATTATAATTTTATTAAATCCAAGTTTGGCGATGATGCTTCGTTACTTTACACCGATGCTGACTCGCTTATATTAAAAGTGTATACGGAAAACTTTTATCAAACTATATCAGAAAACCCCGAAAAATTTGATACATCAAACTACCCCGAAATTAATAATTTCAACATAATTAAAAGTAATTCTGTAGTTGGTAGAATGAAAGATGAGTTTCCTGGTGATCCGATAATAAGTTTTTATGGTACCGGCGCGAAGGCTTATTATGTAAAGTCCATTAATAATGAATTTAAAAAAAGCCAAAGGTATCAAAAAATGTGTTATCGAGAAAGACCTTCATCAGGAAGACTACCAAAGAATTGTTGAACGGGGTGGTTTGATATTAAGAAAGATGAAGACATTTAGAAGTGAATTACATAACATTTATACCAACATAATAAATAAAGTAGCATTGTCACATAGCGATGATAAACGTTATGTAATTCCCAGTTCAACCAAAACTCTACCTTGGGAGCATGCAGACATAGATTTTTACAAAACAGACCCGGAAGAAAACTTAGCAAATTTAGTCACCGTGTTGGAATCATTTCTAAGTCAGGACAGCACGTAATCTGGAAAATCCATATTTCATTATTTGTATTGTTTTTATTATTTCTATTAAACATACAACATTAATATGTAACGATAGTATTGTAATTTTTTTTTAAATAAAAAACATGTATTCATTACTTGATTGCTTTTTTATTGAACCTTTATTTTAAAATTATAAATATAATGAAGTGTCGACAAATAACAAACTGTAAAAGTTATTGTTGAAAAATTTGTCTAATAGTAAATTAAACGCACAGGTCTACGAGTAAATGTTTAATGTGAAACAGGTTTGCTGACAAGATCCTCCATAGTCTTTTCAATTTTCAACATTCTAGAGTTAAGTTCATCACGCAGTTCGTCTTGCCTAAGTTCATATATTGCAATAACAGTATCATCAATGTATCCTCTAAGTTCTTGACCGGTTTCAATTAATTTCTTGCGTACGTAACCTTCAAGTTGGTTTCTGAATATATCTTTAATAACAATTGTTGAGTCATGTAAAGCTTTCTGCGTATCTTGCACACACTGAGCAAGGTTATTATCAATATAATTTCGTGTGGTCGCATCGTCTCCTTCAAGAGGTTCTGCTAAATAGCACAATCTTTTGCTTCCCATGTCGTAATCTCCATTAGGTGTAAGTTTAAAACCTATTCCTGAAGGACCTCGCATAAAGTTAAAATCCTTAAATTTTCTTTTGCGACCGAACTTATCAATAGTGTTTACTTCTGACATTGTTATGTGAGACTGATTTGAAACCATTAGATTTCACCCTAATATATGGTTCTATTTCATTAATAAACGGACTCTGCAGAAAAATATGGATTGCAAAACGTATTTTAGGTGATGTTTAATAAATACACGTACAGATTCATTTTACTATTGTTTTAATGAAAAAAAAATTAAAATATAACAAAAGATTGAGTTTACTTTTTATTATTAAAAAATAAAAAATATAACAAACAAAAAAATTAAAAATTAAGAAATAAAATACATGTTAATTTCTTCTGTACAGGTAAGCTTCTTCTATGACCCAATTTCTTCTCTGGATGGCACGTTCATTAATGTCCTTGAACTGGTAGTAAACTAGTCCACAAAAGCCGCATTGTACAAATTTAACCCTGAAAAGGTCAATGTAGTTGAAGTCGTACGTAAGATCATTTCGCCAGCAGATACCTAGTCTTTTACAATGATGACAAGTTAAATAAAAAACTTTTGGTATATGACTGTATGTTTTGGCTGCTTCACTAGGTTGTTCATCAGTTGGCATCATGACGTTTGAATATGTTGTAATTTTCAATCGCTGTACTCTATTTATGTATTACTTTTTAAAATAACCTTGACAGGACCAAAAAAAAAAAATCCTTGAAAATTACAACCTCGAAAACGACCCTGACATTGACGGGTACTTTGACCTTGGCCTTGGCCTCGCATCTGACAAGTTTAGTACTATATTTATATGTTTCTTTAAAATAACCTTAACAGGGACAAAAAAAAAATCCATGAAAATTACAACCTTGAAAACGACCCTGGTATTGCCGGTTACGTCGGCCTTGGTCTTGGCCTTGCATCTGACAAGTTTAAATATTATACTTAATGCATCGAACAAAAGGAATAAAGGTGGTGTAGTGGGGGAAATGTGCATAAAAGCAGACTTGCTGGCTCGAGCTCTTCACAGTTCATCAGAACACCAAACAGTACAGTACTAAGATAAAGTTATAGTGTGAGTTTTAATATCGAAGATGTCGAGTGTACGGTCTCTTTTAGATGCTCTTGACGTGAGCTGCGGTTCGCAACAAGGCATGTTGGATAACATTAGTGGCTTGGAAGTGTTAAGTCCGGGGGTATTCGAGAATTGGAATGGCAGGGAGCAAGAAGATGCCGAAGACAGAGCCCTGAATGATGGTCGCGACGAAGAGTTAGTTCAGTCGGCAGCGCAATTCCTCGAATGTTGGACGGAGGAGAAGGAGCCGAAGATCAACGTGATAAGTGATGCGGTTGTGCGAAAAGCATCGCGGCCTAACAGGGAATCTTCTCCGAAAGCTTCTAAATTGAAAAAGCTCTTGACTATGCGGAAGTCGGAAATCGCCGATAAAAAAACATTTTATTCGGCGATTAAAGGTGTGGGACAAGGAAAGAAGAAGAAGTTTAACTTTAAGCGTCCCTCCACCCCTGTTCCATTACCCGACTTCCTGAAAACAGCACCACAAGAGCCATTGTCGGTAGAAGTGCAAGTGATAGAAGGCCCCGATGGACCAACACCACCAACGCCACCAACACCGGCCAGCGTAGAGCAGGAAATAGTGTCGGAGGTAAAGTCTTCCCCAGCGCCACTGTCGCCGATATTGGGGTGCCGGAAACCTATGAAGAAGCGGTTTAAGCGGTGTTTTGAAGACGATGAAGTTTCTGCTGCTTCGTCGTCGTCGTCGTCGTCATCATCGTCTTCACCAAACGAAACCGCTTCTTCTTCTTTAATATATTCCGAGCCATCGCAAGCGGAGTGGGTTGAAGACTTCACCAACTCTCAGAAGAGCAAATTAACAGACATTTATCGAATGAAAAAACACTTAGTGAAAAAAGTGAGTGCGTGTGACGGTGACATTTTAGAACTTGAAAGACAATTAGAGTTAAAAAAGATGGAATCTGCGCGGTTAAAAAGACAATTAGAGGACTTTAATAAATTATGTAGTAGGTGTTAGGTAGTTGTAGGTATTAGCTTTTAATTTATAGTATTAAGTTTGTAAATATATATATATATATATATATATATATATATATATATATATATATATATATATATATATATATTGTAGATAATAAAAAAGTCTTTGATCAGATTTTTATATTTTATAAAGAGAATAAAAATGACTTGAAAATTTATTTTTGTGTGTTATTTCATATAGTCCCACATAATATTAGGTAATAAAAAAAAAAGAGTGAATAATCCACTAAAACTACGCAGTAGCAATAGTTGTAAATATTTTTTGATAATATTTACAAGTATGCTAAAACATGGTTCGGTTTAAGAAGTTAAGGTTCTGTCGCCAGAACTTCTAATACTTTGCATCTCAATATTGTATGTTTTTATGAAAAAAAAAAAACATAAAATATTGGTTACAAAGTATTATAACCAACTAAAACTACGATCAAATTATTTTGTGGTCCTGAAAAGGACCGTTTGGTTGTAAAACATGAGACTCTTTATTGTGTTGTGGAGTCGCACGGCCCGTCATCATCAACGGGGGTGGTGGCGGTGCTGTCCTCTGCATATTCGATGATGAACCACCAAAGTTCATCCCATCTGGGATCGTCCGACTCCCACTCGAGACGATTCTCTGTGTTAGAATCTACCACAGGGGATTGGATGGGTTGTTGTTGTTGTTGTTCACTCGCAGACATGTTGAACTAAAATGATTGTAATAAGTATTGATGGTCGTATATATAGAGACAAATTAATGGTAGGGGGTGAAAACAAATGTCGTATTACGTATTGAGACCAAAAGTTGTTTGTGGTCTCAAATACGAACGAACGATTTAGCTGGGTTCCACCAGCACTTAAACTTTTAATACTTTGTATCTAATATTGTATATTCTATACATACAATATTAGTAACAAAGTACTAATATGTACTAAAACTACGATCAAAGTATTTTGTGGTCCTGAAAAGGACCGTTGTTGTGTGCCCTTAAAAAGGGCCAGGGAGAGTGTGGGGCTTATGGTGCCCCATCCTCGCTGGTCGACCACCAGCTTGACGAATCGCAGGGGCCTTGCGGGTCGTCGGGTGTTGGTGATGCTGGAATTTCCAGCACCGCATCTTCCGTCGAGTCCGGCTCTGGCTGCGGCGACGGAGTTTCGAGTGTTTGTAAGACCCAATCGCCCGCATCGTCTAATTCCACTAGACCCGGATCGTGGTCATACACTAGCGGAATCGGCTCATCCAAGTCGTCCCAACGTAGGACGTCAATTTCAAAATCCACCTCTTCGTCGTCGTCGAAGACTTGCAGGTCTCCAACGTTGTCGGCGACGGTGTCTTCACTAAAGATGGATGAGCCTCTGCTGGCGGGTCTTTCTTCCTCCATGTTCATCGTATGAGGGTTGATGAATATATGACTGTGTAACTGGCCCAGTCTCATATATATAGAACTACCCCCACCCCACCAACGGATTCTAAATGTTATTTATTGGTGAGAGCTTATAGAATTATTGATTTTTTCAAAAACTTTAAATAAGGAATTAGATTTGTTTTTTTTTTGTTTAGACAATAAGACTTATTCTTAATATTTTGTGAAGAATACATTACAAAAAAAAAATAATAGAAACCTTGTTTGGACTGTTAACATTTTCATAGGTTCTCAAGCATATAACTTGGCACTTAAGCTACGAGACAAATCGTCGTTAAACGAATATCTGCCGCAGGCACACTTAAAAAAAAAAAAAAAAAAAAAAACCTTCCCTACAACTTCCACATACTCCCGTTCGGCGCTCTAGCCTCCTAACTCGAGAATTTCAATTTTTTCGTCTAAATTTTTTTCATTTTTAAGATTTTTCAAATTTTTTTTTCACTATTGTATTCTCCTCAAAATTCTAGGTAATTAAAGTGCTTTTTTCTTTTATCTTTTTTCTCTATCTTGAACGGTTCCGGAGTTACAGCGCTTTCAAGAATTCAAATTACTAACTTTCTACAACCCTTTTTTTCAAATTTCATTTTTTCGAATTTTCAAAAATACTACAATGTAGAAAAAAATTCTCTCTTTAATTTCCCAATACCGTTTTTCTCTAAATCTTCAATTTTAGCGCGTATTCAGCATTTTCGAAAAAAAAAAATATAATTTTTTTTACACCATCGCATTCTCCTCAAAATTTTGGGCTATCGAAGTGCTTTTATTTTTTTTCTATCTTGAATGGTTCCCGAGCTACAGCGCTTTAAAAAATCCAAATACTAACTTACTATAACCCTTTTCTTAAAATTTCATCTTTCCGAATTTTGAAAAATACTACCATATGTAGAAAAAAATTCTCTTTCTAATTTCCTAATATTATTTTGCTCCAAAACTTCAACTTTGGCGCGCATTCGCCATTTTTCAATTTTTTTTGAAAAAAAATTATTTTTTTACGTTTTTACTATCGGGAAAAATGCCTACTTATAGTACTCGATTTCCTCTATAATTTTTTCTTATAACTTTTTTCCCTCTTCCTAACCGTTACTTTCCTACAAATTTTCTAAATCGTTGTTTTCATATTTTGCCTTAAAAATTTTTTCTTGTGTTATTTAAGCTCTTTTTTGCACTTAATAAACCACCATTATCTAAACTCCCGTACTCCTTTCTTAAAGAGCGGGCTTTTCCGTCCGCTTTTTTTTTTGTTGGGTTTCAAATAAATATAAAACTACTACTTCACTCATTACAAATTTATTGATTCAAGTACCTTATTTTAACATTATTTTGTGTTACATATAATAGATACATTAAAATATAGATTTATTGGTCACCGAACCGTTTAATACATTATAACTAAAAAATGAGTCGTGAATAACTAATGCGTACACTTTAGTGACTTTGGGGAATTTATTCTTTCTCGTTTGGAACTCCAATTTCACATCCACTGTCGATGAGTTAATCGCCTCTGGTTGATGACTGCAATTGATAATAAAAACGGGGTTTTTCATATATTCCGCGAACGTTATCATCGGATCGTTTATTTGGCGCCCGTAGTAGCTGCTTTGGAAGTTTTCGTAATTGTAATAGGCTGCTGCGTACAGTTTCTTGGCGAAATCTAAATTTCATCTTTCGTAGGGATAAACGGTTGAATTCAGATACAGTCTAATGTCGCATACGTCGGCGTGGGTAAACTGGGTTGCGTTTTTTTCTTTCTTGTCGCAATTATTGCTGTCTTGAAACCCGACGATTATATAGCGCGGTCTTTCCAGACTTGTACTCGTTCTCAAGGCCCACACGTCGGAAGATGTTTGCCTTAAAGCTGGTAATTCGTACAGATCCCATTTACGATATGCCATTTGAATACTGGCATTGTTTCCTCCTTTATTAATGCGAGACAGTATTTTCAATTTTTGCTTGTCGTCTGGAATGATGTGACGAATTTTCCATTCGATTTTGTCGATACTAATTTCTGCCTCTACTTCGCCGACGTAACAATTGGTAAAAGTGCGAGCTATAATCATAATAAGCTCTTGTTTTACGTTGAAAACACCTTTTGCGTAATCTTCGGCGAATCCCATAAGATATTTTAAGGGTAATTTCACGGAGAATACGTTACTTGCCGTGTCTACGATATCTTGGTTTGCTTCGTCGAGACCCCATCCGCACGTCATGAGAGATCTTTGTTGCAAACTTCCGAATGAAACCATGGTTTTTAATGTCGTCGTAACTCCAGGTTTACGAACCACGGCGACCTGCTCACCTCCCATCTCGTAGCGAATTTCATCGAACAAAAATGCGAGGGCATTATTTGATAAAAAACATCTTTTCGTTGCGTCTATGGGTTTAAATTTTCCTTCGATATATATGTAACTTTCGGCGATATCCAGTATAATATCTTGAAAATTAATGGGGATACGGACTTCATCCGAATTGTTGAATGATGGAGATCCGTATGGTTTATACGTATGCTCTTCTAGACTAATAATGGAATTGTCCACGATGGGCTCGGAGAAAACCTCTATTTTATCGCTGGTGGTGGAAATCATTTTCGCACTTTAAGACCGATTGATTTTAAAAATTTATAGTCTTCGGCAGATAACTGTTGAGATGTTTGTGATCTAACGTCTGGACGACGACTAACCTTGACGTTAACTCTTCTTTTACTTTTATTATCTTTCGGCGGTTCCCCCATCTTAGTCGACAGCACACACAATTGACGATTGAAGCAAAAACCCATTTCTATGAAAGTTTCTTCAGTTCCAATTTCACGATTATTTTCTCGCCTTGAAAATTGATTAGATCACCGCTATCGTCCAAGATGCGAAGAGTAATGTTGTCGATAAACTGACGTCCTGCCGGCATTAACGGCATATAAATATTATTTTGTGGTTCTTTACTGATTTTGTAACCGGGCTCCACGTCGATATCGAATTCGAACAAGGTATGACCTTCCACCGAATTCATATATGCTCCGGAAATTATATTACAATCTACGCGTATGATGCGTACTTTCATTATTTCCACCATCTCGGTTGATTCGTGCTTTTTGTCTCTTTTTAACACTGTATGATTAAATCCTAACATTTTACCGATACTCGCCTCTCCCCGGAAATCTATAGTATATTGGGATTTCAGTTCACATTTCAGCGTATTATTATTAGCGACCAAGTAAAAGATTCCATCGTTCTTTTCTTCAGTTGAAATCCTCAAAGCCTCCGACATAGCTTTACCTATCTCATCTATTTCATAGGCCCCAGGTGGAATCTGCAATTGTATCGGCTCGGTGGTGTAACCCTCCTTCATGTAGGCAAACTTATTGTTGCTTTCGTCCACATTAAAAATTGAATTGTATGTGTAAAATCCCAGCAATGCCAGACCATATTTGTTTTCTCTATTTAATTCGACTGGTGGATAAAAATCGGCTCTTAAGACGCTCGAGTGTCCTGTTAGTGTGAACGTATAAGACATGACTAACCATTAAAACATCACACATCTCGATTTTATTCTTAGCGGCAACATTTAAAAAGATTCATCTTCACACCTTTTCTCACCGCATTAGATAGTGATGTTTTTATGCTATTTTCTGCTTTTATGCGCACATCGCTGATTTCGCAATAACAACAAAATATTTTTCTAGCCGTAAGATCCTCATCAGCCGTAACCTCGTTTAAATTGCTGCTGCTGAAATAATGTTTGCAACCGCACTGATATTTTAATATATCGATATCGCTTTTGAGGTGCTCGGGCAACTTTTCCCAAACGAATGGAATTTCATTTGGGGCTAATGCAATCATTACTTCCTTGGGCATGTTTTCTAACTGTTTCACGGTCATTTTCCTTAATCCACCGGCTAGATGAAATGCTTTCAGTGATTGCAACATTTTAGTATAGTTATTGCGATCCATTTGCGGTGTTAATGGTGACGATGATGATGATGACATCTTTTACGCTGATGATTCGACAAGAAACTTTAAGCACAAATGTCCACACCAGACTGTTCCAAAATCCTGCTGACGATCGTATGTATAGTAAATAATTTTTGCTGGTTCCGATCCCATTTGTAGATATCGTACCAATTCGATCGGTGGGGGTAAATCACCGAAGCTGTCATAATATGTTACTTTAGAATTATTTTTTCTATAAGCTACCCAATGAGTCCCTGCACCACGCGTACTATCCAAATTCACTATTGCTGCTTCGTAACGTCGAGGACCTTGTCTAGGTAATAAATCCCTCATATAAACGCCTCGAAAGTGTCCTATTCTTTTCTTTTTGGCATATTTTTTTATATCGATGTTAGATAGTGGTCTTCGAGGTAGGGATTCAATTAGTTTTTTGATCTACGATTTAAAAATAATCCCATACCTTTACGATATGGCTTTAGAAACAAACCATTTCCTTTCGATTTTAAATGCAGGCCGGCACCGGTTTTATCTTCGCTGCTTTTTTTTTACTGCTTTTATGGCGCGCACAATTCCCGCTGCCCCACCGGCTAATGAACCCAAAGCTGATAACCCGGCAAAAATTGGTATTAATGGTAATATTCCACCAGTTTTAGGAATCGGTATTATTCTCGGTGTACGAACCTTCCTTTTGCCACCTGCCGCTTTTACCGATCTACGTGCTGCCGACAGAGCTATTTTAGATGCATTCATGACATTTTTTTCCAACACATTTTTACTTCCGGCTTTTAATAATTCCTTTCGAACTGCTTGTCGAATAGCTGTTCCGAAACTGGCTTTCCGAACATGTCGATTTTTATTAACACCTTTCCTTTTTGTATGACGTGTGCCTTTACTAGATGTTTTTTTTTTGTTGATAATGATGACGGTACACCCATACCAAAACGTTGTTTTCCTTTCATAATGTTTGTAACTAACCAAGCTGCTGTTTTTTCACCTAAACTGGAATCTTTCGATTTTACTCTATTCCAAGCACTTTGTTCGAGCTCGTAATCCACTCGATGTCTCGCACTTATGTTGTCTTTATTATGTAAATAGGCTAAATCGTGTTTTTTGCATGCGGCATCCAAAGGATTAATGCCTGGATCACTTCTTGTTACACGTTTTATTACTTTTGTTCCGGGTCCGCAATATTGATAACCAGGAATGTGTACCTCGAATGGTAATTTATTTATTAACGAATTCACAATACCGTATCCAGTTTTGTTGGAAACGTGAGACCGTCCACTTCGTTTGACGCTCGGCATCTGAATGACAGTTTTTGTGAAAAATTGCCTATAAAATATCAAATTTTCCTAAGATGCGCGTTATCGATCTTAAACAAAAACTTCCTATTGACAATCTCGATGAAAAAGTCGGACTTGGATTTAAAAAGAAGATAATGAAGAGACACGGTCCTCTACTTCCTTCCTCTATTCGCGGCCTGTTAATTGGTCCATCCAATTGTGGAAAAACTAATGTCATGATTTCGCTGCTTACACACCCCCTTGGGCTACGTTTCGAAAATGTCTATATTTACTCGAAATCTCTGTATCAACCGAAATATGAGTATTTAAGGAAAATTTTAGCGCCCATCAAAGGTTTAGGCTACTATGCCTTTAGTGATTCCAGTAATATTGTGGAACCGTCCGATGCAAAACCAAACTCTATATTTATCTTTGATGATGTTATATGTGAAAAACAAGATGTTATAAGATCGTACTTTAGCATGGGACGTCATAAAAATATCGACTCCTTTTACCTAGCGCAAACATATTCGCGAGTGCCTAAACAGCTTGTGCGAGACAACGCCAATTTTATTATTATGTTTAAACAAGATGAGTTGAATATGAAACACATATTTTCCGACCACGTTTCACCGGATCTAACTTTTACTCAATTTCAAGAAATGTGCTCAAAATGTTGGGATAATAAGTATGGATTTTTAGTAATTGATAAAGACAGTGATGTGAAATCGGGAAGATACCGCAAAGGATTTGATAGCTATATATTACTGTAATAATAAGAGAAAACACTCATTTGATTGTTGAAACGTCCTTTGTTAACATCATGAATAACGCGATCGACTTAAAACGTAAACTAGTGGAAGCTACCAATGCCGTCAGAAAAAAATTTAAACAAATTAAAGCGGCTAAAGAATTTAATGTTGTGGAATTGGAAAAGTTTTACGAACCCATTTCTAAGCCGTTGACAACTATATCTGATGTGGTTAAGCAACGTCAGCAGCAGCAGCAGCAACAACAACAACAACAACAACAACAACAACAACAACAGCAACAACATTATCCAGCTACAAAGTCACATAGTCTCAGTACATCAGTGCAGTCGACTCAAATATCAGGTTTTCCCCAACCTACACATTCCTTTCAAACCTCCACACCTATTCAGCAGCAGCAGCAGCAGCATCGCATTTCAAAAGAAGATATTAGCCAATCGGTGTTTGATACACCCTCGACATCAACTAATACATCTCTCGCATCCGCTGACACCACAACTTCCGATACTTTAAACGCACACCTGAAAGGATTACGTTCGAAACCATCTCTATACGATACTGTATATGGTGTACGTTTTGGTTCAAAAACAGATTATAACAAAAATTTTATTGGTAATTTAGAGGTGCGTTTTCGAAATGGAAATATTGTCTTATACAAAAAAGGGAAAAATATTGCAGAATATGATGGATCACCGGCACTTTATGATTTGTTATTTCTTAAAACACCCCCAAGTGTAGGCAAGGAACAACAATTAAGTGATATTGTACTTTCAACGTACAAGGAAATTTTGGAATCAACGAGTGCTGTCTACAACAATTTTAAAAAAAGTGATGGTTTACGGGAGACCAGATGGAACAAATATTTACGAATTATTAAACCTCTGATAATGGGCACAAAATTAGGTGGTACTATTACAAGAAAAAATCTCTCTGAAAAACTACAGTTACCCACAAAAAAGAAATTATCTTCGAAAAAATTTCAATATGTCTATTGGAACAAAGCTAAAGAGTTGGTGGATCGTTTACGTTTGTTGTGGAGTTCCAAAATGGCCGGTCACACTGGACACGAAAATGAAATTATGTCAGTCATAGAGGAATTACGAGAAGAAGATATAATATATTAAGCTCAATATTTAATGATATTATTCAGTTCTTCCTTCGATCTGAAACCTTTAATATTACTAATAATATGGAGCCCAGTCTAGAAAAAATCAAGATTGTTAATGAACTACATAGAACGGCTAGAAAAAATTTTGTAAGACGGCGCACGATAATAAAAGGATACAGAGATTTGTGGCAAATTGATTTGGCTGAAATGCAACAGTATGCTGATGAAAACGATGGTTATCGTTATATTTTGGTCTGTATAAATTGTTACTCTAAATTTATCTATACCAAAGCCATAAAAAACAAGACTGGTATAGAAGTTACTAATGCGATGAAAAGCATCATTGAAGAGACATCATATACACCAACAAATCTGCAAAGTGATCAAGGAAAGGAGTTCTATAATACAAACTTTCAAGCCCTGATGAAAAAATATAATATAAATCATTATTCCACTTACAGCACAAAGAAAGCTGCAATTGTTGAGCGAGTCATAAGGACTTTAAAAAATAATTTATATAAACAATTCTCGACAAGAGGATCTTACAAATGGATACATATATTATCGGCAGTAACAAAAACCTATAACCATTCGAAACATCGCACCATTGGAATGAAGCCTGCAGACGTGCAAGAAAAAACACAAATTAAAGCATACGATTATTTAAAAATTGTACCTAAAAAATTTAAGTTTTCCATGGGTGACATTGTGCGTATTAGCAAGTACAAAAGCTTATTCAAGAAAGGATATACGCCCTCTTGGTCAACCGAATTGTTTAAAGTTGTAAAAGTTAACGTTACAAATCCACCTACTTACTTGTTGGAATCGTTAGAAGGTCAGCCTATAAGAGGGTGTTTTTACGAATCAGAACTACAAAAAACAAGCAGTCCTGGCGTTTATCTAGTAGAAAAGGTCCTTAGGCAATCACACCGATCAATTATTTGTCAAATGGCTAGGATTTCCCAACCACTTCAACTCTTGGATAGATAAAGCTAATATTGTTTAAATAACATATTGTATGACTATATTTTTTATTTAAAATGTAAAATAAATAAACAATATATTGTAAAATAAAGTTTTTTATTTCAATCTTCATCATTAAAAACAATGACAATAAAACATCATACACATAAATAACATTTCAATATTCTTGGAGGGAAGGTCCAATTCACCGACGACTACGACGTTATCTTCAAGGCTATGCCACTCGGAGTGCGTTCTCCTATTCTTTAACCTGCTTTCCCTTTTTTAGATTTTTTTTGAAGTCGAGCCGTACGACAGTGCGCTTAATGAGTCATTTAAAGGCTGATGATAGAGTATTTTCTGAATAACTTCAATTTTTGTTTTAAGCTCACTATTATTTTGGTATATCATGGGGAGGACATCCTTGTTAAATATGTCACATATTACAACTGCAAAATTGTAAAACTCTCTATTAACAAAGTGTTTTGTCACAGCATCGTCATCATCTTTAGGTTCGCCTAAGTTGGTTATGATTTTTCCACCCATATCATACTGCCCATCCGCTGTAAGTTTAAAACCAATCCCTTGTGGCCCAGATAATATATGATATTTTTCATTACATTTCTGACGACCAAATTTATCAATTGTGTTGTTTCCTCGACTCATTTTCAATCTTTACTAAACTATTTTATTTTTATTTGCCCTACTTATATTAAATATTTCAGCTGAGAAAAAGAAACACTGACTATGATCTACTGGGTTGGTATGTTTATAAAAGAAATAAAACAAATCTGTGATTGTAACAGATATTTATTTACAGTTATTTAATTGTACAAATACAAAAATTATAAGAAATTAATTTTCCATGTCTTCGTTTTCGTTGCTCAAAATTCTATCCCATCCGACACTATTTCGATCGTCAACGTCTTGGGCTGTTGCTGTTGCAGAAACCAATTCATATTTTGCAGCAAGCTCACCTGGTAAATGTGGAATATTGACGAGGTATTCTTTTAATTCTTCTTCAACCATTTCAGCACAAAATGTATCCATGTCTATGGAACCATATAAAAATTTGTCGCACAAGTGTGCCCCAGCCATAAAATTGATTGCATCCCTGATCTCGTTCTTATATTGATCTTTGGTTGCATCAATATGCGACCAATCATTTACGCTATCTAACATATCGTGAGCCATATTTCTTAATTCTCTCCCCAACCAAAATATGTATCTATCAACACATTCGTTGGCGGTCGTCGTCGTCCCATCAGCAGACATCTTTAACAGAAATAATGAACACGCGTAAGTATTCTGACATGTGCAACTATATTTTAAATTTAATTACATCCTTTTTTTCAAACAATTTACATACAATTTACTCCAATGAGCCAAAACGTAATAATGTTCGAGTATTGTTTCCAAAAACTCTAGTGCCCTGCCCCAAATAAGTTAGAGTGTATTTACCTTTAGTTTTACTCATAATATCTACAATATCGTCAGATAGTGTTTCGGCCACACGTTTTGGCAAAAAAGTCTCAAATGTGCTATTATCACCGTCATCGTGTAAAGCAACTAAAAGAGTTTTACCAAATCGTGTAGTCATTGAAACCATCTTTACAATTTTATACACTTTGCCTACAATCATTTCGGTAACCTTTTTTCTCTCTAAAACCTCGAAATCTTTGCTGAACATTTCATTAATTTCATCTAGAGTTTCTTTTGCAATACTCATTATTGAAAAAATGGTATATAAATCCAAAAATTACCGTGAATATAAAAGCACTTTCAGAACACTACACGAACACAATATTTGATGTTCATGCCACTGATATCTGCGACTGTTTGAAGTCACTTCTTTTCCCACTAACCTTTATAGCGAGGTTTCAAGGTCGAATTGTAACAGTGGTGGGGGTAGCTTAACGATAGAAATAGTGGGAGGAGTATTCAAGGTCAAATGACGTCACACATTTAAATTGGTATAAGGATAACTTCAAGGACAAAATATAATGAAACAAATAACTACATTTTATGTACTTTATTGATTGATTTTTTTCTGCCATTCTTCTATACGTGTAACATTATCACTTAAACCTAATTTTCTTAATTTGTTCAATAATAATTGTTTGTTTTTATTTCTTAGAAAATTCTTACAAACTATACTCGCTAAAAGACACACTTCGGCATGGTCCATATACTTAAAAAATACACTAAAATCCTGAGCCTCCGAATCTTGCATTTCATATGCGTAAAATTCCGAACAGGCTGCAGAAATTAGAAATTCTTCGTACATTTCTCGCACTAACTTTTCCATATTAAATACTACTACGTTAAACTTAAGTCCTACACTCTAATTTCATCTAACACAACCGGATCTGCAATGAACCTAATCAGTTTTTCCAAGCAGTCACTAAACCCCAACTTTTTTATTTCACGAACGAAGTCTTGTAAATTTATTGTTTTGCTGCAATATTTACGACATGCATTCGCAGCCTTTTCATATTCATAAGCCAAATCACAATAGCGCGACGCCCATTCTGCTCGACTTTTCATTGCATCATTGAAATAATTACTAGCCGTTTCAGTGAACTTATCGCCCAATTTTTTTACTGTCTCTTGCAAAGCACTATTCATATTATTCACTCATTTTTTACATTCACGACACTTTTTTATTGCTGGTGGTGGCCCATCTATATAATGACGATATATTTGTTCATAGTGAATGTAACAGGGTAAGCTTAACTGTAGTTCCTTGTCACACCGATATGGCGCTGGCAGCTTATCCCAAATTTGCCGTAAACTCAGCGTATCAACGCAAGTTTTTAAATATTCGAGAGGAAAAAATGCTAGATCCTTCTCTTCAAAATCACACAAACTTTTTAAATTACTCTGATATAAACAAATTACTCTGCCGACTTGCTCTATAATTTTTTCTTTAGATAGTTCCGTATCTGACATTTCACACTGAATGAATGCAAATAGACTCACAAAATTTATAGAACAATTTGCAAGGTCAAAATCATTTTAAGATCATCCTACACTATTACAATGCACAAATAACTACTTCAAGGTCACACACCCAAGATGACCTCCAACAAAGTCAAGGTCGTCTCGACCAAGGTCAAGGTCAAGGCCACACACACGACCTTGAACACAAGGTCAAGGTCGAGGAGTGAGGGGATGAAGAGGATCGGGTTATGTTCACTACTACTATCTCATTATATTTATCATCAGAACACTTAGAAACCGGTCAACAATTAAAAATAAAAGCCATGCAAGGAGACGTTTCACCACAAAAGGAAAATATTCTTATAACAATTATATTATTGATTTTCCATTTAAATAATTTGAATATTGAACACCATTCTCCTATAACAAACTACCTACAGATGATTTTAAATATTGAAAAGGTCTAGCGAAGCCTGATTTCACTCAATAATTTACCATTTAGAATTGATTAAACCAGGGCAATGCGTCATGGAGGAAATTTATCTATTGAAATTTCTTTTCAAAAACTAAATTTTATCATAATGCATTAATATATAATTATATATCGCCGTAGATTTATGATTGGGATCATACATGAAAATCAATAATGATCTAATTATGTTCAATGCATCATCTGTAGATAAAGAATGAAAATTGTCCAATTCTTCATCGCTGAATTTTAATTTTTAATATAAGAAGATACAAGTAGCTGTCTGTGAGATTTTTTTAAATTCTTTTTTTTTATTTTTTTTATTATAGATTTAGAAGCCAAACGGCTTCGCACTCCCTCCAGGGATTATTGACTCATACCAGGTATACAAAGACACCAAAAGTATGAAGCTCTATGGGGACCCTTTCCATGTTATCGGGTCCTAGGTGGCGTAGTCTTCTGTACTTCCTACAAACTTTCGGAGGATCCTAGCGGTTGCAAGGAGAACTGCTTTCTGGATCGGTTTATACAGATGCTCACTAAGGCCCAGTCCCTTGATGGTCTGCAGGAGGTCCTTTGATATCACTCCAGTTGTGTGGAATTGTGTGGATGCTATTCATTAACCACTGTCTGCAGATTTGCACCTCCAGATCTCTGCATTTGGCGATCTTCTCATTGTATTTTGGTCTTAAGTTGTTGTTAGGTACAGCAATGGTAATCAATGTAGTTCGCCTAGAAATGTTATCTGTTAGTATAATGCCTGGCCTGTTATGAGGAATTGTTTGATCTGTTAGAATGGTTCGGTCCCAATATAACTTGGACTCGTTGTTTTCAAGAATAGGCTCTGAATTGTATTTGTAGTAAGGCACTTATCTGCCAACTCTTGGTGAAGTATCTTAGCGGCTGAGTCGTGTCTTTCCTTATACTCGGTTGCGGCAAACGCTTGACATGCTCCAGTTATGTGCTGGATTGTCTCTAATGTTCGACAGCCAAATCTACATTGGTTATTTTCTATTTAGAGATCTCTGATGATGAACTTCCGATAGTTCTTCGTTGGAATAAACTGGTCTTGGATAGCTAATAAGAAGCCTTCCGTTTCCGAAAAAATCTGTCCTGAAATTCACCAGTAGTTCGACGCTGAGTTGTCGACATTGTCCTGGATAACTTCATTTGGATGCCGTCCATGAAATGATTTCTGTAGCCAGACTTGTAACTTCTCTTTGTCTGCTCGGTAGTGAGAAGCAATATCTCGTTTCCTCAGCTGTAGCGACATTGAATCGTCTGTCTCGCATATTGCTCGATGTAGTGTGGAAAAGTCCGCTAACCTGTGGAAATAAGAACGTAAGTTTATTATTTGTTGGTCGAGCTGCTTACCTATATCAACCAATCCTCTTCCTCCTTGGTGCCTTGGAAGCATTGTACGTTCAATAGCACTCCGAGGGTGGTGTTTCTATGCTTTTGTTAAGAGTGTTCTTATTTTCCTTTGCAGGTTTTCGATGTCCGTCCTGCTCCATTTTACAATTCCAAGACAGTACCTAAGCGCAGAGCATGCATACGTGTTGAGCGCTTTAAACAAATTTCTACTATTTAAACTAGTTCGCAACACCCGTCTTGCCCTCCTGACAAATTCGGTTATCAATTCGGCTTTCATAGTGCGCTGCTCAATTCGTTTAGACTGTTTCATACCTAGGTATTTGTATATTTGTTCTGCTTCCATTGCAGCTATAGTTTCAACGTTCTGCATCTCAAATGTTCCCGGTTGTATCTTTCCTTTAACGATGTTCAAAATACGGCACTTGTCAAGTCCATACTGCATTCCGATATCCTCAGAAAACTCCTCCATAATTTTGAGCATTTGCTCCAGCTGGTTCTTGGTATCAATTTAAGATCATCCATGTATAGGAGATGATTTAATCTTACTTCCTCTTCGTTGTTATTTCTAATACTGCATATTTTCCTATTAATTTACTTATTACTTATGAGCTATTATTTGTATAGCCTATGTAACAGAAGATCTCGAAGTATGTTCAATCTTAGAATGGCCTTCGAAGCTTTTTATTAATAATTAACAACCTTTTCCCGAAGTTAAACCTTATAAACTAGTGTTTATTTAAGCCTTCAAAAGTTTAATATAAGATCTTCATGTGTTAAAATGACCCGGCACAATATCAATGAAAAAAGACTTTCGACCAAAATTGCTCAATATATTATCAAGATCGTGTTATGGAAGTTATACAAAACCAAAGGCCGCCGAGCCGTTTAACCCTTGAGTCCAAATTAAAGAAATTATTAATTAAACACCCATATCAGAAGAGGTTGGAATAAAAAGTTTTTTTAAAATGATTAATCTAAATTTTTTTAAGTTTTCAAATTTTTCTAAAGCATTTCAACAAAAATTATTGATTTTTCAAAATAGCTCTCTGATTACATAGCAGTACAGGAGGTAGCGCTACATTTTTTCGAGGAATATTATATCGAATAAACTTCGGTTTTAATAGTTGATTAATATTCAATAATTAACAAAATAAACATCAGTTGCCACATCCGCGGTGGAGCTAAAGGTGACAGCATGTTAAAGTTGTAAAAAAATTAATCTAAAAGTAATATCATATAGTGCCAAAATTTGTGGAAAAACTTTTTAGATCTTTTTCAACAAACAAAAACAATCAGCTGTATTGATGAGAGGAGATTATACGTCTGTCACGTGTATGAACCATGTTGAAAATGTTCAAGTGTAAAGTCTTTTTGTATCTTATGAACTTTATGCAGCTGAATTTTCATAGTTTTAAAATAATAAAGATAATTGTCAACTATATTTATAACGGGGGTAAGACGGTCAGTCAGCGCCTTAAATATGCTGCCCTCTCAGTGTATAAAAAACGATTATCCGGAGTCTTTCAATACTAGATATTTTAATTTTTGACTTTATTAATAAATTACATATAAACCTTAACTTTACTGGTACAAAAAATAGTATCTGTAGATGGTTTCATAGTAATCATCTTCCTCGCACGTATTATCGAAGCTCTCCGTGATCACATTTCGTTCTTATTCAAATTCCACTACATCATCATCTTCAGCATTTTCTGATGGTTCAATTTCATGCTTTTGTCATTTTCTGTAAAGAAATAATACAACTCGCAAGGTGCGAAGTCATAGTAGGAAAAACAAAAGCGACACTAGCGTGAGCGAATATTTCTAGTACTTCGGGGCGATATTTTGTACTTTTGACGTATCAAATACACCTGTCAATTTTATTATTTCTTTTAAATAATTAAAAACAGTATAATGAGCAGCCAGACTTGTGTTGTAAATTGTAAAAATACTAGCAAACAGTGTAAATTTGATAAATTTCCGGTAGCAAAATGGAAATCAAATCAAATAAATAAATGGATAAGATTAAGAACGCTAGTGTATCACGTGTTAGAAGTTTCGATGTAAAGTCGTATTTTAAGTTTTAAAATACATAGTTCACTAGTTTTCTTTGTATTAATTGTCATCCAGGGTAAGTAGACAGCAATATATAACAATTTTTATTCTACCTTATTATTTAAATGGTAGTCTTTTTTAATTTTATCATTACATAACCTAATTTCACTAAGTTTTAATTATTTATTTATTGATTATACTTACTTTTTTTAGTTGAAGTAATAAAAATAAATAATAATATCAATGAATTAGCGAACTACACTAATCAATATGGCTGTACCTAACAACAACAACCTAAGGCCGAAATATAACAAGAAGATCACCAAATACAGAGATCTGGAGGTGCAAATCCGAAGACAATGGGCAATGAACAGCGTCCAAACGATTCCTATGATTTTATCAACAACTGGAGTGATGCCAAAGAACTTCCTGCAGAACATCAAGAGACTGGGCCTTAGTGAGCATCTGCATAAGCCGATCCAGAAAGCAGTTCTCCTTGTACCAGAACGAAACGTCCGAAAGTTCATAGGAAATACAGTAGACCACGTCACCTAGGACCCGATAACATGGAAAAGGTTCCCACAGAGCTTTATACTTTTGGTACCTTTGTATACCTCGTAAGAGGCAATATTCTCTGTAGGGAGTGCGAAGCCATTTGGTTTAAAATCGATGAATTAATCTTTTCACTTGTATTATAAACTCATATACTCTTATTAAAACTAATATATTTAATTTTTAATTACGAATTTCCATCATATTATACTGTCAATATACGCAAATACCGCCCATTAGTTCATGTATTAGTTGGCGCTGCTGTAGCGCATGAAACCAATATCGACATTCCTTTACATTTAATTCCAATGTGTTATAAATATATTTGAGGAAAAAATTACCTGCAGGATTCTCATCGATGATCGTTACGCCAGTTATTGTCAGTGAGAGTTGATCACCGTCAAACCTCTTAAAGATGTATTCATTATTTTCTTCTTTCCATCCATAGTCTAAGGGTGATAACTGTGATGAAACTGACTAATGAAAAAAAGTATATGCGCAGGTCGGAATATCTAAACATTTAACATAAGTCACATATCAACTCTTCATCACGGAGCTATACTCCAAAACGTATTAGTGCAATGAAGGAATCTATACCTCATTGATATATTCAGTTTATCAAGTTATTAATAACATTCAACAAATAATAAATAACTATCATTAACAAACGATTTTAACTTGCCTTTATTCATGAATTATGGCTCAACGGGAACACTGAACGGTTTTTTTGGTAACGCTGTAAATTGTCTATAACACTTTAAATGATATTTTTGAAAATCATCTATTTCCACAGACACTTTAGCGTCTTACATGAATAAAAAGCATTGTTTTTGCATATTCCTAGAATATTTTTACATTGTTTTAGATAACTTGGAATGAATGAAGCGTTCCATTTTATTTTTAAACATATAGTCAAATTGGTTTTGTTCTCATAGATATTTTCAATACTATATGTCTCAACAGTACAGCACAATAAAAACTGAATGATCTAGTCGAAATCTAGGCAGGGAGTGGTAACGTTTCTCTTTCGTTTGTATAAGTTTGTCTCATTCGATTAGAATAAACTCACTACGGTCAATTCTACTAGAAGACTGAAGCAAAATATTTGGGAGGGGTAAGTCGAAGTAGTGAGACTTTGCAGTTCAAGACTTTTTGATTCTACAGTACATAATAGTATAATTTAAGATCGACACGAACTTGATTAGTATGAAAAATCTATTAAAAACTCGTTATTCACAGCATAACTTTGCATAACTATGTGAAATTGATATTAATACTGATTGAAATTAAAAATTTTGTAGGTGAAAAGATCATTAGTTCATTTTGTTAAAGTGACTATGCAATGCTCAGATGCACTGAACGCGCAACATATGTATGACGTCTTACCCAAGTTATAAATACGGCTGAAGATTTTCTTTATTATTTTAAGAGTATAAAAATTCAGCTGCATAAAATTCAAAAGGTATTAAATAACATTATACTTGAACATTTTCAACATGGTTCATATGAATGAATACATGACTGACGTATAATCTCCTCTCTTCAACACACCTGAATCTTATTTTTTTGTTGAAAATAATCCAAAAATCATCTCTTAAATTTTGGCTCAGTATGAAAACACTCGTATTTTAACATGCTGCCACCCAGGGGCGGATCCAGCCTCTCCCTTTGGGGGGGGGGGCGGTGATATCACAAAAGTACAGTATGGCAAGTGAAAATAAGTTGTCGACGGGGGGAGGGGGTGTAAAAAACAAAATACCGGATCTATTTTTCTGAATTTGAAGCTCTTGGAGAGGGGGGAGCGATAAAAAAAACAAGTTTCCGACAGGGGGGGATGCCAGCAACATACACATTCCTAATATAAAAGGCAGAATCGGTTCTATGTTCCTGAACTCAAAGCTCTTGGGAGGGGAGGCGGCGATCGCAAGCATACATGTTCCTATACTCTATTCAACAATTAGAGAGAGTAATAAAACTGTTATCGAAACCTTCAACGTACCTGTTCCAGTGTCGCAGGTAACTGAGGACTGCCTTAAAACTAATTATATTTAAATATTACTGCAACAATAAAATTTCTCATAGTTCAATTTAATTTCAGTGAGCAAAGTACACCTTACAGTGTGTCCCTAGTGATTTATCTTGTTTGCGCTTGTTTTCATATATTATTTGAGATACCCAAAAGATATGGCTTCCACCTCTATCGTTAAACCAGTGCATTTTTTCCTCAACGAAAAACTTATTACGATGAATGTTTATGATGCCTTAAGATATCAATATCTAGATAATAATGTTAAAAGCTCTGTTGAGATGTATTCTCACATGACAAGAGTTGGAAAATCTACTATGTACCGAATACTGCAGGAGAAAAAAATGACTGGAATTGTTAGTACTCCCAACCCACAATCGATCACAGGCAGACGAAAAACCTCGTTGAAAGAAGAGATGTAAACTGCAATAAAAGGATTTGTACATACATGTTATTAGCAGATCAAAACCGTCGGCAAAATTCTAACTAAAATCAATGAAGATCGCGATTTATCTGAAATTACAAGAATTGAACTCTGGAAATTGCTCAGAGAACTTAATTTTTGCTGGAAAAAACCAGATAGAAAATCGGTTCTTATAGATCGTCCGGAAACTGTCCGTAGGAGAAGGAAATATCTCTCTCAAGTAAAAGGTAGAGTTGTTAGAAATAACACAACTTACAAAATAAGTAATTTAACTGAACTTTTAAAAGATTTTTTGAATAAAATTACTGCAGAAAATTGGTAAAAATCCATATAATAAAAGAATAAAACAAAATATGGAAACTCGATCTCATGATCGATGAGATAGAGAAACCAATTATAATTAATTTGAGCGAAGATAGCTTCACTGACTTTGATTAGGAATTAGATAAGTAATATTTATCAGTATAAACACAATTTATTAATTAAATTTTTGGTTTTGTCGTATTTTATTATTTAATGTTGTTTATATATTTTTTATATATTTTTTTTGTATTTTTTTATATATTTTTATTTTAGCGTGTCTCACTCTTTAATTTTATATGTATTTAATTCCAATTAACCCTAAGTTTTTTATTGTTTTATTATTGTATTGGTGTCATTTTCTTAAGCGTGTAGAATTAACATGTTTATTTTATTTTTTTGGGCTATCGGATTTCCATGTAATAAAGTAAATTAAATTAGGATATCAATACAATAGAAATAAAAATAAGTAGGTCCAATTTTAACTGTAACATATACAGACTAATTACATTTGAATCCGTTTTTAGTGTTTAATTGTAATTCTGCAGACGGTTTAAAAAATAAATAAATTGAAACCTCAAATATCCTAAAATGTCTTTAATTTATAATAAAATGACCGATAGCCCCAAAAATATTTTAATATTATATGGACGAATTTATTTTTTTATATATGTTTAACTTTTTCTATTTTTGACAACGGGTATTTTGTAAGTATTTAAATTTTAACTTAGAATTTTTTGAGAGAGTAAAGCTACGTTTTAGTCTGAATGTGCCTAAAACGGTTTCTGTGACAAAATTAAAAATAATAAAAATAAAATACAGTTGTGATTTGTGTTAAATATGTCAAAATTATCTATATTTTGTAATGTATGTGAATTATTAACAAATCATAAGAAATAAAATAATATTATAAAAACTTTTTATTTTAAGTTTATTACAGAAATAATATTCTATGTCATAAATATTTAGTGATAAAATAAACCTCCTTTCGACGCCTATGACAAGGATTAAAATCCTTTTTAACACTATACACTTCCAAATATCTATTGTTATCCAACCCAAATAGTTCACTATTACAGACCGGTATTTTTGATTATAAAATTTCTAACCCATTCCTATGAAAAATATATTTGTCAAAGACACCGGACTAAAAAACAGGTAGGTTGTGAAGAAAAAAGGGTAAAAAATGATGTATTACTCTCTCTAGTTCTTGAATAAACTATAGTATAAGAAGCAAAATCGGGTCTATTTTCCTGAACTCAAAGCTCTTGGGGGGGGGGGATCGCCCCCCCCCCCACCCTTGGATCCGCGCCTGACTGCCACCTTTAGTTATACTGCTACTAGGGTAGCTGACGTTCCGACTGCTTATGTAATAGGGAAAAACTATTATTGTTATGATTTTCAGTCAGTATGAAATGACTCGTTCAAATGAAGCGCTACCTCCCGTACTGTTGTCTTATTGAAATTTTCAGCCAGAGCAAGATTTTTTTGTTTTTTTTCTCTCAAAAAACTAACTGAAAAGGATAATTTAAATTATTATTACTAGAACTACGATACTCTATCCTCCAAAATATGATAAGTCGCCGGTTCATAAGGATTGTACCAACAGTTATAAAATTCTAGACTTAAACAAATATTTGAGAACTTATAAATATCAGCTCGCTATTAAGTGCACGTAAGGATGTACGCCTGGAGAAAGCGACATTAGAGCTAATAAAGCTTCCACAGTTGACTATTTTGGTTAGATAACAGACATTTTCTGCCATTTTTCAAGTTTAAATATGTTATTTCTTGTAAATTATTGATTTTAAAAAATTCGAAACAACTAAAAATGTTTATTTTAATACAATTAAGCTTACATAATTTTCGGATTTTCTTTTCGAAATTGAAATTTATTGAACAAAAAATTATTGTTTTAACTAGTAAATACATAAAGCAGTTTTGAATCATCCAAAGAATCGAATAAAGTCATATGCAGTCATGTAATCATTTGTTGGTGGATAAGTATATTTTTAGGCGAGTTTATCTACATAAGGCGAGATAGCACTCCCGTTATTAGATTACTTAATAAACTATCAGATGAATGCTATTTTTCGGTACCGTTTTCTTTTTATACCAAAAAAGTGTTCATTTTTTTAAATTTAAGGGTGAGTTGATATTTTACAAAATATATGTTTTTTAAGAAATTTTAGATTTAAAAAAATTTTATTACCAAGTCATTAAGTCATACTATAGAAGCAAGTTTGTGTCTATCTGTATGTCCGGGTCACTAATTACCTTGAGTTTCCAGCAGACTGTAACATATGTATTTTTGTTCAATAAATTTTATCAAGAGGACTATCCAGGCTTCCTCAAAATAATTTATCAGTATGTGGTACAAATATAAGCAACTAACGTGAACATGTATTACCATATACTAAACATATATTGAATGAATGTAACTAATACTTTTTATTACAAGGCATCTTGTATCTACTTTCACAATAGCATCACAAAAGTATGTCTTTAGAACCCTGTGAATATGAATTTTACCACATTACTTTTACGATATCATCAGAAACATATGTCTTTAGGATGCTTTGTAAATCTGAGTTTGTATCATACCCATTTACTAGTGATTGTGGCTGCACATTCTCCATTTTAAAAATAACACTGTACTCATTAATTTGTTACAGCTCTGTTGAGGAAAGAACTTATTGAGGCTTAACAATTCTGCATATATGCTATACGAACGTGTAGTATGTATGTATTCAAGAAACATCATATTACGAGTAAGTCAGGGGTAGAGCGTAATCCCTCGTACAGCCTAATTCCCAAATCAAGAACCCTTATGCTACTTAGTAAGGTTTCATAATGAAATTCAACCCGTTTGCTCTTTGTTTTTCATGATATTTTATTACAGTTTCATTTTTATTTTGTTTTTTTTTTAATTGGATTACGTACGATATAAGTGCCGTGTACAGGGGGTGTGACTTGATGCCTCGATGGTGTTCAAGCAGTTTGCGCTTTGTTTTTCATGATATTTTGTATTGCCGTTTCTCTGCATTGGAGTAACTTTTTTATTTCGTTTTTATTTAAATTTCGATTACGCACTATATAAGTTCCGTGTAGAGGGGTATGACTTGATGCCTCGATGATGTAATGCTCCTTTTTAGTCACCCTAGTGCCAAATAGTTTTCGACATGTTGCCAACCTTAACTTGGGTGGTGTAACTGTTGCGGAAATTCATTTTCACTTTCCCAATCATCCGATCTACTCCCTTTCTAGTCCTCACCAGACCCTCAAAGTTCGAGATGTACGTATGCACTTGAACATTTGCAAAAGTATCAGGTGTGGATTACCTGAGACTTTTAGCTGTAGTCAGAGATCGGCCACCGTCCTACTAATCATCAGCAGAGCTGGACTTACATAGGGGCGCTCGCTCAGGGCCTCACATTTTGAGGGCCCGTATAAGCTTGAATCGAAGGTTAGGTTTATTCAGTCATTTATTCGTAAATCAAGTGCATAGAAATAAAACAAAAAGCTAGAAAAATAATATTGCAATAAACGAACAAGTGTTCGGCTGGTATTCTAAAAAAGTTTATTTGAAAAATTTTGATTTCCTTAAGAGGGTTCCGCATAATATAAGAGAGATAATTTGTGTCTAGGGCCCCATTATCTTTACATCCGCCCCTAATCATCAGATGTTCAGGTTGTGGAATATTGTATTGTCATTGATTTTATTTGTGTGTGCTATATTTAAGCTTAAACGGTTATTGGAAAATGCATGAAAAATCCGTTACAAAATTAGACTGATGTTTGTTCATAATTACTGAGGTGAGAAAACACAAAGTCGTTTAAAAATGTTATTTCATCAACATCAGAATCTTGCAACATTGAAATGGATTGTATTTGTTTGATCCGTTAATATACTATTATTATTAAGAGTTATTTTATCGTTGTTAACATGTAATGTTTCGAATACAGGTATACCTTGGTGTCTATTTAATATTGATGTCTGTATTACATTTTTTATTTGTTATATATAATAAGGAGCACAGTAGTGCGCCGCCAAGTTAGCATAATTACTATCATACACTGTTTAACCGAAGAGATATTTAAGTTTCGAAATAATCTATTTCGTAACTGATTACTTCTTCAAATCCTATAGATCCAGTAGACCCAGGGGAACTTAAAATTTGGCAAATTTGTAGTATTTGTAACAAAAAAAAATAAAAATCTGAAATATGTTTTAACCGAATCTATTTTGTATGTATAAAACGAAAAGTTATTTGTTATTGACAAAATGGTGGATGTCAACATAATTTCGATATTTCTTTTAGTCGATGGTAAAAATTTAAAATATGTTGTATTTGCTAGAGGACTCGCCCTTATTATTCCGATGTACGTTCATTATGTTTGTAGAAGTAGTCATTAAAGAAAACACACCATAGACCTCACTGTAAAATTTTATGACGACAAAATTCGTGATAAAATTTTATATACCCTCGGGGATTTCCTGTTTTTTGTTGATGTCTCTAAAATTGTCAAGATGTAGTTATTAATAATTACGAAAATTAAATATACGTACTTGTGAAAGTAGTGTGGTAACTAACTGTTACGATTCAAGAAAACATTGATAAAGAACGAGTACAAGATCTTATTTTGCAAGACAAATAACGGTAAAACGGTAATAGACTAAGTTGTAGAAACGATTTTGCAGTGCCATATTGCCTATAGGCCGGCGGATTTTGAAATTTATTGTTAGTTTGACTTCTGATTACGTAGAAACCTTCAGTAGTAATTATGTAGCATCTTATGTCTCATTTTCTTTTTGGAGAAAATTTTTTATTTAACAATTAATATGTGAAATAACAGCTCTTTAAAGTTCTAGGAAAAGCTAGGATTTTTCAGTTCAACAGTTTCAAACAAAAATTGTGCGCTTTAAAAATACCTAGAATATGAGCTAAAGCTATCCAAATCGATTATTTGTTCGTTAGTTTTTGCAAAAAAAACTTGCTAAAATGACTCTTTTTTCAATTGTTTATAAACAATTGAAAAATATATTGCATTAACTTTATACTGCAACTAAAGAAACTTCTTGTTGCATACAACAAATGTGCAAAATTTCAAGTAAAAATATTTAATAGTTTTTTGCACAGTGAATTTGTTTATAACTTTTTATGTTTCTTTGATTGTTTATTCTCAGCGATATAGAGGTCGTACAACGGTCTGCGGGTACGCAAATGAAAGTTCCAGACTTATACTAACAATAACAAAAGAGAACGAAATGAATTGTTGATCTTAAATTGTTGAAACAGATAAACAAAATTGGGGTTCGTTTTTTCATTATAAACAAATAGAATAACTCTTCGACAATTATTGATATCGAGATGCCGATAAGTGGACGCGATAGCTGAGATTTTGACGCACATTTTGAAAAAAATATAATTGTGCACGACCAGTAGTATCTGAGATAGAGTTTTCTTTTTCAAAAAATCTCTACAGAGTTGTTTATTAACATTAAGGGATTATTTAAGTAGTAACTCATAGGGAGATGGTCAAACTATCGTATGCAGCAGTTTTCAACTCAATTATTTTAAAATTGTTGACGTAGCAATAGTTTCAAGTTGCACCTACTCCGAAAGTCAGAAAGTGAGCAGTGGAGAGGGGTGTTCTTGCAGCCTGCTGCGCGCGGTAAAAAACATGACTCGGGGGCTTCAAATTCGAACAATGGATAATATGTTTTGTAAACAATTATTGTTAAACAAATTGCTTCACTTTTATACATTTTATGCATAATTATAATTTTACCGTACCTACGTGCTTTTCAAATTACGAAAAAATTGTTACAATGGTCACCCGTATACTATTAATTAGAAATATTAAAAATTAGATTGATTTTTAATGTACCCTTAATATTTATCGAGATATAACATAAAAGAAATAGCAACATTTGTTGATAGCGTTATTATTTTTCGAGATGCAGAATAAACTAGATTAAACGATTATATTGTAAACGATTATCCAATCGAGAATTATTGTGATATTACTTTCAAAGATGATGAAAGTAATAGGGGAGAAAATAATTATGATTATGATAATAATGATGATGATGATGATTATGTCAATGATTTGAACTATGATAATGATGAGAGTAAATGATGATGACAATGAGAGTGATAATGATGATGATAATTGTAATGATAATAATAAAACCGATAAGCTTTCAAAAATTAGTGTCTATCGATATCTAAGAAACGGAGAACGGAATAAATGTTTTGTATAGAGTTAAGCAAAAAGTGGGTATGTTAGCAAACAATTTTGTATGTGAAAAATGTTCGTCCAATAAAATAAACAAAAAAGTTAAAATACGTTTTTTTTTGTACAGCCAATAATTTGGCGACAAATGACAGTCAATTTGTTTCATGCTATAACTCCATAAATAATTAATGGTAGATTAAAAATCAATCTGATTTTTAATATTCCTAATTACTGTTCGCCACAGTAACATTTTTTTTCGCAATTTGAAAAGCACGTTTATTGCTACGTTTAACAATAACTTGATTACAAAAACCTAACATCCATTGTTCATAACTTGTCGAAAAATCACAATTTAAAAAATAAAGACTCTACGACCAATATTCGCCGAGATAATTCAAATTTTTCCGGCAAAACGAATGTGACGCGTCCGAATCACGTTTGTTTCCACGCGCCGCAGGCTGAAAGAACGCCCCCCTCCACTGCTCACTTTCTGACTCTTGGAGTAGGTGCAACTTTAAACTATTGCAACATCAACAATTTTGAAATAATTGAGTTGAAAACTGCTACATACAATAGTTCAACCATCTCCCTATGATTTCCTACTTAAATAATCCCTTAATATAAAACAACGCAGCAGTGGAAAAAAAAATTATCTCAGCTTCTAGTAGCCGTAAAGAATTTGTCTTTTTTTTAAATATGCGCCAAAATCTCAACTCTCACGTCCACTTATCGGCATTTCGATATCAACAATTGTCGAAGAGTTATTCTATTTGTTTATAACGAAAAAACCAACCACAAATTTGTTTATCTGTTTCAACAATTTAAAATCAACAATTAATATGGGTCTTTTCTGTTATTCTTAGTATAAGTCTCGAACTTTCATTTGCGCACCTGCAGATTACTGTACGATCTCTAGATCGCTGAGAATAAACAATCAAAAAAACATAAAATGTTATAAACAAATTCACTGTGCAAAAAAAACTATTGAATATTTTTACTTGAAATTTTGCATACTTGCTGTATGCAACAAGAGGCTCCTTTCGGTGTAGTATAAAGTTAATGCAATATATTTTTCTATTGTTTATTAACAATTGAAAAATTAGCCATTTTAGCAGGGTTTTTTTGCAATAATTAACAAACAAGTAATCCGATTTGAATGAGCTCATATTCTAGGTATTTTTAAAGCGCACAATTTTTATTTGTAACTGTTTTATTGAAAAACACTAGCTGTCCCTAGAACGCGAAAAAGCTGTTATTTCATATCATAATTGTTAAATAAAAAATGTTTCCCAAAAAAATTAGACATAAGATACTAGTAGTTATAAAGGCGGGGTTCGGCATCTGTCCCTTTTCAGCCCTTTACCATCCGAAGAAGTGCTGAAATCCCGCTGAAACCCAAACCAAAGAGGCCTTATTACCAAAGAAAGTGACGTAATAGCCTAAGAAGTGCCTGAAATTCTCCTGAAACCATAGCCAAAAAGGCCTTATTGCCGAAGAAGTCCTGAAAAAACCCTATCCAAAAAGGCCTTATTGCTAAAGAAGTGTCCTAGTAGCTTAAGAAGGACCAAAAGAGTCCTTAGCCAAAAAGGCCTTATTGCCGAAGAAGTATCGACAATGACGTCATTTACCAGAGGCTGTTGAAATGATCTTAAATCGTAATAAAATATTATTGTTTCGTAAAGTAGTTGCTAGAAAAAATAAATTAGATTGGAATATTGGATAAAATAAAACAAAATTTTATATATCAGAGTGGGTAAATTAAATTACAAAAATAATTAAATATGTTATGCTGCAATACTTTTTTGCATGTTTTATTGTTACGTTTTCTACAGGAGGTTAGCTTGACAACATATCGATTCTTCTGGTCTAGAAGTAATTCTTCTCTTTCCAAGCAGGCACTGAAATTATCAAAAAGCTTATTCTGATGTCTTAAGCTTTGTATAAAATTGTCATTACATTGGTCCAACGATAGATTTAATTTATTAATATCCAATAGAAAATAACTGATATTATTTTTTGCATTTACCAATTCTTGTTTAGTTTCTCCAAGTAGTGTGTCGGCTGCAATTTTTTTGGTTTCACATACATCGGTTTTTTTCATTTCAAGAAGTAAATTTGCTTCCAGTTCCACGTTTTTTCTTGAAAGGTTGATAATATTGGTGTAATTAATGGAGGATGATAGATTAGCTGCTTTGTTTTCACATTCTTTAATATATTTTTTATATAATTCGTTGAGATTTGATTCAGTTTCATATAAATTCATATAGTTATCAAGTTCTTTTGAACATAGTTGGTATAGGCTTAAACTTATATTATACAGAACGTCATAGTCACCTTGTAAGTATTCACAGTACTTAGTTTTATTGTTTTTGTTTAAAGTGTTATTTTCGACAGAAATAACACTGCAAAATGGTAAAATTATGAGCAAAAAATATGCTAAAGACATGTTTCACGTTGAGAGGTCTCAACCGTCCTAAATATGTATTATGTATAAAGTGGGTTTTTATATAATGTTTGTCCTATTAATCCAACTATTGTGCTTGTCAGTGGACCCAAACCATTTAACGAATACTTGGTCTTTATGTCTTTTTAGAATTTTTTCAACTAAATATACATTATGATTGATAGTTTTTTTGTAATTGTACGATTTCATTTTGCATATCTTTCAAGAGATAAGTGGTTGGGTTTGTTAACTGAACTTTGCGTATAATAAATACTTTAGGAGACCAATTTGGGTTGTATTTTTTATCGAAAACACCTCTTAATTTAGAAATACATAAATAGTCACCAACTTTAAGTTTCATATTTAAACCACCCATTTTTATTTTGTTGTAAACAGTTTGAAGTAAAAATATTTCATTTTTGGTAGTAACATCTACTGCTTTTATTTTAATGGTCCTGTGTTTTGTGTGATTATACTTATAAACAATTTTACGAAGTAAATTAATCCATTTGTAGTTATCTTGTATATTAAATTCCTTCCACATCCAATTTTTTAAAGTCCTATTAACTCTTTCCACTATGGATGCCTTTTTTCCACTGAATACATTATAGTGGTTAATATTGTATTTTTTTGTGACTTTCTCAAATTCTTTATTGTAAAATTCATTACCCATGTCTGTTTGAATGTTTTGTGGAGTTTGTATTTTAAAAACTTTTTCCATGTTTTTGCTTACTATTACAGCTGATTTGTTTTTTAACGGGAAAGCCCATAAAAACCTTGAAGAGCATAAATAACAATAAGTATATATTTGTAGCCATTGTTTGTTTTAGCATAAGGAATCATTTAAACTAAATGTGCTTAAAGTAGGTCATTTAGAGATTTAATAATTATTTTTCGCCTTTTAAAATTGATTCTTGCTGGCCTGTGAATTTCTTCAACAAGTTCTCGTTTTGTATCTGTAATAAATTTATTCATGTTTTTGTTTTGTTTTTCCACTCAATAAATTGAGCTTCTCTTAGTTCCTCTACTATGGAACTAATTTCGTTGTGATGTCCTGTGTGTCTAGCTTGTTGAGAGGCTAGCAGTAAACGTAATCTATCAACTAGTTCATTAGGATTATCCCAATGTACATAATCTATGGGATGATCAGTAAGATTCATGTATAAACCGTCTCCTGTTATGTAAGGTGCTATAATCTTTTATATAATACTTGTTCCTGTACAATTTCACTATGTTTTAATAGGTTTGTTTATTTTTAACGTATTTTCGTTTACGAATTAATTTTTTTTTAAGTTCTTTTTCACTAGATTTCATTTTTTTAATCTGCTTAGTCAACAGGTTTTAATCAGCTTTTAAACAGCTTATAAACACCTTTTAAACAGCTTCTAAACAGCTTTTAATCAGCTTCTGATCAGCTTTAAACAGCTTCTGATCCGTTTGGAACAGGTCTGATCTGGTGGTAAACAGGTTTAATCAGGTTGAAAATACAACAATCCGCTTATAATAAAGCATGGATCTTGACTAAGCTATTTTGGGCGATATCATGCTATTATAAAATGATCAAATCCCAGTCGATAACGTCCGTTGTGGAGATCGTAATCTTTAAAAATAGTTAAAAATCCATATGGTTTCTTCCACCAATACGAGCACATATCTTTAAACTTATCAAATGATATATCCGAACCCACATGGTCATTAAAAACATGTTTCAAATTTAAATCATCTTGTTTGAAGAGAATAAGTACATTGGCATTATCTCGTATTAAATGTTTGGATATCTTTGCGTAAGTTTGACACAAATAAAACGAGTAAATGTTATTGTGTCCACCCATACTAAGATACTCTCGAATAATACTTGATTGTCACATGACACATCATCAAAAATAAATATGGAATTAGGTTTTGCTTCAGATGGATGCACAATATTCTCACTAGCACTAAATGCATAATAATTTATTCCTTTTATAGGAGTCAGTAATTCATTTAAATATAAATATTTCGTTTGGTACAGTGATCGTGAATACACATAAACATTTTCAAATTTTTCTATCAGCGAGATCATAACAGTTTTTCCACAGTTTGATACACCAACAATGATACATCGTATTGTAAAAGGAAATAAAATTCCATGTTTTTTGTACGAATTTTGTGGTTTGAACTTATCAGCGATCTCAATAGGTAAACTGGTTTTTTGTTTTCGAATTTTCATAATTTCAATAGATATGTATATATGGAATGGGTGTACAGGGTGAGTCAACGATTGGATGAAGTAGGTTTGTGCCTTTTCGGTGAAATTTACAAAGAAACTATATTTATTGTTTGATACAGTTTATTTTTACGCAGATTTTAAAAATATTTAGGACTCTACAGGGTGAGCCAAAAAACTAGGACAGCATAAAGTTGTATTTTTTAAATAGAACACCCTATATACGAATCGTAATTTCGATTTAGCTTATAATTTTAAATCTTTTTTATTAAGGGTTTACTATAACAAAACTTTTTAGTTTCTGAGATAATTAAGTTTAAAGTCACATTTTCAAGCATCAATTCAATCCTAAATAACGTTTTCAATTTTGTGACAAATATATTCAAATTTGGAATTTAGCAAGGCCAAGGACAAGTTAACATAATTTTTACCTAATATTTGCAATAAAAGCTACAGGGTGTTGAACACATCGGCTCAAATTTGAACAAGTTTAAATGAATAAATATCTTTTTTTTTTAAATGGTACACCCTGTATATTTTCATGTTATTTAATAGAGTAATAAAAACCCTAAAAGTTTTGTTCAATATATCCTATACCTATTTATAATAGTTTTTGAGATATTTCAGTTTTTCTTATTTTCCATACTTTTTTACAGAAATAGTCTTTATTATCATAGTAGCCATGGCAAAAACAATGTAAAAGAACATTTGGTTTTTATGTAGTGTAGTTTGGTTTTTTTTTGCATTCATCTTATATTGTAAAATGAATTTTCCAAAGAATGAGTTAATAGATATGATTTATACAATAGGAGAGGCTCAAAAAAATTGCCTTCTTGCTCAAAGAATTTACAAAATGAAGTATCCAGATCGACGCCAGCCTAATACCCATACTTTTCAAAACTTAATGCAAAGATTTGATTCTTCTGGCACTGTTGATTATCCAAAACGTAAAGTGGTCAACAAACCAGTAACTAATGAAGAAAAAGAACTACAAGTATTGTTAAATGTTCAGGAAAATCCTTATATTGGTAGCCGTCAGTTAGCAGCATTATGTGAAACATCACAATCCACCGCTAATCGTACTACCAAGAAATATAGGTATCATCCATATCACATGGAATTACACCAAGAATTGCATGGACAGGATTTTGAAAGTCGTGTAAACTTTTGTCGTACAATAAATGCGGGGATTCAATTAAATCCAAATTTATTATGCAAGGTAATGTTTAGTGATGAAGTTACTTTTAGAAGTAACGGTGCCGTAAATAGACGCAATATGCATTATTATGCCACAGAAAAACCATTTTGGATTAGAGAGGTGCAACATCAAAACCACTGGTCATTAAATGTTTGGTGTGGTATTCATCATAATCAAATTATTGGACCCCACTTTTTTAATGAACCACTAAATGGCCATAGTTACCTGAACTTTCTACAAGAAGAACTACCCGAACTGCTTCAAGGTCTCGATAGGGATGAGCTCGACAGTATGTGGTTCCAGCACGATGGTGCGCCTCCGCATTACCATCGTGAAGTTCGTGCGTTTTTGGACCAACGATATCCGCAAAAATGGATTGGACGTGGGGGTTTCATTGAGTGGCCACCAAGGTCTTGCGACATCACCCCATTAGATTTCTTCCTATGGGGTTATATTAAAAATAAGGTGTATGTTAATCCACCAACAACAGTGGAAGATATGCGAAACAGGATTAGGGATACCTGTAGAACAATAACGCCACTAATTTTGTCCAGGGTCCGAGAAAATCTGCAAAAAAGACTAAATTTGTGCATTGCACAAGAGGGTCGTTTATTCGAACACTTATTAAAAAGAAATAATTAATCTCAGTATTTAATAGGTAATTTTTTTCTTTCAATTTAGTATAAAAGTAAATATGTATTTGCCTTGTCGTTATTGTTGTGTTAATTTTTTCACATTATGTTTAATTAAACTATTGCCGTTGTAATATAACGAATAATGTATTTCATCATATTTAACCACATTCTGTTTGTTTCTGTAGTTTCTTTTTATTATTTTACATGGCTACTATGATAATGAAGACTATTTCTGTAAAAAAGTATGGAAAATAAGAAAAACTGAAATATCTCAAAAACTATTATAAATAGGTATAGGATATATTGAACAAAACTTTTAGGGTTTTTATTACTCTATTAAATAACATGAAAATATACCATTAAAAAAAAAAGATATTTATTCATTTAAACTTGTTCAAATTTGAGCCGATGTATTCAACACCCTGTAGCTTTTATTGCAAATATTAGGTAAAAATTATGTTAACTTGTCCTTGGCCTTGCTAAATTCTAAATTTGAATATATTTGTCACAAAATTGAAAACGTTATTTAGGATTGAATTGATGCTTGAAAATGTGACTTTTTTTCTTTAAACTTAATTATCTCAGAAACTATTAAGTTTTGTTATAGTATACCCTTAATAAAAAAGATTTAAAATTATAAGCTAAATCGAAAATACGATTCGAATATAGGGTGTTCTATTTAAAAAAAATAGAACTTTATGCTGTCCTAGTTTTTTGGCTCACCCTGTAGAGTCCTAAATATTTTTAAAATCTGCGTAAAAATAAACTGTGTCAAACAATAAATATAGCTTCTTTGTTAATTTCACCGAAAAGGCACAAACCTACTTCATCCAATCGTTGACTCACCCTGTACAACACCAACAACAACAAAGTATTAAAAAGTGTCTTACAACATTGGAAAAAGTAAAACGTACTTCACAGAACTTACTAAATGATATTAGAAAAAGTATTGAAGAATTGAAAAGAAATCAATCATGATCATCATCGTCACCATTGGTATAAACTAAAAGCAATACTAAAAACAATGCTAAAAATACTAAGAAAAAAATCCCTAGAGCTCGTAATTATTCCACAAAAAAGAGAAAAAATGTGAAAAAACAAAAAGAATAAGAAGCAGAACCAATGGATATTGATACTGAAAGTATAAATTTACCATTATCAAAACCAATTAGACTTAAAGCAAAAAGAAAACTTGATACTAGAAATGTTGATATTGATGATAGAAATGGTCAAAATAAGTGTTAAAATTGAATTTAAATGAACCAATACATTATCCACCATCATCATTACAGAATGAGAACAATAAGAAACGTAAGATGGATGATGATGATAATGATGCTGATGTTGATACTATAAGTATAGAACAAAGACAACGATTGGTTTAGTAGCTTTCAAATTGTCAAAATGGTTAGAACCAGACGTAAGCGAAACCCAAAGCAATGAAAACTGAGAAAAAATAAGCAACGAAAATTGTGAAAAAATAAACAACAACAACAACAACGACAAAAAGGAAACGAAAAAGTGCTGGTATAAAAAAAGTTAAATTTGAAAAAGTGTTAAAACAAATTAAACAGCATATTTTAAAAACTAAACCCAATAATTTGGGAAATGCTATTTTAGTAGCTTTGAAAGCAGCAAAACAAATTTAAAAAAAAAAATCAAACAACCAAGTTTCAATCGTGTTCGTGTCACTAAAATTTTCAAAATTGGTGGTGTTTTACCTCTTATACCAATATTTGCTGCCCTGTCTGCTTAGGTTCTTTGGGTGGAGCAGCTGCAGGTGTAGCAAAAGCCATCAATGATGCACGAGCTGCTCGAAAACAATTGGAGGAATCACAACGTCATAACTGTTCTATGGAAAGTATAGCCTTAGGTAAAGGTCTTATTTTAAAACCATATAAAAAGGGACCACTACAGTCACGAATCAGTTAATAAATTTACCAAATAGACCATTAACCAATATTGATTTGGTTATGTATGCCAAACAATTTTGTATTCCTCAATTTCGTGATGTATTTATACGTGATGCCTTACCAAAGAAAATTATATCCAACAATGAAAAGGTATAATAATAAATTTGAATGGACATGGGACAGCCTATAAGAAATTCAGGAATAAAGGTGTATATTTTGACAGTTTTGGCAATCTTCGACCACTCTTGGAGGTTCTCGATTATTTTCGATCAAATGGACCAGTAGACATTATTTATAATTATGATATTTATCAGAAATTTAATACATTTAATTGTGGACATTTATGTTTAGAATTTTTAAATAAATAACTAGATATTGTACGGCAAATAGATTTTAGTTTTATTTTAACCTTTAAATAGGGAACATGAGTTATATATTTACCTTGTCGGGTAGAAAGTCTTTGTTGTCTCTAAAACTGCATCCGCCAATAATATTACAAGAATCCAAAAATTATGAATTGGGTTTAATTAATTTTGTTACTTACAACTCAACTCCAAATATTGACAAAACAAACAATAAATTCTATTTTGGTGAATCTGTAATTGAAATACCTGAAGGGACATACGAGATCAATGATATTTCTCGTACAATTAATGATTCTCTTAGAGGTGTTAAAAAATTACAACAACAACAACAACAAAAGGAGCCAATATCACAACAACAACAACAACAACAAAGATTAATAGAAAATGAGAGTAGTAATGATGATGATGACAATAAGGATAATAAGGATGATGTTAGAAATCAAATTGTAAAATCAAACGATCCTCCTATTCCATCGAAGAAGAAAAAGGAAAGAGACAGTCCTACTGATTTAAAAGAAGCCAATAATTTAGTTAAAATTCGCGTAAATTATAATACTTTAAGGTGTGAGATAAAATCAACAAAGGATATTCATTTTGAAAAACCGTACTTTATCAATACTATTCTAGATTTAAAAAAACGAACATTAACAGCACAAAAACTTCATGTATCCGATTGCCTCATTAATATAACCAAAGTTAATGCTGTATGTTGTGAATGTCATTTAGTGACCAATTCCTCATATTTTACACATGTTTTATCCAACTGTACGACCAGGTTATAAAATTGTGGAAACCCCCACCAATGTAATTTATTTATCTATAAATACTCACTATTTGGATGAAATCATTATAAAAATAACCGGTCAAGAGGGTGATTTAGTTAATTTCAATCGAGACTTTTATAGTTTCCTTTTGTAAAAAGGAAATTATTATTAGTAGTAGTCGTAGTAGTAGTAGTAGTTGCAGTAGTAGCAGTAGTAGCAGTAGTAGAAATAATGAATATTTTGAAAGTGAGTGAAAGAACCATCAGTGATAATTCAATTACCAGTAAAGAATACCACAGTTATTTACCCTATGCCAATACAAGTTTAAATAAATCCGATGAAATTCGCATTCCTATTCAGACTCAAGATATTTATACATACCCAGCTGAAAGTTTCCTCGACTTGAAGGTGTCGTTGTAGATGAACAAGGGAAAGCAAGTGGTACCATTGAATTGACAAATAATGCTTTTGTATTTTTATTTGATGAAATTCGCTATGAATTGGGTGGAATTGTAGTGGATCGTGTAAGAAATCCAGGTATTACATCTCTCTTAAAAGGTAATGTCAGTTTTACAGAACAAGACTGTTTACGTTATCATAATGCCGGTTGGAATCATCTTGAAAAACCGAAAATGTTGTCAAAAGGACATTTTAATATTTGTATCCCTCTAAAAATTTTTATGGGTGTTTTTGAAGATTTTCGAAAAATCATCATAAATACAATAAAACAAGAATTAATGCTTATGCGAAGTTTTTCCGATGGCAATTCAGTCACTATAAATAAGGCAAGTGAAAAACCAAACATTCGTCTCGATAAATAACATGGAAAATTGAACATATTAGAGTGGATGATGAGGCAAAATTGAAACTTTTAAGTTACATTGAAAAAGGAAGAGATTTAACGGTGGCATTTCGAGGATGGGAATTGAATGAGTATCCGCTTTTGCAACATTCAATGCAACATACTTGGAATGTAAAATCGATTAATCAGTTAGAAAAGCCACGTTATCTCATTTTTGGTTTTCAAACGAAACGACGAAATCAATTATCAAAGGATATTAGTAACTTTGATCATTGTAATTAAACCAATTTTAAAGCCTATCTCAATTCAGAAATTTATCCATACGATAATTTAAATGTTCATTTTGATAGACAACAAGTGAGCATTTTGTCTGAAATGTATGCCAGATTTCAACAGTCCTATTACTATAGAAATGTATGTTGGACAACCTTGTTTGACACTTAAAAAATTTATCGAAATTGCACCTTTAGTAGTGGTAGATTGCTGTTATCAAGTAGACACATTGAAAAATGGCACCTTTGACATCAGATTGGAATTTGAAACCAGTGAAAATATTCCAGCAGATACATGTGTGCCTATGTATTAATTTTACACGATAAAAAACTTTAATATAATCCTCTAACAAGTATTGTCAAAATACAAACTGATTAAAGATATCCCCCCCCCCCCCACTTCAAACGATATGTGCGTGTGTATAAATTTGATGGAAAATGCCTAACACAACCATTTTAATTTTTTGTTAGAAAAAAACAACAACAACTATAACAAGAATACCAAAACAGTCAAAAATGTCAGTTGAAAATAAAATAAACATTCTTTTTGTTGAAGTTCAAGGGTTCCAGTATGATGTTTTACCATTTATGTGTCAGGAAATAGCTATTTACAAGGTTTTATCAGTTATACCACTAATAATATACATGGAATAGAAAATAATGTTTGGAGTGACGATGATGATGTTGATGCTACTGATGCCTATCACAACAAATTTAAACCAGAAGAAGTGTCTGCGTTTTTAAATGCTTATATTGGTTCCACAAAAATGACAGTTATGGTGAATGGTAAAGAAAAGATGGACTGGTTGCAGAAATATCTAAATGGTTCCAATCTCATTGTTAATGTTGCAGATGATCCAAAATATAAAACATTTGATAAAATGAAAGAATTATTTAAATCACACCACTGTCATATGCATGAGGATAATCGTGTATACTGTGCTTTAGAAAATGTTTATAATTTGTATCCCTGGTATATGGTATATTGTTTGAAATAAATAAATAAATAAATAAAAACCTAAATCTACTTTGTGTTTTATTTATTTAGCAAATCAATTAATTAGTAACCTTACAATCCTATGGGTTTGAGGGGAAAATAAAAAGCTACATTCAACAAAAAAAAAACATTTATTTTAACATATTTTTAAATAATTATTTGTCCATTACTGTGATCTTATCTCGTTTTAACATACTTTTGGCAAGTCCAAACGAGATACATCATTGATATCTTTCAGCTGTAGACTTATTCGATTCGCAGCTACTTCAAAAAGTTTCGGTTGTAACGAGGATGCTAATATTACTAAAGGAATCTATTTGGTTTTTTAAAATTTAAAAAAAAAACAATTAAAAAAATAACATTTATTAATAAAAAAAATTTTTATCTTGGACGGTTTCACCATTTTTGACTAAATATTAAGTCGTCATTATCTTCAATAACACCACCACCACTACCACTACTACCACCTACCTCTTGTTCTGCTACTACTGCTGCTGCTGCCGATGTTGATGGTATTGCTTTAGCTGCTGCTGCTGTTGATGCTGATGGTAGTGGCGCTGGTGGCGATAGAGGTGGAAGTAGTAGTGGAGGTTCCTACTATTCCCATTATTATCATCACCATCACTATCACCATCAACAGTAATTGATGATGATGAGGCTCAAAATCATTTAAAAATAATCTATTTCGAATTTTCCAGACCTAAATTTTACGAAACAGCAAAAAAAATTTCCAAAGTGCGCAGTTGTCCAAAAGGCATTTTCTGGCAAAACCAAAAGAATAAAACATGCGCAAATAGCAAAAAAAGTGACTTCGTCGTCCCGGCTGATAACGATCTTTCAAGAAAATCAAACTTATGGTCATTATTATTATTATTGGTTAGATCGAAAAATTTAATATTTTTTGACATTTGTTAAAAGTTGAATGGAAAATTTGGAAAACGTTCTTTAGAAATAAAAGTAAAATAAAAGCAATTAAAAAAATAGTTAAAAAAATAAACTTACGGAAATAGTTGTTTCACCACCATTTTATAGGCAAATTCACAGGGTCTTCACTCAGGACCACAATTGTAGACGACATTACCAGTGGGTTGTTTGCCATTTTTTTTTGGGTTTTCTTGAAGTCTTGGTATTTATTCTTGAATGTGGTTGTCGATTGACTATGCTTCTCTAACAATTTCTAGCCGTATTTAAACACATTTTTGAAAAAATTAACCAACGTCACGTTTGATAGTCATACAACAGAAAATTTCCTAAACTTATAATAGCATTGAACACGCATTTCTTGCCTGATTAAATTACACATGTGTATCTTGGAGAATTTTCCTATAGTTGCAACATTTAGATCATGTGTTATATGTTTGATTGCATTTTTCTATTGATAAAAACTCACATGTTTTGCATTAATTTTAACTTATCTTGTGCATGCTTCTCTGTCATCATCAAACATATAAAAGCACTCGATTTGCCTAGTCGAGCATACAGTACAACTCAACAGTCCAAAGAAAACAAATCAGAAGCCGACTATAATAACGAAGACCAAATAGAACCATTGGTAAGTTTTTTTTATTATTATTATTTATAAGTTTAAGAAGTGAAGTAAAATGAAAAAAAAAACTTAGATTCGCGACTCAAGGAACAGTGAGTAATATCACCCTACCATACAGGGTGTATGTGTATAAATTCGCTGTTCGCGGAAGGTTCAACGCTAGGGATATTTTTATTAGTTTCGTGACCCGAGGAACAGTGAGTAACATCACCCTACCATACAGGGTGTATGTCTATAAATTCGCTGTTCGTGGAAGGTTCAACGATAGGGATATTTAAGATTGTTGTGGATATTTATTATTATTAGTTTAAAGTCTCATGCAAGTTTTTTTTTTTATTTTAATGTTTAGTAACAAACATGAGTTTACAAAAGAATACGAACGCCTCCTCCGCCTCCATCACTACTTCTAGTACCAACGATATAAACAATGTCCTCTTCCTCGATGAAATCTCAACCGAAGCAATAAAGAAAATCGAACAAGTTAGTAGAATTATTAAAACAAGGGGGGAATATCTAAGATTTATTATTCACGTAAAAAAATCATTTTGAACTTGAAAAAAGCTATAAAATGTAAAGATAAAAAACGTGTAAGAAATTTTTCAAGAATCGATTCCAGCTTAAGTCTATTGAAAAATTATTTAATTAACTTTAGAATTAAAGCAAATCATTAAAATTAGAGATTTAATTTGGCAGGATATCGATTCTTGTTTCAGTGGAAGAATAAAAAACCGGTCTTATTTCGAATATAAGTATTAAAGATCCAAAGGAATTTTTAGAGAAATGTTTTCGAGGCTTTTCATTGGAAATTAAAAAAGAATTAACAAAATCATTATTGAAAGTAAAAGCTTCTTTTGCTGGTCTGTTTATAAAACCTCAAACAAATGAGACTGCTTTCAAATTTTTTTCCAGTAAAAATGAAATCATTGATCATACAACTAATTTGCTTTCATGGTATAGAGAAAATTTAATTGCTAAAATTCTCGTTAAACTTGAGAAGTTTCAAGAGCGTGACTCTGGTTGGAGTTTATATCAAATATTATATCTTAAAGTAAATATTAATTCTTATAATCCCATTAGAGGTGGTGGTAGTATTTCAACCTATATTCCTTTACCCGACTTTATTTAAAAAACTAAAAGTGTTATCAATATCCAAAATAATGATGAATATTGTTTTCTGTATGCTGTTACAGCAGCTTCATACCCATCACCTACTGGCAAAAGACCCAATCATATTTCATCATACCCAAATGTGAGACAAGTTTTAAATTTTGACGGTACAGAATTTTCCATTTCCCTTAAGGATATTCAAAAATTTGCAAAAATGAATAATTTATCAATTAACATTTTTACAGTTCTTAACGATAATGACGATGATGACAATAATAAGAGAGAAATTGTTTCACTAACTCTAAGCAAAACAGACTTTACACCCAAAATTAATTTGCTTATGATATTTTGTGAATATTATAATAGCTGGAAAGAAAGTAAGAACGATAATGAAAAGTCACAAGAAAAATCATATTTACATTTTGCTTATATTAAAAATTTATCTCGTTTGGTTAATCATCAAGTGGGGAATTTAGAAAATCGCAAATGGTTTTGTGAAAGATGTCTTAACCATTTCAAGAGAGAAACAATTTTAAATAGACATTTAATTAATTGTAAAATGCTAAATAGTTCGAAAATTATTTTCCCCAAAGACAAAATTTTAAAATTTACAAATACTAAAAATCAAAATCTTGTCCCATTTGTAATATATGCAGATATTAAAAGTCTTCTTCTTACTAATAATAACTTATCTAATAACTACACAGAAAAATCACAACGAGTACAAAAACATGAAGCTTTTAGCTTTGCATATTATTTAAAGTGCTCGTATGATGACTCACTTTCTAAATTTGACATGTTTACTGGAAAAAATTGTGAATTGTGGTTTGTTCAACAGCTTTTTAAAATCGTTCATGATATAAATTATATTCTTGAATATCCTATTCCCATGCAACCTCTAACTACTCAGGAAAAATATAGTTTCTATTACGCAGATAAATCAAATTACTTGTGTGCAAAGCCATTTTGTTCCAGTAATATTAAAGTAAAAGATCATTGTCATCTAACGCGAAAATATCGTAGAGCTGCTCATAATTATTGTAATTTGAAATTTCAAGATACACATGTTGTTCCTGTAGTGTTTCATAATTTATCTGGATACGATAGCCATTTTATTATTAAACCATTGTGTACGGAAATTAAAGGTTCAATACCTTTACTGCCACTCAACAAGGAAAAATATATATCTTTTACGAAACACATAGAAAACACAAAAGTTCAGTTTCGTTTTTTGGATTTTTTTCGATTTATGGCTAGTAGTCTTCATAAATTGGCATCGTATTTAAACGATTCACAAAAAACAGTTTGTCGGAAATTTTTCAACGATGATGAAAAATTCAAATTAGTAATTCCCATATGAATATCTTGATTGTTGGGAAAAATTAAACGATAAATGTTTACCACCTTTAGAAAAGTTTTATAGTAAAATTAACAACAAATACATTTCTGGAGAGGATTACAAGCACGCTTGTAATGTTTGGCGTACATTTTCCCTGGGAACAGTACAGGAATATGCTGAATTATATCTAAAAACAGATGTGATTCTTTTAACGGACATCTTTGAAAGTTTTCGCCAAACATGCTTAAAATATTACGAATAGGATAGCTTTCATTATTTTACTGCTCCAAGACTTACATTTGATGCTATGCTTAAAATGAGTAGTGTAGAATTGAAACTGTTGGATAACATTGATATGATTTATTTTATTGAACGTGGAATCAGAGGTGATATTTTCCAATGTTCCAATCGTTATGGTAAAGCAAATAACAGATATATGGGAAATGATTATATTCCTGAAATTGCCGAATCATATCTCATGTATTTCGATGTGAATAATCTCTACGGGACAGCAATGAGTTTTGCTTTGCCCACGAGTGAATTTGAATGGTTGGAATTACAAAATTCCAATGATGAAATTGCTTTTCAACATTATCTTCTTAGCCTTGATGCAAATAATACACATGGCTATATTCTCGAGGTTGATCTTCATTATCCCCATGAACTGTTTGAAACTCATAAAGATTTAACATGGTGTCCGGAACAATTGATACCACCCAATTCAGAATCGAATATTCCCAAATTGTTAACAACCTTTTTTTGACAAAAAACGATACGTTATACATTATTTAAATTTACAAGCTCTAAAGTTTGGTCTAAAAGTTAGCAAAATTCATAGATGTTTACAATTTAAACAATCTGTTTGGTTAAAAAAAAATACATAGATTTAAACATAAAATTACGCCAAGCAGCAACAAATGATTTTGAAAAAAAAAATCCTAAATTAATGGTTATTGCATGCTTTGGAAAAACCATAGAAAATATGGTGCAAATTATTATTTATCACAACCTAATTTTCTCAGTTTTGAAATATTTGACGAAAATATGGTTATCATTGAAATGAAAAGATTAAAATTAAAATTTAATAAACCTATTTACTTAAGTATGTGCATTTTGGACATTTCAAAAAAGTTTTTGTATAATTTTTATTACGATTTCATATTACCGAAATTTGGTCCCAATGTTATATTATTATACACGGACACGGATAGTCTAATTTATCATTTTAAAACTAATAATATTTATTCCTTCATTAAAAACAACATAGATAAATCTCATCAGACTATCCTCCTAACAATATATATAATATTCCATTAAAAAATAAAAAAAAAAGTCTTGGGGCTAATGAAGAATGAAAATAATGGGAATATTATGACTGAATTTGTTGGTTTACGTTCAAAATTATACATTATTAAAATTTTACCAAATGAGGTTGAAAAAATGGAGAAAATTTAAAAAATGATTAATCTTGAACAAACAAAACGCGCTAAAGGAATCAGTAAGTCAGTCATTAAAGGAATAACTTTTGAAGATTATTTTAACTCATTGTTTTATTATCAAAAAACGCATATTATTCAAAATCAAATAGTTTCGACGAAACATGAGGTTTTTACGGTCCGGCAAGAGAAAATTGCTTTAAATCTGCGAGATGACAAACGGTATATAAATTATTCTTTCACCGATACTCTACCTTGGGGATATAATTTTAAAAAAACAATTAATTCTAAATTTTTCAAATTCGAAATTTACTTCTTTGATGGATTTTGAGGATGAAAAAGAAAAAATAGAGAAGAAATATGTTGGTAATAGTAATGGTGTCCTCCAAATCTCTGATTATGAAGACGATGACGATGATAACAATTTCTTCTTCAATTATGTCAAATTTCTAGACGATGATGATGATGAGGAGTCAGAATATGAAGAGGTTGATCGATAGTGGTAGTAGAAGTGTATATCAAATAAAGCCATTTATATTAATATAATTCTTTTCATTTTTAATTTATATATATATATATATATATATATATATATATATATATATATATATATATATATATACATGTATATATATATATATATATATATATATATATATATATATATATATATATATATATATATATATATATATATATGTTGTATATAAATTTTATCATCTTCGTGAATTGGATGGTCCCCGTCCATTTTTACGATGCCGCTGTTTTCTTGACTTTTAAATAGTGCGATGGTAAATGTTTGGCACCATGGATTTCTTTCAAGTATTGACATACTTCACAAGCCACACATTTATGATTGTATAAATCGGTTTCACCCTTACATTTAGGGCACTTTACTCTTTCTGGTACTGGCATTTTTCTTGAATTAAATAAAATGATGCAATTTTTAATGAAATCAATGTTTTTATACCTTCTGGTCACCACCCCCCTCCTCCTCTTCCCCCTTCTCCTCTACTATTTATAAAACCAGTTGATATTGAGGAAAAAAGTTCATTCCATCAGTGATATAGTCATGGGTTACAGTTATGTAATTAAATTGCTTTGGTTCAAAGACAACAAACTAGTCAGAACTGAAAATCTATCATCCCATAATGGGGAAAGTATATATCAAAGATTTTATTTTAATCAAAATGAAAATTACGACTATGTAGAAATTTATTTCTATAACAGTAACAAAGAAGGAGAAGGAGAAGGACAAGAAATTACTTCAGAAGACGACGACGACAGTGATGATTAAAAATCCAGTTTATACGTTTGGTAGTTGTCAAAATGGTACCTATTATAAAATTCAAGTAGCAAGAAGAGGTTTTCGTCGTTTATGTAAAGCTCATAGTGTGTGTAAATTATGCAAAAAACCTTTAATTGGTTACAAAGTTAAGGCAAATTATAAAAGCGAGAAATATCTTTGTCTCAAGTGTTATAAAGAAGAACGAAAAAATACAGATTCTCATTTTGCTAAAACTATTTTACATTTTTTTAATATTAAAAAGTAATAGCATTTTATACATAATTAACATATGTAATTATTTTTGTAATTTAATTTACCCAATATACCACTCTGATATATAAAATTTTGTTTTATTTTACCCAATATTCCAATCTAATTTATTTTTTCTACCAACTACTTTACGAAACAATATTATTTTATTACGATTCAAGATCATTTCAACAGCCTCTGGTAAATGACGTCATTGTCGATACTTCTTCGGCAATAAGGCCTTTTTGGCTAAGGACTCTTTTGGTCCTTCTTAAGCTACTTAGGACACTTCTTAGCAATAAGGTCTTTTTGATAGGGTTTTTTCAGGACTTCTTCGGCAATAAGGCCTTTTTGGCTAGGGTTTTAGGAGAATTTCGGGCATTTCTTAGGTTATTACGTCACTTTCTTTGGTAATAAGACCTCTTTGGTTTGTGTATCAGCGGGTTTTCAGCACTTCTTCGGATGGTAAAGGGCTGAAAAGGGACAGATGTCATCGAGTTGTCCCAGAACCTCGCCTTCATAACTACTGATACTACATAATCGTTGTTATCATTCTAAAGGTTTCTACTTAGTCAGAAGTCTAATAACAATAAATTTTTTCCAGATGTTAATTCCGCTGGCCTACTAGGGCAATCTAATATAACAAATATAAAAATGTTGTTTCCAAAATGGAAACCCCAAATATTAACGATAACACAGGCGAACTCATGTAGTATGTTCCAAATTTCTGTTAACTAGGTTTAGAGAGAATAGACAAGAGTTTCTAGACAAATTTATACAGTAGATGGGTCCATCACTTTGAAACTGAAACTAAAAATTGTAACAATGAACAGAAACATCGTGGCCTCTACCTCCTCCGTGTGCTGGAAAGGTAATTCTTCTAGATTATTTATAACTTATATCAAAATTGTAAAATGTAGTCAAAGAAAAACGCAGAGGAAAGATATGTATGTTTCTGAAATTGGGAATCAGTACATTGCGATTTAATAGATCTATTTTGTTCTCCTTTTGTTGCCGATTAGAGCAAGTCCTCGAGTGCTATCTCTCTTAGGAACCTTAGGATGTTGGACGAAAAGATAACAAAAGATGTGCTCTTGATTTGAATTATTCCAACCTAATTCACCCTTTCCCTTGTTCCCCCTACCATTGAAAACTGAAATCTTAAAAGAAAAGGATGATATGAAACTATTTTTCCCTATAGGCTGCCCCTATGATTTTTTTCAGTAATAATATAAGTCGGAAAACCATATTTTATGCTTTATTATTACATTTTGAAATAAAATAATAACTTACTTCCCGGCAAAACGATGAACTGTTTCTGGCAACATTGCATATCTGCAGTGTTTTGTGGTTTTTATTATGTATCTACGTTTTCCGCCCAAGGTTTAAAATTATTGAGAAAAATTTCGGTACAATAGAATTTTAAATATTTTTAAGATACCGTACAGATGTTGTGTGTCCGATTGTACAGGAAATTACCTAATAATTTTGTTGGTGCCAGTGTTCAAAAAAATAACGAACGCTGGTTAAAATAGCAAAAGGCGATTCATTGTTGGAATAATAATAGCCGAATGAGCGAGTATCGTTTTCCAAAAAAGGATTTCATCTAGCAGATATCCCAAAAGGACTCGAAAACAGGTGAAATCGTTTATTTTAAATTAAATATACCAAGATTAAAGGAACACAGAGTTAGTAAATTTCCCAATTATCCAAAATACATTTTTAACTAAGCTTATATTTAAATATATCCTTAACCAAGACAGTATTTAGCATTTTACTTTCCAGTGTAACAAAGTTACTAATTTTTTTGGACATGAATATGTTTACCGGGGTGTATCTTTAAAGCATTGTCAATTAAAGTTTGCTTACTGGAACTGTGAGAACGAGCGACCGACGATCAGTGAACTATTTAGGGCTTCGTACATCGCAAATTCAATCGCCCGGCTGCAGATTCCAAACTGAAAGCCCGGAGCACCTGCCGAACCGCGCCTTCTTGGTATAACATTATAGATGAGACAAGACTTGTATGTATATAGTGTTTCACCGTCTTAATGCTTTCCTTACATACTACCGCTAGTGGCTAACAGCGACACTGTCGAGGACCCTTAAAAAACGGACAGTGTCGACCCCTTTTATTATATGCTACCGTTATTGCTCTACATTGCCAAGGACAATAAGAACGGACCATGCTATTCCATCCTATCGCTAATGCCGAGAATCCGATAAGAACGGGCAATGGCGCTCCTTTCCTTTGATGCTACCACCCCCTATACAGGCATCAGATTCCGTCAATTTCCTTTAGTTCTGTAATGACCAGGAACGGGTTTACCGACAAATGCTCACCGGTATCCTCATTAAGGGCGCATAACATATACCGCCGCCCTTCACGACCATGGTTACCGCCCCAATTTTATCCCCGCCATATAGCGAATATATATATATATATATATATATATATATATATATATATATATTTATATAACGTACCGCCACCAATCGAGTAGTACGAGGCACCGGGAATAACGTCGAGAATTTTTATTATCAGGCGCCGTGAATGATACCCCCGAGTGACGCCAGGTTACCGCCAACATATAATGTACGGCTGTCAGTTTTACTACGAGGCACCGTGAACAGAATCGTGAACGTCACTGTATAAGGATACTCTTGTCCTCCATACCGTCCATTTGGTCTTGTTTATTGTTTTCTATCTTGGGTTTTTAAATTTGTTCTAGGCCATACTACAAAGTATGGAACACAGGATACAAGCTGTTGTAAAACTGTTTGTTTCATTACCTAACTCCTATTTTTTTACATTTCAGGAAATATAATTGGTAGCCAGTAACTAAGACGCATAAATGATCCCTGACTTGCTGTTTCTCCACAGTAAAAGCTGCCCCGCGGCAAGTGGGCCACGTTAATCCAGGGGGTGACGCTGAAGAGCGATAATTGGTCGACATCACCGGCAGTGAACTGTTACATAGGTCAGAGAATAGTTAGCGACGCCAATAGGGATATTTCGACCATGGGTGTTTAGTGTAATTATGGGATATCCTTATGACAGAAATCACTTAACCGATGAATAAATGTTTGACCGATGGCTATCTGCGGGACGGATATTCATTTAACGATGTTCCGCTGCCTTAACAGTAAGATATCCGATACTTTGCGAACGAAAGCGCCTTTCCACCAATTTACCAAAACTTTTATTAAAAATTACCATAGCCAAAAAATTACCGATTAGACAAAGGTTGCAAAAGAAAATTAAATACATGTACAAAACACTGAATAACGAAAAATGTCTAGGCAATCCAGGGGTGAAACCTTTGAAAAATTTTGTAATATGAGAATACACAAATTCATTAGGGTTTTTTTAAAATTTAATATTAGGTATTATTTTATATAATTATTAATACATACATATAGATTTAAAATATTTAAATAATTATCATCTAAAGTTCATAAGTAAGTTTAAAAGTACAAAAAACATATAAATCCAACAAAAAAAACAGATAATAATGTGACGAAGTTACAAATCAGGGCAGTCCTGGTATTGTAGGAGTTGCTGTTATTCTTTCTTTCTAAAATTAATATAAGGAATCCATGCAAAAGGTTCTGGTGCATTAAAGAAATCACTACCATCATGAGGTTTGATGAATTTTACAACCTTTTCCACAGAAAGTTACAAAAACGTTAGAAGACCGTTAGGCAAAGGTAGATATTGGAGGAAACTATTTTGAAAAATAAGATACATATTTTATCCAGTTCTTATTCAAAAGAGGTCAGGGCAGACTAATCATCAGTAAAGGGGCACCTCACGATTTTATATTTGAAATTAAACTATCGAATTAATAATAAAACATAACACAATATTTATGCCCCTCATGTCCTTTTCGATCCCAGGATAGACAAAGCACCATTATAAAAGTCTTACATAGGTTGATAAACTTAACATGAATGACTATGCATTAGGACATAAACTTTAAACGAAACATCGGACATTCTAAATGGAGAAACCACAAGTATTTTAAGTTATATAGGCGATAAACGTAGTCTTTGCGGATAGTCTGGAAGGCCTGCTTGTCGACCGACTTGTAGAAAACTGTGACCCATATGGTATGCAAGTGAACTTCAAAAAAAACGAATTTTATTATTATCCCTAAAAATTAAAACGTGTGTGCGGTGAAATGCAAATGAGAATGTTCTCAAGAGTATAAAATATAAAATACCTAAGCTGCTGTTTAAACAATGGGATCATACACAAGAAATTAAACGGTGAAGTCGCAAGAACAGCCTTAAGTTTATAAATATAGTATTACAGAAGAATGAAAAGATAACACACGAATCACAAACGTAAAAAATTCCGAAAACAAATGCGAAAGGACCAGATCATGACGACAGTAAAAATAAGTTACTTCGGACATACATATATCGAGGGGCAAGAATTATGAATTGATGGAACTTATAATCGAAAGAAAGATAGAGGTAAAAAGAAGTCTAGAACGACGCCGGACATCAAGACTGCAGAATTTAAGATAATGGTTGGGAATTGCATGTGTCAACCTGTTTCGTTCCGCACTGAACAATATAAAGTGGGCTAAAGTAATTGCCAATATCCCCAAGGATGAAGGAACAGTAGGAGAAATTCTTGTTTAGTGTTAGCAGTAATTTGGCGCAGATGAAAATGTCTACAATTATTTTTTGCTTTTTAGCGCTTTTTTGATGGATATACAATTTTTTTAGATCTTGTGTTTAATTTAATTGAACGGAGGCCTTAGTAGAATAATGGTCATGCAATCTAAATTGCAATATCGAAGTCCTGGGTTCAATTTACGGCTATTCATAGGTATTTGATATAAATATGAATAGTAAAAGTATTTTTTTTAGGCTTTTAATTATTAATAATATGTTCGTGACTAAAGTGCTAGTTGACGAAACTAGAAGGCACGAACTTCATATGTAAAACTGGACAGCTCATGTATAATATATTTTTTATAACAAAAATAACCCCCCCCCCTCAATTCACGGAGCCATTACGTGACAATATTATTATATTGATGAAAACATATTCATGAATTGGCTAAATACTTTTCATTTTGACACGAAGTTATTTTTGTTTTTGCTTCATTTATACATTTTATATAATGTTTTTCTAGGAATCTCAATCACGAGCGTTTACAAAAGATGTGGTGCTTGACCGTAGCCCGTGCAAATCTGGTAACTTATTTCATGTTCATTGATAAGTTTTAAGGTACCTATTAATATTTATATAAAATCTTAACCTAGATTGAAACTAAATCTAAGGGGAAGAGGTTTAATTTTATGGATATGATATATAGGCTACGTTAAAGTGTTTTAATTGTTTCACACATTCAATTGACCTCCATATATGACAACATCATAAAGTGCTACCTAATTAAGAAATGCGTTTTTGAGATTTGTTTACTTTTCAGTTTTTTGAGTTTTACTCGAAAACTACATTTTTGTAGGTACATGTCTGCAAAAAAGTTGTAGATAATGAAATTTCCTATCGAAATCGTACCTCACGAAGCCTAAAAAAGTCATTTTTTAAAAAATAGATCCCAAAAACACGATAAAAAAATGCAAAAAAAAATTTACCCATTATTTTTTCCAAGTGAAATTAGGTATAAGCATTGCTTTATGAAAAATAAAGTTAACATTACGCCGGTTAAAATAATGTCTCAAGCTTTCCTACTTTTCTCGATATAAGCAAATTTTTGCTTTTTTTTTAAATATCTTTTTTGTAAGTGAATTGTCGTCTTCAAAAGAAAGCTGACATCACACCCATTAAAATGGTCCCCAGCAGAAGTCTGTGCGATGAATAGTAGCCGAGAAATGGTCTCTTAAAATTTTCAACTTTTTACGATTTTTATAACTTTTTACCCGCACATTATGTAATTTTATATTTTTGCTAGCAAATTTTTTTTTCATTCAATGAACAAATTACCTTAGGGTATTTAATGACAAAAATAATTATATTTCGAAAAAACTATTAATATAGGATACGGAAGAAAAGATTTAATTAATTATTACATTATTTTATACTTTTTTGATTTATTTATTGTTTGAATGGTACATCAAACATTTATTTTTAAAAATTTATATATTATTTGAATTTAATGTGAAACCAATATTCAAGATTATGTACCTTTTGTCATCCATCTGTTCGGCTTACCATGCACGTACTTTTTCTTTGAAAGAAGGTATAAAGGTGGATTTTCAAGAGGCGTCAAGCGCACATGAAAACCAACTCTAAGTCTTTTGAACAGTGAAAGAAACAGATGTGCTGTAGAGAGTCAGAAATGAGCGCATAACTCGAACCTCGCCCTAGTTTTGGTGATGTTCTCCATGTGCTCAGTGTATTTCTAGTTTCGAAACTGATCAAGCTGAATAAGATGCAGACGTACGTATTGTAAATATTGCAAAAGATATGGCATCACAGTCAAATAATGTGGTTATAGTTGGCCAAGATGTCGATCTTCTTATCATCTTATCAGTATCACCACAAGAGTTCAAAAAAATATATATTTTGAAACCAAGTACAGGAAAAGTGATTGGTAAATTGTACAACCATAATAGCTTTAAGTTTCCACTTCTACAAAAATACCTGAGCTTCATCCACACAATTAGTGGCTGTAGTAGCACTTCTTCACTTCTTGGCACTGGTAAAAATAAACTTTTAAATTTTACCAATAAAAATATTTTACTTTTGGAAAAGTACTTAGATGTATTTTTGAGCGAAAATGTAAGTCCTGAAAATGTCGGTTCTACATCGTAACTTTATTATACAGCTTGAAAATTGAAAACCGAAGCACTTGTCACTATCAGCTATTCCAAAAGCATTCAACAATTGAAAGAGAATATTTTAAATCCTCTCGACTAGGGTTGAAAACGGTCGAAAGATTGATTGATATCAATTTTTACAAATAAACCTCCTACACCGCTTGACAGAATAGTCTGTAGGTGCACCAAAGGATGCCAAAGGAATTGTAGTTGCGGGAAGTTGGGTTTAAAATGCTAATGTACCTGACGTTACTGAAGACGATATTCTCGAAAATATGGACGAAGAAATTGTAAAATTTATTGATAATAATTAAGCTCTATCCAGTTTTGAATAAAAATAAATTAATTTAAAAAGGTATAAAATAATGTGATAATTAATTTTATTCTTCATTCCGGCTTGGGCCGCAAAATATTTGTTTTATCGTATAAATAGATGGATTATAGATTGTAGAAAAAGTTTCGCTCATATATTAAGGACTTAATAGTATTTAGAATAATAAAAACAATTACCGCAGTAAGTAGATTATAGATTATAAAAAAACTTTCGCTCATATATTCAGGATTTAATTATGTTTAGAATAATAAAAACAATTATTCGACGGAATTAGTTGACTGATATATAATACCATCCCAATAAAAACAATTATTCAACTGAATTAGTTGAGTGCTATATAATACATTCCAAAAATCATGTAACTTTACACATTTTTTATCATTTGCACCTTTTCTAATAAAGGCATCGCAAAATCCTTTCTTACTGTTAACCTGTACCATATCACGAATGTGTGCGAAATTTCAAGTCAATATATTTAACCGTTTAGGCTGTGCGTTGATCGATCAGTGAGTCAGCCAGTCAGAACTTTTATAGATATTATTACTAGCATTTTACCCGACGCGGCTCCGCCCACAAAATATTTGTTTTATCGTATAAATAAATGGATTATAGATTGTAGAAAAAGTTTCGCTCCTATATGCAGGACTTAATTATGTTTAGAATAATAAAAACAATTATTCAACTGAATTAGTTGAGTGCTAATTAATACCATCTCGAAAATTATGTAATTTTACAAATTTTTTATCATTTTCACCCTTTCTAATAAGAATGTTGCAAAATCATTTCTTATTGTTAACCAATACCATATCACGAATGTGTGTTGTTAGAAATTTCAAGTCAATATCTTTAACCTTTAGGCTGTACGTTGATCGATGAGTCAGTCAGCCAGTCAGTACTTATTTTATATTATTTTATATATATTATTATATAGAGATGATTATTTTTATCATTAAACATTCAAAAATAATTTTTCCATTGAATAAAGAAAAATTGTCAAGCAAAAATATTAAATTACATAATGTTCGGGTAAAAAAGCATAAAAACTTGAAAACTGAAGCCATTTGTCGGCTACTATTCATCGTACAGACTTCGGCTGGTGATCATTTTAACGGGTGTGAGGTCAACTTTCTTTTTAAGGGCGCAATATCTATATCTAAATTTACTTACAAAACAGTTGTGGGATGAAATTTGAAAGGAAAACAAAAATTTGCCAATATCCAGAAAAATAGCAAAGGCCGAGACGCCATATCTCGGTTACTTTTTATGGTATAGATTTTTGCAGGAACTCATTTTAACGAACATAACATCAGCTTTCTTTTCCATGAATCGATGCCTATACCTAACTTCACTTGGAAAAAAGTTATTTGGAAAAAAATTTCATTTTTTTTTACTTCTATTGATTTTATTTTGGACTTTGTGAAGTACCATTTCGAAAGAAAATTTCATTACCTACAACGTTTCTGTAGACATGTACCTACGAAAAATTTATAGTTTTCGAGCAAAACTAAAAAAACTGAAAAGTGGACAAATCTGCTTTAATCTCGCAGGAACGCACCCCTTAAATTTGGTTGCATTTTGTCATATTTGGAGATCAATTAAACGTATGAAATAATGAAAACACTTTAACGTTCTAGTTCCTTCCTCAAGTACATAGTCAATAGTTTAATATGAAATTCTTAAATGTTAACAATATTTTAGTTTTTCAAGAGACAAGAAACTTCACATTCAACGGCTGAAGCAAATTGGTCATGATTAGAACTATTTTATACCACATGAGTGAGTCTGGAAGATAAAAGAAAATTTATTTATGGCGTGTTTCCTATGAATTGCCTAAGAAAAGTTATGAAACAATGTTTCATGAAAGGACTAAACCTGGAACTAATAATATGCACTGGCTCCACAAAGTTAAGATGTGCATTTACGGACATTATTAACACTGTTGGCCATTGAGTTAATGTTCCATGATATCTAAAGCTGAGTATCAAAAAAGTACATATGCTGTTATAACTTAACATGATTATACATTACAAAACCAATATACCATATTAAAATGCAAATGATTGCATATAATATGGAATGTTTAAATATAATTAAGCAAAATTGCTCTAGTTTTACTAAAAATAAAACAGTAAACTCTTTGCCTTTTCCTGCTAGGGGTAAACAAGGTTTATTACACGACTTCCAAGGTAGTCAATCTAATAAGCTCATCTTTTTAAAATAAAAAAAATAATTGAATATTAAAAAGATGTTTGATCTCAAGAATCTCCCAAATACGCTCTGAAATTATTTGGACCTATCAAAAATTTTATTCGCCATTTTGAATTTTCCATATTGAATTTTTAGAAATTAAAATGAGATTCTTAATGTCAATAAGTCATTGGGAATATTTGTATATGGTGAAACGACATCTAGTGATATTAAATCATAGTTTTTTTTGAAAGTAAAAGAGTAGTTTCTATAATAGTTATTTTTCCCAGTTACATTCGATAAACAGCTACAAAGACGTTTGCATAGTTTATAAATAGGTGATCGTTTATTTGATACTATTGTTCTTAGGAGAACACCAGTTTTATGCAATTTGGGTAAACCGTATATTTTTAGTGAAATCGCGTTGTGTATCGTTAATGTTTTTGCTTTTACAGCTCCTATTAATTTTTTAGACAAAAGTTTCTTTATTAATTTATTATTGTTATTTTGGTACATATTTGTTGGTCGTATCATACTTCTTTGTATGTTCATGAATCTTTTATTAAAACATCCATTTTCTTATTATAACCTGTGGTGTTCGTTATGACCGTTTTGTAAATTAAGTCAGGCTTAAAAATCGTTATTTGAGGATCGTCATGAATAAACAATTTGGTTTATTTAAGTTGTTTTTGGATTTTTCTGTCGAAAATTATTAGATTTAATGTTCTTGTGTCCAGTTTTAGTTTGAGATTTTTCAAGGCATTGACTATATTAGCGCGGATAGTGTTTTAATTATTAGTTTTTTTGACATTTCAGATTAATTTAGATAGTTTTCTTTTATTATCTTGTCTCGAATAATTGAAAGATTTTTGGTATTCTATGTTTTCATGTTAGAAATTGATTTAGCATATTTTCTGGTAAAACTTGTTTGATATCATTAACTAATTTATCTAAGTTAAGTATTTGGATTTTTTATTGGCTTGAAGTTTAGGTTATTCTTAAATTTATTAAACTTATCTTTAAGATGCGTACTTCTGAACACAACATTTGGTATTTCTAGTGTCTTTGCATATCAGCAAAAAAATTCGAATTTTCTGGTAGGCTAGTTTCTTAAATATTCCCAATATATTTCGGAATTTGTGTACATTCCAAACCATAGCTCAATCGCATTTCTTCAAGAAAAGTCATAATTTCGGTTAAATGCAATTTCCCTTGCAAAATGAATATGTAATTTGGAAAATTTTTCCTACACCTTTCTTTTACACAAATGTATTCTTATTATAGATTTCTTTTGATTAGGTTTCATTGACAAAATCATTTTCAAAACTATAACACTGGTCAAAAACAAACACTAACTTAACTTAAAATTAACACTTAAACAGGTAAAATTGGTCGGAATGGTTCAAACGCGGACCTTTTCTTTGCCAGACAATCTGCTTCTTCATTCTCGTATATACCCGACTAACCCAGATTGTCGGATTGTGCAGCTAGTTTTTATCATGCAATCCAGTACCCCCTTACATTCAGAAAACAGTCAGGAAGCTACGATACTAAACTTGTCGTGCTAATATTACAACCCTACTATCCGAGCATATTAATTCTCTTTTATTTTCATATCCACCATACAGAGACGGCGACACTGCAAAATAGCATAAATTTCTACCTGAAAGACCGTTGCATGTTGTTCAAGAGAGTAAAGCTCTCCAACTCCCATGAACCTACCAAACACTCCAGCTCTTTCCTTCTGTCAAAATCTATTTATCTATAAACCATCAGGATCCATTCATCTGAAGATTCTGCTCGTCCAAATTATCTCTTCATTGGCAAAACTATCTCAAGTGTGGTTGCGTTTCAAAACCGGAATCATGTCGTCTGTTTGAATGGCGTCATGGGCATTCCTTCACCACGTTCCCCAGCCACAAGAGTAACCGCCATGACAGTTCTAGATGTCCTAACCAACTACAGAGATAGTCATCACGGCCTCATTTTCTATGTATAAGTAGAAGGAAGGTAGATTCATTAGGACTTCCAGGCCCTAGTAGGGGCAGTTGTTGCAGTTATTATTCCCATACATTCTTTTAACTTTGTCAAGTTTGTGTTTGATTGGACTAAGTCATCATACAATTGCTGTGTACTTAATAATAGGAGGGATTACCGTAGTGTATATCTACAATAGCACTTTCATTATCAGCCACCAAAGGCTCTTTCACAAGCCCAGAAAGCACATATTGCATTCTTAGACAGAGCCTCAACGTGAACATTCCAGCTCAGTAGCGAGTCCAGAATTACTCTCAGGTATTTCACTGTTCCCTTATATTGAAGGGTCCTTCTCATCAATGTAATCGTGGATGTCTCCCTATTTTCCTCTTTTGTGAAAAGCATCATCACGACCTTAGCCAGGTTTATTCTGTGCCTTTTTTTATGGCACCATCGTTCGTCGATTTGACCTGCATCACTGGTCCCCCAGGTGTCGCAAGTCGCGACCAGGCCACAAAATGATCCAAGTCGTCGACATAGGTCCGTGTATATAAACCAGCCTCTTTAGTTTGACAGGCTGTCCATTACAAGGCTTCATAAGGGTGGTAAAACTCCTCCCTGTGAACAGCACCTACAGAGCTTTAGTCATATTTTTAAGTTCAACATATATTAGTCTCCAAGTTCACATTGCTCCCGTTCATTTAACTACTGTCGGTGCAGAACCTCGTCGTCGTAGAGCATTGCGTATCGACTCGTGAGATGGGTTGTTAACCGCCCCCTTATTATCGATGAAAGTATCTCAATCATTCTACAACACATTTTCAACTCTTGAAGTTCTATTTATATGAGATTGTAAGGTTGCATTTTGGAAAAAAGGAAAATAAATAAAACACAAGATTAAAATTGTAATACACATACAACTGTTTATTGAGACATATTAAATCATCAGTCATCTTGTCAATTTATTTATTGATAGACGTTATTGAACAACAATGCAGAGTGCAGAGCCACCGACTCCGACTAATTACCAATAAAATACATGTACAGGACGTCACAGTTAAATCGTCCTATGCCTTCGCCACAGTAGTATGGTTTCAGTGTTTGTAGTAAAATTGCAAAAAAAGTGTTACTAGGTAGGCGTACAACTCTATTATACTTAATAGCCAAAGAACATAATTATTATTAGCTACATCACACTAAAACGAAACGATTAATTAGAAATAAACATGACAAGTTTACCATAAAATATGTGAGACTGAAAAAAAGGGGAAATGCCGGGAAGCAAAAAATAAAAGCAATAACATACGGACAATACAAACCAAATAAAAAAATTATTAATATTAAAATAAACAAAATAGTAACTAAAATTGCAATCAATGAAAGATTTAGCTGTAATATTTTGAAATTCCGGGCCACGTTTGATTTTTTTGGCTTTAACGGGAGGGGGTGTCGCAAAATATGTGTGTTTGTGTTTGAAGTTGTGGGGAGAAACAGAAGTATATGTCATTCGACTTCTTAGAAATTACTGCTAAAATACAATCATCACAATGCAAAAATGCATTACCAAAGATAAAATATATAATTATATTATACATAATAAAAAATCACTCGTACTAATTTGAAAATCGAGTGTCAATCCCTCTATAATTTAAATATTTTCTTTTCGTGCCCGTCAATACCAATTTATGCAACTCAGCAGAACTTTATATGAAATGAAATGCGTTTTAATCTAAATAATTCAAACTCAAGCAAGTAGAAATAATACCAGAATTAGAAAGTAACTAAACAATTTGGATATGTTAAAAACAACTAATCTAAATTTGTTCGACTGTTTACATAAATTGACACTGGCAATTCGAACCTCTGACGTAACGTAATTATTAGCGTTTATTGAACGGATAAGGTTCGACAAGGGCGATATTAAGTAATAAAAACAAGCGCCAAGAAAATCTTGGACGATAACGCACGGCTCGAGTGGAGCACTAAACAAATAGTGAATAAGTAAACATTAAATCAAAAAAAAAAATTAAATCAACTTATACAATTTAATAGTAGGCAACTAAACAGGTTATAACAAATTTTGAACCGCAAAAATAACAAATTTGACAATACAAAAATAATTACAAATTATCAAAAATGAATGCAGACAGGGCTAATTTAGTTGAAATAATTAAAATTAGTTATTAATAACAGCAGATGGGGACACCGCGACAATTTGTGGTGGCCTGGTATTCGGAGCAGAGCAAACCGACTTGGGCGACACAAAGAAACTTATTTTATTTTCAGAACCTAATTATTAATATTATTCTATTAATCCTAACAGATCAGTTAAAAAATATTTCACGTCATAATCTAAGAAAATTTTTAAACAATCCAGTACCCAAATTAGATTTTGAAAAGAGATTATCGACTAAATTATTGCATATTTGAGCATAAAATATTCCTTTGGAAGAACAAAAGTTGTAGTTTTGTTATTTTTAAATTGAAAACACCGACCAGCTTCTAAAAATCTGCTTTATATAGACCTAACTTATCAGTGGATTATAAAAGTTTGTTGATTTTGTTTGCGTTGCCGTCTATTAGCATTAATATTTCTACAAAATCTTTTGCCGATAAATAATATTTTCTATAATTTTTAAATCGGCACACAGAAAGTTTCAAACTTTATTCTAATTAACCGACTTAAATAAAAGTCTGTCGCAAAACTATTACTTTTGTATCTTCAATTCCCCATTGTACTCGCCCGAATGGTTTTGCTTGACCCCGTTGGCAACGTGCGGCCACTCGCACCCGCACTCGCTCTCACGATCGCCTGCCTCTTGCACACGCCGCACGCAGCCTAACTCCAGGCCCCGTACGAGTCCTGGTACCACTGGTCGCCGTTCAGGGGCTGCTGTGCCAGGGGCTGGCCGCCCCAACCCCCATACCCGCCGCCGCTCTGGAAGCGTCGCTTCGTCTCCCCCTGGTTCTGGTGACCCCCGTCGAACTTCCGTTTACCTGCTAATAAAATTATTGTCAATAAATTAAAATGTATTTGATTTACTAATTTGAGGATGTAACGACCAAATTTATTTTTCACTGTAAAGAACTCATTTTGCTGAGAAGTATATGTATTTAATTAAATGAAGATAGTCATTTTTAAACTGGCTTTTGGGTATGTCAGAACGTTTCCTTTGAGTATACTGCATTTTTTAAATTGTCTCCTATGTCACTAGCTTGGTCATACTTTAAAACTAGCGTAGGTTGATAAATTAAGAGTAAGATTCGCTAAAAAGGTGAAGTTTTATACCTGACTTAATTGCCATGGAAGTAAGAACTTCTTTTCGGGACCACTTTTGTTCTGCTAGTGATAGACAATTTGTATTATATGTCAGCAAACAAATACATATATAGCAACAGAAAAACCTAGGGATAAAACCTTGGAATAGATGTGGAATAATCCGTAAGAAAGGAACAAGTACTACTTTCAGATTTACTTTAATCCCCACGTGGTCATTAAATATTATATTGACCTATTAACTCCTTGAATAATAATGTTGCTAAACGGACCACCTTACAGGCCCTTGGATGTTATAAGAAACATATTGGGATAAATTAAACTATAAACAAGATAAATTCAACAAAAAGGTTTAAATTTTAAACCGATGTGATTGCTATGAAAGTTAGATCTAGTTGGTCAATTTTGTTTTACTTAGGATATGTTTGTTTTGTATTATATGTCAATAAACAGACTTTACATCGTAAAAAAACAATTTAAATGGACGGAGAAATCAAATTTCAAAATTGCTAATATGACACATTTATTTTGAACATTAAGAAACGTAATAAAAATGCTAAATTATCAGGAATATTGGGCAATTTAACTTTTTAGTGGTATGTGTATTTATTTATTAAAACGATATAAATATTGATAACGAAATAAATATAATGTATTAAATCGGTCGTCACATCCTTAAATGTAGTTGGGTATGGGACATACATGCTGCATTCCAACAAAAACATCACTTCTGTGGGAAAAAACAGCTGAACTGAACAAGGAGTAGGGACTGGGATTGAAAAACTAGGCAACTGTCATACAGGCGACTAAAAAAGGATAAATGATGTTAGGATCTTAGGCAACGTTAGTGACGCATAAATTTGGAAACCGACAGATGTTGCAAAGGAAATTTATTATTTTCCGTTTAACCTACTGTTGGCTTAAATATGTTAAAAAATTCTTGTTTTGTTTTTAAATAATTGTTTGTGTTTTTCAATTAGTTTAACTATGTATGTCTATCTTTCTTTTACCGTAAATAAAAACTTTGTTTTAGGCTTCAAAAGTTTAGTTTTTTATCATTGTAAGAATAATTCATAATACAAAAATCGTTGCTAAATTTTTTCGGGCTTGTATAGGAAACAATAATTTGCCTCACAAGAACTGTCAACATCCAGGATGAAACGTCACATGTAATTGCTTAACTGGCACTTTTAGGAGTAAGATTGTACATTTCTTCTATTTTAATTTCGGTCTATTGCCAAACTTAAAATCAAATATTTTCCAACTCTCAACACGAATCGATTTAACAACGATGTTATAAAATTATTTAATTAAATAAATTTTGATACAACTTAATTGGCGATACTTATTTAATATACCAACAAGTTTGAAGTTCACGATACCCAGTAGCAAACACTTTTGAAACTTATTTGACATTTTGATATCAATTAAACAGTAAATTACGTATTTGTGAGTGAATTATATTTACCTTTTGCATAACTTTAGTTATTTAACACAATGGTATAGAAAATACAATCGCATTTGAAAATAGTGAAAATATATTCTTAACGGTAACATATTTATTTTTTAGCCCAATTTTTAAAGGTTACTAGGTTTTTACTTCATAAAAAAAAACATTTTGATACTTCGTGGAATTATACACAAATACTTTTTTGCTGATGCCATAATTTGAGAGAAATCTTGTTAAATATAAAATATTAATATTAAATTAAATATTTACCAATTTTTAAATATTACTGTATTAATTAAAATTCTACATGAGACAGTATTTTCGTTAGGACAAACTTATCATCTTTAGGGCTAAAGATTGTTTTTTACATAACTGGTTTAAATTAAAAAAAAAACATATTATGTTCTATCAACTTAATGCTTCAATTTTTTAAAAGAAGGTTTGTTTGAGAAAAAAACAACTTGTTAGAGTATTACATTGCATTCCTTAAGTAGATAAAGAAAATTAGTTGTAACGCTTATTAAAATAACAGGATACAATCATTCCTACGATACAACAAAAATATATGAAAATAGAAAATACTTTCATTTTAAACAAAGCACTTCGAAGAGTTAAACTAATCGAAAACGATGCCAGTAACCGTTATTAATTTATTACCCACACAAAGATAACAGTATTTCTCACAAAAATTTCATTGCTAAAAACGCTATAAATAATTTTTAATAACATCATTTTTGTATTCATATATAACATCAAATTTCAATTAAATAATTTATCAGAATATTATGAAATTTGACGCAAAAGGAAAAATAATGTAATAAAATTATCAGTGTGTGTTCTACCTAAAATCGAAACAAACTGAACATTTTTTCAGTCAAGCGTTTACGAGTTAAAATCGTTTATTTCCTATTACACATTTGAATAATGCATTTCAAGTAAAACACACTATGACTTTTTTAAAATTCTCTTTGTGAAAATAAAATACGTTACCTTGTAAACTTGCCCCCTTGCCTCGGCCCACTCCACGAGCGGCCGGGCGCACCGCCCCACGGGCCGCGCCCCCTGCCCGTCCCGCCCGGCCCGCCTGTGCCGCCCCACGGGCCGGTGGCCCACCGGCCCCCCGGCCACGTGCCGCCGCCCCACGCCCACGGCCAGCCTAAATAAGAAAAAAAATTATGTTAGTTTTCTAAATAGGATCGTTCATATTATCACAGTAAATAGGTCCATCGTTATTTTTATATAATTTTTATAATTTTGGAAAAAGTTAATGTATAGTGGAAGTCGTCGAATTCCGAAACTCAAAAAAGACTTTTTATGTACTAAGAATATTGTATAAACCAAGATATTTCATTTAAAATTAAACCAATTTTTGTTCTTGTTATTTCACCTTGCATCAAAAAACTAATTTTTCGATATCCCTACATACAAAACATGTATTTCTAAATGATTCCAAATAGTCAGATTTTTATATATGTACAAAATTATGACTTTAATTTTTAAAATTTATATAGGTTGGGTGTGTATATTAAATTGTGCGTATTTAAATGTGTGTAGTGAAATTATTTAAGTTGTAACCAACATCGTGAATATAGTATAGTAGCAATAAAACCACTATTGTTAAAAATAGGGTAGGCGGCTATTTATTAAAGTTTATTTATAAAATTTGTAAAACTAATTTTGTATTTTTGCATTCTAGTCCAAATACAGATACATATAGACTTTTATATTAATAGCTGTTGAGATTCTGGCGAGATGAAAAAGCAGACATTTTTTAAATTTTATAGGTTACGCATAAACAAACCATGACAGACTTTAGACACCCTATTTATTATTCCTTATATTTTGCAAGGATTGTTCATAGCTCTAAAATATATCGCACTACTAGTGGAATGTGGAATACGTGAATTATTGTTATGCGTAAGTAATCTGAAAAAATCTATGGCTTATGATGCCAACAGAAATTTATTAAAAATGTTGAATTTTCCAGCTGCCTAAATTAAATGCCAGCATAAATTTAGCCGGAATTCGATGCCGATATTGCCCGAACGGGAAAAGCTTACAATCGTACAGAGTAAATACATAAAAAATTAATTATTTTAGGACATCTTTTGATGCAAATGAAAATCTCATATTTAGTTCCCATTAATTTCTACAGCTTTTGACAGTTTGAAATGTTTCTTTTGCAGAAAAAATAAGGGTTTAAAAAATGTAGGGAAAAAATAAGGTTCACATAAAAGTAAAACGTAAAAATTTATGCTTCAGTCTATTACATTGCTTGTAAAACTTGATAAGCATCCTAAATCACGACTGATACTATACAGTTTAAACGTCAATAGGGTAACCTTAACAAGCCAACATGAGTCCCACATATTTTTCTAGCAGAGTAAAGACAGAAGTAAACAAGAATCATTAGTATATTTGGAATTCGAGAACTTTTTTATGCAGAATTAGTGTGTATAAAAATAAAACCGAAAAAATAGAATTATAAAAATAACAACAGACACTTCATGGTATAATATGATAATTAAATTAAAAAAATATATAGATATCAGTCTTTTAAGTTGGATCCTTTCTACCATAATTTTGGATAAGGGACAAAAAAAATGCTTAATGATTCAATTAGATCATGAGAAAAACTAATCGAATGATCAGGAGAAAGGAACCAAGGATAAGGATATTTGTTATCATGTACAAAATTTAAAATTCATAATTTAAGCTGGCATTAATATTTACTTGTGTATATATAAGACAGCATAAGGTAAAATATTTATAACTTGTCCCATTCGTCGAAATTAGTCTATCTCGTTTAGTTTGGACGCTGATGTCATAAAAAAAAATATTAAAAATAGTTTATATGTGACTGAAGTGACACCAAAAGTTAAGTGTAAATCTATTTACTGCTTCAAGTTAAGACGTAAACAATAAGTAACATATTTATGAACATCAAAACAAAAAAATTTAGACAAAAATATAATAATAACTAACAAGTAAATATAATGTCCAAAGTTTAATAAAGGAATATTTCAATTATTAAACCGTTCTACCAACTTTAATTACTTTTTGTAAATTTCTTTCTATTCAAGGATTAACATTAACTTTTTGGTTTCATTAATTGTTAATTAAAAACAAAAAACTTTTAAGTCCTTTTTTATTTGAAATCCCTTCCTTTGACAAATTATTTACTGAATTCTAGAACAACTTACTGATAAATCTGAAATATCTTCTAATTGAATTTTTATCCGTCCAAATGAGCCCTCACGTAAAAGTTACTTTTTAAGAAAATCAACTTTTATTCATTACTTTAAAAATTTATTTCCATTTCCTTCAAATATTTATCAAATATTATAGAGAATGTCTCGAGACATAAAAGAATATGTATATAGAGAAAAACATTACGTGTATATATAAAAACAAAAAATAAAATCTACAGTTTAATTTTTTTTATTTTTTTTCCCAAGTCAGCAAAGTTATTATACTAATTCACAATTTAGGAAATTTTGAAGGAAATTTACGTTATTAAAAACGTAACTAGTAGGTAAATAGAATAATACGGGAAATTAAGAATGAATTAAAGGGTAGAACAAAAATCAAGGTAGAAAGGACAACAAACCTGCGCCGTGCTTCTATCACCAAAGAACATTTCCGAACGGCAGCAGCTTTCATCCATTTCCTAATAATTGTCATAATATGACATTAATTTTTTAATACACTTAAATAAACACTAACCTTAGGAAATTTTAAGACTTGTGTATGAGGTAAAAAATTTGTTTTGAAAGTAAGGTAACCTAACTTTAATCTATAATAAACATACGGAAGAATGGTCAATTATCTTTTTTTTTTTCGGCTATGTTAGTTACCTTACTTCACTTAAACTAAAAATATCGCATTCAATAAGGGTTATCCAAAAAGTATTGTACTGTATCAACTATAAAAAGTTTTTAAATTAAAAATTAATCTTTTAAACATGTAAGTAAAAAATATAGCTCGGCAAAATAGGTAAAAAAAAGTCACAAGTGCACTGAGGAGTATTGAAACCTCGCTGTAAACAAAAATAAAAGCAAAAGCATAAAGCAAAAGCAAAGCGGTCTAAAAGCGAAACTAAATAATAAAGCAAAAAGCAAAGGTAATAATAAGGGGATAAAATTAAAAAGCAGTGAACCAAATTAAAAGGGCCAATAAAAACAATAGACACAACACAAATTGTCATATCGACGGTATTAATACAAAGTGTTTACGAAAAATTTAATCCGCAGTAATTTTATTTTTATTAAGATTAGACATTTTTCTTGATTACCACGTTTAAAATTTTCGTAAACCTTCTCCAAGAAAAAAATTTGTAACGTAAAATAAACAGAAAACATTTGACAGTCATAAAAGCTGCAGTTTGTCTAGACACTCGCTTTAAAGCAACCTATAAATGAAACAATTTAAAAAAAAATCTCGGGTTCTTGATCTCCTTATGTTACATAAAACAATAAAAGGGTATCATGCAAGATTTTTAAATTATTATTTTCGGTTTAACATTCTTTTCTTGTAAAGAAACAGATGTAAATTTTCCCCAAAAACCAATTAGCGGTGACATTAGAATTATTGAACTCCTTAAAGCAAATGCAACTAGCATATATTGCATTTAATAACTAGGGTAAAACACTAAGCCATTATCAGTTGCGCGGCGTATTAAATCACTTCACCGCCACATCGTTTTTGACGAACTTTACACAAAGCTGATTCTACAGTTGTCAAGTTTTGTTCTGAATTGTTTTATTTATTTTGGATAGAATAAACTAAATGATTTTAATCACGTTGCCTGTCAAGAACAAGAATTCTCAACTTTATGGACAAACTTAAAACTTGACAAATGCAAAAACAACTCAAAACTCCATGACCAATATTTCTTAGAATTGAGACAGGTAGCTCCTGCCGGTTTGATATTTAATTTAACGCTAAGAAGGTGGCAAAATTCTAGAAAAGTTTTTTAAGAGCACGCCTGCTCTTCAAAACTAGGATTCAGCCAAAAAAGCCACTCTAGTTTTTAAAATTAGGATACGTAAAATATTGGCGATGGATCCCACTTTACCAGCAATGGAAGAACAAGTCTATCCTCTACTTTTATACAAACGAATGTTCCTCATTTTAATTCAATGATTTAAGCAATACAATTAAAAATATTTTGAAAAATCACTCGAATAGCATATTTTACATTTGAATGAGATCAAAAACTAGAGATTTCCAAATACACAAATCACAGATATGGTAGAATTGGTGTAGGGTTAGTGTGGATCGGCGTAGCTCGTCCCAGTTTTTGGATAACCCTGCAATTAGTGGCTGTGCTACACCAGGCAATAAGAAATATAAGAATATATATATATGTAAAAAATAACCACGTGTAACACCGCCTTAAGAGCAACATCATATCTGAGCCAGCTTTCGGCTAGCTGGCTGGCAGGCGTTTTATTATTGTAGCAAGTAAATTTTGACTCTTTATATTTTTAACGCAATTTTAGTGGCAAATTTTGTTATACTTTTCCCGGCCGTCAGCGATAAATTTTGAAGTTGACTCAGATATGATGGCATTTGAGTGTGGCGAGTATTCGACTATGCGCTGTTAGTTGCTTAAAATTTTGCTTACAAAAACACTCTCTCCAGCTAACTTTCACAGTCTCTCTTGTAATGACCATTCAAACTACATGCAAAAGCCAAAATAAATCGCGTTAGATAACTATGGAACAAAATACACGTATAAACTTTTTTCACCAAAAAAAAAATTAGTTTTAATAAACTAAAGATTAATAACGATGTTAGACGCATATTTCTTCCCAAAGAAATTCGGCCCTTAGTAATCAAAATATTACGATGAGCAGTTTTGCGTTTGCTTGAGTTATAGAGTTAGTTTACAAATGCTAGTCGATACACCGCCACAATCAAAAACCGTGTGTAACCTTAGCTTCGGCGATTTGCAAAAGTTTTTTTTAAGTTAGTGGATAGAAACAAAAACATTGTTAGTTAGTAAAAGCCATCTTATATGTATAATTACGAATTTAAGAAGCAACTACCACAATGGTTATGAAGTTATAGAGACCACAGTACACTCATACCGTATGCGGATGCCTTAAAGCTCCTTTCACATTAATGTGGCAGCAAGAAATTGTAAGTGATCTGTGTTATTAACTATACCTTACGATTTCTTGCATTTAAAGATATGTTGCCGATGTCAAAGCATCAAAATAGAAAACGTCCAGACACATGAAGAGTTACAACGAAATATATTTTTTAATATCATTAAAGAAACAACGAAAAAATATATATGCCACAACTTGCGCAGGTAAGTAAATATTTTTTGGATGTATTCACCACACATTCCACTTAAACCACACCACACAGAATAATAACTTTTGCAAATCGCTTACTCTATATTTTGGGAACTATCAAAAAAAAAATTACGGGTGCCTCATCAAAAATGTTTGTTTTCGATATTCTTCCGAAAAAGTTTAATTTAAAAATTATGAACGTGGAAATAAGTGGGGTAACGAAATAGAAAATAAGCATTGCTAATGCTAAGTGGGGGCAGTTGTGAAAAAAATCACCTTTTCGAAATATGTACTGAAAATGATTTTTGATGCGACAACCGCGTTTTTAACTAAAACCTAACGAAAAAATTATTCGATAAAAATCGCCACCCACCAGCTGTGCAGGCGATCGGCCTTGCGCACCGCGACTAGCCCCTCGTGCAACAGGAGGCGCTGAAGCCGCTGTAGCCGCGGGCTGCTGGTACTCATAGTAATAGTCTTCGTACCGGTAATAGTCGTCATAATAGGGGTCGCTGTAGCCGCCTCGATAGTCCCCATAACCGTAATAGTCATAATCGTAATCTACAAAAGAGATAATATGCTACTGTCCAGTATTACATCTAAAATGTTCGGAATGTTAAAATGTAACGCTACAAAAATATAAATTTAAACTTTGATGACTGAACATAAACTAAACAAGTTAGTAAAACGAATATACATGAAAATAAATGTTAATGATGTAATACTATAAGTAGCTGGAAACGCCCACTTAAGCCAACTGAACAATTTTAAAGTCCGACAGGTTATTCTTTCTATAATCAGGCCATGTTGCCATTATGCCTTATTTTGGGTCTAAATGTATAAAATTAATATTAAATAAAACAAAACTTAAGATCTGATCAAATACTATGAGCATGCCGGGAAAAGTTAATTAATTTCTAACTCTTTCTCCAAAACAATAATTAAATAAAACTACCAATATAGTTTACGAGCCGAATTCGCTCCAAATTTTAAACTACGAGACTACGCTAAATTCTATGAATCAAACTTAAACTATAATTTTATCCTGTGGCTGTTTAAATCGATTCTATTAAAATTATTAGTAATACGTTCGTTTTCTTTACTCATTTTAAAAATAAAATCTGAAAACTTTGCAGTCAACGAATGAAAGAAACAAAAGTGTGCATTGTTCATTTATTTTTGGTAGACATTTTATATTATAACTAATAAGTATTTGTGTGACACAACATTTTTTTTTTCAAAAATTACTGTTTCTAATACAATTTTGACAATGACAATTTAAAAATATTAACAGGTATTTTAATAATTTTTGTTGCCGTTTATTAAACAATATTCCTATAAACGAGTTTAATAATTTTTTGTCATTAAACCACAGGATTTCTTTTGGGCGATATATAAGTTTCATCAGTATGAAAAATCTTGTTTGAGCAATTTTGACAGCATGACGCTACAATAGCAAACATTTTTGACAGTTTTGCGTATAATAATAATAATGCGTTTAGTTTGGATAATAACAAAATTTACGAGGTTTTTTGTCACAGCACATCACGACGTTTAGCGCTAAGCTGCAATTATAAAGCAACGGGCTAACAAATTTACTGAAATCTTAATGAAAATTACCAAGTTTTTAAACTGGCCACAGAATAAAATACAAAATAAAATGTTACTCTTAAGTTTCTTACAATTTCAATTAAATAATTGTCCTTCCCTGCACCACAGCTCTGTACGGTAGGGGATGTGGGAGGATTAAAGGAACAACTACTTACCTTTCTGGGTCCACAACTGAAAGCTTAATCGTCATTATAATTGGGACGACATAATGTTAACTCTATTAAAATAATATACAAGTTGTTGTGGAAAAAGGATTAAAGACAAAATACGCATGCATGTTAAAACAGTCGAAGGCCGCGTGCAATATGCTGATTACGTTTGCCCTTTTGCCTCTTGCGGTGCCCCGGCTGATAATTTGTTACTTTTTGTGGCAAATTACTTTGTCTCACGTGCTTTTTTGAAATACCAAGCTACGTAAATTCTGATATGGAGGGAAGTATCCCAAATGTATCTTTGAGTCAGCAAAAAACTTCAGAAAATCACAGTTTTAGCACCCAGGTAGCTTCCTTTATCTGAGTTCATAACAAATTTACCAACCTGTAAAATTCTTATACCTATAAAACATTTCCGGGAATCAAATTATGAAGGGTAAAAATATACAAAAACGTATTTTACAGCTTGCGTACTGAGCTTGAAGTCAATTAGAACAAAAGCAGGTAAGCATCACTGTTTAATGGCCCATTTGAAAAAGTAAATATCTTAAGTCTTGACATGATATTTTGACAAAATAAATATTAATTTATTAGGCCACAGTAGGACAAAAACTTTCTAACTTTTATAAGCTTATATCCATAATTTTTAATTTGTGGGAATTCCTAAAATGGCGTTATCGTAATCTTTGTTCATAATACCATTATAAACTTCAAAAAGTGAAATTATAAAAGATATTGTTGAAAATGTGTTCAAAATACTGCATTAGTGACAGAAAACATAACCCGCGGTTAAAAACATATTTTCGTATTTAAAACTATTTCTAATTTTACGTTTACAAAACTTTTTGCCACATGTCTGAAAATTGGAAAATATTAAAACCATAATATAGTCTGCGATACAGGCAAAACATACTGGATGGATTTTCACTGAAAGACAACCATACCTAAATCAACTACTTTTTGAGAATACATATATTTTGAAGCGTAGATCACGAAAATCAAAACTAAATTTCTGAGAAATATTTAATTTTGATATTATCCTTAAAATGTACTTACTTTGGAGGTTAGGTTGTTACTGTTATATTTACATAGTTTCTTTTTTTTTTTTGATAAAATCGTCTAAAAATATTGGAAATTAAAAAAATTCACGTTCATTTTAATGTAATCCTTGTTTTGGACTCTATTGTACCAAATTTGTAATTGTAAATAACTGCCGCTTATAAAATATATTTTTTTTGGTGGTGGTGGCACTTATCATATGGAAACACATCCATACATTTTCTGAAATAATCCCAAATTGATGAGGGTGTATAATCAATCGAAAACTTTCAGACAATTTTGTTAGCAATTTAATGGTGTAAGTGGGTAATAACATTATTACTTTTGAAAAACAAAAACATTATTGAAGCAACTATTGACGAAGAATACATCTGTGCGGTTAAATTTTAATTTAATCCTTGTAATTCTCTGGAACCATCATCAACTTCATTTGTTCTACGGCCACCATATTCTATTTCAACCATTTTGAAACAACATTTTTATGTTCACATTGTATCGACATTTGTTGAAATATTATAAATATAGATTTGACAATACCGAACAATTAAAGTTTAAGTTTATTAGTAAATGAATGATGTTTTTGTATAACCCATTTTCATTAATAGATATGAAAATATGAAATGAAATATTCTAAAATAATATTTATGAAAGTTATTAAATTCAACATGATTCTAATCACATTCGAAAAATTAACGATATAACTAATTTTTTACTATTTTATAGTAAAAAATACCACTTTAGGTATCAAGCTGGAAAAAATAATAAGTAGAATTAATTTTCCCTCCTAGTTTCCCTAAATGAAAAAGCGAAACATTTTTTGTATATTCATTTTTTTTCATCTATTTAGTTCGCTAGATTATTTAAATTAAATTAGCATCACGTTGTTCATTTTATTAATTTCAAGAAATGTATAACATAACATGTGTCAAAATATTTTATTTTACGTTAGCCTTTTGATATAACAAAATCCTATATATATATATATATATATATATATATATATATATATATATATATATATATATATATATATATATGTTTATGTGGCTTTCACGGATTCCTCCGTGTGAAATGCAATAGCAGTGGATATGTCCACATTATGCCGTTGTAGTGATGAAATCACATTCAGCAAACGTACAACTATATGCAACTCCATGTATAAATGAAGTAAATTGCGATCAGTAAATGCAAACTTCGTTCCAATCATATCCTTTCCGTGTTAGAGGTTGCACAGTTTGAATAAATTGTGATAAAACACAATCCATCCCATTCCACCACCATCGAGATGATGGCCCACCACCATCGAGATGATGGCCCACCTGTACCACCATACCGAGAAGAAAGTCAAAACTTACCCTCCCCGCCACAGCGATACGGCAGAGGTACATGTTTCGTCTCTACCAGACTCATCAGGGTACCGACATGCACCTGTCTGTGCAAAGGACAGATCGGAAGGAAGCATGCAATACTGAACGCGGCTTCGCCGACCTCCCGCCGGATATATGTTTATGTGGCTTACACGGAAAGGATATGATTGGAACGAAGTTTGCATTTACTGATCGCAATTTACTTTATTTATTTATTTTTATTTATTTATATATATATATATATATATATATATATATATATATATATATATATATATATATATATATATATATTTATTCTGTATTTTCTTGGGTTTAGGTTCTATATTTAACAAAAAATGCAAAACACTTGACGTTTCGCCCTTTATTTAAGGCGTTTTCAAAATGTTTTCTTCCTAAAAATATTTTTATATAATTAAAACATTCACATAAGAACATATCTACAATTTTAAAAAACAAACAAGACACTTTAAAAACAGTATTAAAATTTTTTAAATTTTTAAAAATATTTAATTTTACCGGTACATACATTGACATTTTGTTATTCTATTACTAAATAAAATTCAATCTTTACATCGTCTACTGAGGATACATGGAATGCAAATGTGTTTTATTTTTTATATATTTTTTATATTTTACAATACATAAAAAAACAAATAAGGTATACGTTTAGTTTTATGTTTACGAGGATATTCAATTTTTGATTCTTATTTGACAGGATCGAACGAACTTATATCAAAAGAAAAATAATACCTTCATAAAAAAATTGCAGAACTAGCTGAAAAAGATGTAAAAAAGCTAACCATTCACAATGCCATTCCACCAAAAATATACGGCCTACCAAAATTACATAAACAAAATATACCACTAAGACCTATTGTCTCTTGTATACAATCGCCATTCTATAGTTTATCAAAATTCTTATCGGATTGCATTTCGACTATTACAGGCAAAAACGATTTTGTTATTAAAGATGCATTCGCCTTTAAAAAATGTATTGATACAATAAACCTACCTGAAAACTACAGACTCATTTCGCTAGATGTTATATCCTTGTATACAAACATACCAAATCAACTTGTCTACACTATTTTAGCAGAAAAATGGGAAATTTTAAAAAAACATACATCGCTATCAAGAAATAATTTTATGGATGCTGTTGACCTCGTTCTAAATACAAATTAATTTCAGTACGAAAACACCCTTTACAAACAACTCGATGGATGTGCTATGGGATCACCAATTTCATCTACCATTGCTCAGTTAGTAATGGAATATTTAGAGGAAAAAGTTTTGGAAAAATTAAATTTTAATATAATATTTTTCAAACGTTTTGTTGATGATTGCATAGCAGCCGTACCACAAAATAAAATAAATGAAATTCTCCAAGAGTTTAACGAAAAATTACAGTTCACGTCCGAAACAGAAAATAATAATAAAATAAATTTTCTAGATATGACACATACGCAGAAAGAACAAAATTTTAACTAAATAGTAGACCAAACCAACTTGGTCAGGTAGATATTTAAACTGTTTCTCTAATCATTCAAAAACTCAAAAATCGATCTGTCTGATCGTGCTATGTCTCTAACGTCTCTAGAATTCCGACCAAAAATACGGCAAAAAGTAAAAAAGACACTAATAAATAATAATTTCAACGAAAAGACTATGACCAAAATAATTGATAAACGAACATATAACTTTTATAACGTAAAAAAAAACAGTAAAAATATGTAGCATTACCTTACACTAGTGAGCTGTCAGAAAAAATAAAATACATTTTAAAATATTATCGTATGCCACAAGTCACATAATAAATTTAATACATTGTTCACAAATTTAAAAAGTAAAACTCCTCTCATGAATAAATCAAATGTAATATATTCGATCCCTTGCACAAATTGTCCCAAAAAATATATAGGCATGACGAGTCAATTGCTGAAGAACAGATTAAATGGCCATAAATATACGAAAAACGCCTTAACAGCGTTAAACAAACACACACAGGACATACTTTAAATTATAACAGTACCATAATAAAAAAACAAAGATATGAATTACCAAAAATTACATATAAAGGAAATGATTGAAATTAAAAAAGATAAAAACACTGTTAACGATAGAACAGATATGGGAAATTTGAGCCAAATTTACACAAGCCTAATTTAAACAAAAATAGTATGTATTCGATCCTGTCAAATAAGAATCAAAAATTGAATATCCTCTTAAACATAAAACTAAACGTATACTTTATTTGTTTTTTTGTGCATTGTAAAATATAAAAATATAAAAAAAATAAAACACATTCGCATTCCTTGTATCCTCAGTAGACGATGTAAAGGTTGAATTTTATTTAGTAATAGAGTAACAAAATGTCAAGGTATGTACCGCTAAAATTAAAGATTTTTAAAAATTTTAAAAATTTAAATACTGTTTTTAAAGTGGCTCGTTTGTTTTTTAAAATTGTAGATATGTTCTTATGTGAATGTTTTAATTATATAAAAATATTTTTAGGACGAAAAAAATTTGAAAATGCCTTAAATAAAGGGTGAAACTTCAATTGTTTTGCATTTTTTGTTAAATATAGAACCTAAACCCAAGAAAAGACAGAATAAAGGAAAAATGATATAATCTATGGTTCAAGAATCAAGAAAATAAATAAATAAATAAATAAATAAATAAATAAATAAATAAATATATATATATATATATATATATATATATATATATATATATATACAGGGTGTCCAAGATAAGGATCCTAACCATGGGGATCTCGGAAACAGTTGGAGATACGAGGTCGGTTAAATTAGAGAAAAGTTGCCCAATTTAGTGCTAAATTAAACGCAATTTAAAAATTTTAAAAATTCAAAATACTTCCGGAGATTTCCGGAAAAAACCGAATTTTGGCAAAATCGTTTTTAATTTTTGTAGGCTTTATTTAAAGAGATATCAGAAAATAAAAGGTAGATTCTCATTGCCACTTTTTATTTTTTATAATTTGGTCTAAACAAAATTTAAATCCGACGTTTCGTTTCTGAGATACCATCATGAACTTTCATTTTCATATAGAACAAAAAAAAGTATCCCATGTATTTGATAGCATTTTTTATTACAAATTCAACGGTGTATCACACTTGCATATCAAGTGTGTAGTTCATTGGCTTTTATAAAACTGATATACCTTTCTCTCTCGCTCTCATGGAGCTCTTATGGAAAGTACTTGAACTACGTATTCGATATGCAAGGGTGATACATCGTTGAATTTGTAATAAAAAATGCTATCAAATACATGGGATACTTTTTTTTGTTCCATATAAAAAATGAAAGTTCATGATGGTATCTCAGAAACGAAACGTCGGATTTAAATTTTGTTTAGACTATATTATAAAAAATAAAAAGTGGCAATGAGAATCTACCTTTTATTTTCTGATATCTCTTTAAATAAAGCCTGCAAAAATTAAAAACGATTTTGCCAAATTTCGTTTTTTTCCGGAAATCTCCGGAAGTGTTTGAAATTTTTAAATTTTTTTAACTGCGTTTAATTTAGCACTAAATTGCGCAACTTTTCTCTAATTTAACCGACCTCGTATCTTCAACTGTTTCCGAGATCCCCATGCTTAGGATCCTTATCTTGGACACCCTGTATATATATATATATATTTATTTTCTTGATTCTTGAACCATAGATTGTATCATTTTTCTTAATTTTGTATTTTCTTGGGTTTAGGTTCTTTAATTAATAAAACACAAAACAATTTGACGTTTCGCCCTTTATTTAAGGCATTTTCAAAAATTTTTTCCTAAAAAAAATAGATAATTAAAATACAATCAATATAAAAAAAAACATATTTTACACATTTTGGAAAACAAACTAGACACTTAAAACAGTAGTTAAAAACTTTAAAACATTTTAAAAATATTTAATTTTACTAGTACATACCTTGACATTTTGTTGTTCTGTTTCTAAATAAACTCTAAATTTTCATCGTTTACTGAGGATACGTGGAATGCGAATGTGTTTTATTTTTTTAAATATTTTTTATATTTTACAGTGTATATAAAAAAAGCAAATAAGGTATATGTTTTATTTTTATGTTTAAGAGGATATTCTATTTTTGATTTTTATTTGACCGGATCGAATACTTAATAGTTTTGTTTAAATTAGGTTTGCGTAAATGTGGCTCAAATTTCCTATATCTGTTCTGTCGTTAACAGTGTTTTTATCTTTTTTAATTTCAATCATTTCTTTTATCTGTAATTTTTGGTAATTTATATCTTTGTTTTTTATAATGGTACTGTTATAATCAAACGTGTGTTTTTCGTCCTGTGTGTGTTTGTTTAACGCTGTTGAGGTGTTTTTTGTATATTTATGGCCATTTAATCTGTTCTTCAGTAATTGGCTCGTCATGCCTATATATTTTTTGGGACAATTTGTGCAAGGGATCGAATATATTATATTTGATTTATTCATTAGAGGAGTTTTACTTTTTAAATTTGTGAATAATGTATTTAATTTATTATGTGACCTGTGGCATACGATAATATCATGCTTTTTTAAAATGTATTTTATTTTTTCTGACAGCTCACTAGTGTAAGGTAATGCCACATATTTCTGTTGTTTATGTTCTATGTTTTTTGTTTTTACGTTGTTATAAAACTTATATGTTCGTTTATCTATTATTTTGGTGATAGTCTTTTCGTTGAAATTATTATTTATTAGTGTCTCTTTTATTTTTTGAAGTATTTTTGGTCGGAATTCTGGAGATGTTAGGGAGATAGCACGATCAGATAGACCGATTATAACGCTGTTTTTTTGAGTTTTTGAATGATTAGAAAAATAGTTTAGATATCTACCTGACCAAGTTGGTTTGGTGTACCATTCAGTTAAAATTTTGTTTTTTCTGTGTATAAGTGTCATATCTAGAAAATTTATTTTATTATTATTCTCTGTTTCGGATGTGAACTGTAATTTTTCGTTGAAATTGTTAAACTCTTGGAGAATTTCATTTATTTTATTTTGTGCTACGGCTGCTATGCAATCATCGACAAAACGTTTGAAAAATATTATATTAAAATTTAATTTTTCTAAGACTTTTTCCTCTAAATATTCCATTACTAGCTGAGCAATGGTAGATGAAATTGGTGATCCCATAGCACATCCATCGAGTTGTTTATAAAAGGTATTTTCATACTGAAAATAATTTGTATTAAGAACGAGGTCAACAGCATCCATAAAATTATTTTTTGATAGCGTTGTATGTTTTTTTTTAAATTTCCCATTTTTCTGCTAAAATAGTGTGGACAAGTTTATTTGGTATGTTTGTATATAAAGATATAACATCTAGCGAAATGAGTCTGTAATTTTCAGGTAGGTTTACTTTATCAATAAATTTTTTAAAGGCGAATGAATCTTTAATAAAAAAATCGTTTTTGCCTGTAATATTTGGCCTACCAAAATTACATAAACAAAATATACCACTAAGACCTATTGTTTCTTGTATACAATCGCCATTCTATAGTTTATCAAAATTCTTATCAGATTGCATTTCAAATATTACAGGCAAAAACGATTTTTTTATTAAAGATTCATTCGCCTTTAAAAAATTTATTGATAAAGTAAACCTACCTGAAAATTACAGACTCATTTCGCTAGATGTTATATCTTTGTATACAAACATACCAAATAAACTTGTCCACACTATTTTAGCAGAAAAATGGGAAATTTTAAAAAAACATACAACGCTATCAAAAAATAATTTTATGGATGCTGTTGACCTCGTTCTTAATACAAATTATTTTCAGTATGAAAATACCTTTTATAAACAACTCGATGGATGTGCTATGGGATCACCAATTTCATCTACCATTGCTCAGCTAGTAATGGAATATTTAGAGGAAAAAGTCTTAGAAAAATTAAATTTTAATATAATATTTTTCAAACGTTTTGTCGATGATTGCATAGCAGCCGTACCACAAAATAAAATAAATGAAATTCTCCAAGAGTTTAACAATTTCAACGAAAAATTACAGTTCACATCCGAAACAGAGAATAATAATAAAATAAATTTTCTAGATATGACACTTATACACAGAAAAAACAAAATTTTAACTGAATGGTACACCAAACCAACTTGGTCAGGTAGATATCTAAACTATTTTTCTAATCATTCAAAAACTCAAAAAAACAGCGTTATAATCGGTCTATCTGATCGTGCTATCTCCCTAACATCTCCAGAATTCCGACCAAAAATACTTCAAAAAATAAAAGAGACTAATAAATAATAATTTCAACGAAAAGACTATCACCAAAATAATAGATAAACGAACATATAAGTTTTATAACAACGTAAAAACAAAAAACATAGAACATAAACAACAGAAATATGTGACATTACCTTACACTAGTGAGCTGTCAGAAAAAATAAAATACATTTTAAAAAAGCATGATATTATCGTATGCCACAGGTCACATAATAAATTAAATACATTATTCACAAATTTAAAAAGTAAAACTCCTCTAATGAATAAATCAAATATAATATATTCGATCCCTTGCACAAATTGTCCCAAAAAATATATAGGCATGACGAGCCAATTACTGAAGAACAGATTAAATGGCCATAAATATACAAAAAACGCCTCAACAGCGTTAAACAAACACACACAGGACGAAAAACACACGTTTGATTATAACAGTACCATTATAAAAAACAAAGATATAAATTACCAAAAATTACAGATAAAAGAAATGATTGAAATTAAAAAAGATAAAAACACTGTTAACGACAGAACAGATATAGGAAATTTGAGCCACATTTACGCAAACCTAATTTAAACAAAACTATTAAGTATTCGATCCGGTCAAATAAAAATCAAAAATAGAATATCCTCTTAAACATAAAAATAAAACATATACCTTATTTGCTTTTTTTATATACACTGTAAAATATAAAAAATATTTAAAAAAATAAAACACATTCGCATTCCACGTATCCTCAGTAAACGATGAAAATTTAGAGTTTATTTAGAAACAGAACAACAAAATGTCAAGGTATGTACTAGTAAAATTAAATATTTTTAAAATGTTTTAAAGTTTTTAACTACTGTTTTAAGTGTCTAGTTTGTTTTCCAAAATGTGTAAAATATGTTTTTTTTATATTGATTGTATTTTAATTATCTATTTTTTTTAGGAAAAAATTTTTGAAAATGCCTTAAATAAAGGGCGAAACGTCAAATTGTTTTGTGTTTTATTAATTAAAGAACCTAAACCCAAGAAAATACAAAATTAAGAAAAATGGTATATATATATATATATATATATATATATATATATATATATATAGTGAATTAAAATCTAGTACAGCAGCAATAAAAAAAATTGATGATGGTTCCAGAAATCTCATAGTTTCCAAAATAACCAGACATTCGTTATCAATTTTGGATACACTAAATATACAGACTTTATAAACAAAAAATATCGTACTCTGGTAACAACTGATTGAAATAATGAGTTTTGAAATATGCGACTTTTTCATTATGCCTTAATATTGTTGGAGCGAAAGTACTTAACAATACCTCGTACAAAACAATATTTTATGCATCACTGAGACAGTATATTTTTAAGTCAGATAAATTGTTACACCCTCCACCCGCATATTCACAATAGAAGCTGCAGCCGCGTGACATTTTCCGCCTTTAATATATAAATAACAGAATTGCAATCTAGTGTCAAGGCAACCGATATTCCTTTATTTGTTAAATGAATTAGTTAGTAATCAATTAAATCGTTTTCAACTATAGCGTTTTAAAATATGCAGTTTGTAAATCATCAAAATGCTTCTAAATTGAGAACTATAAAAATAGTTTATAGAAACATCTGTAAAAAGTGCGTTTATCACACATGATACACTCATTATATTGCACAAATGAATTCCTGCTGAAGAATTATACTATTAAGTATCAAATCCCCCGAAATTAATGGGTTTTTGTATAATTTTGATCTTACTTAGACCAAAATTGAATTTTATATCACGTATCAGTTTAGAGAGAGGGTCCAGATGCGTCACACAATCCTAGGTCTAGGAATTTTTGGAGGTTATAACAACACTGCATGGGGATGGCCCGTAGCAAAATATCAACTCCAATTTCAAACGATAGTGACCCTATATACTCACTGATATTATTATAAAGTATATTACAAAAACAACAATGGAAGATTTGAGCTGATTTGGATGTAGTGGCATTAATTTCAGAACTACAAGGAGGGTATACTAAATATTGATCATTTTTATGTGAATGGATGGTAGGGCTAAGGCTAATATTAAGTTGTAATGAATGGCATCTTTGTGGGAGTACTGTACAGCGCAAAAAATATAGCGGATAAAGCTTTAAACGCAAAATTTATATTTACTTCCACTCCATAGAAAATTAAACCTGATGAAGATTTTTGTTACAGCCTTGAACAAAGGGAAACAAAGAAAAATATCGACGTTTATGAGATAAAAGGAGTTTCCATGGGACCTCAAATAAGACAACTTGTGAAGTCGCAAACTGTAGAACACGCATACTGATGTATATAATATGTAACTGGAGCTAAATCAACATGAAGGAAGACACTGCTCAAATTGAAAAACGGTACACAGGAAAAGAAAACGCGAATATGTTAGCTAACCACTGTTGGACTGTATGAGAAACCCTAATTGGTGACTACAAAATGAAAAAGAAAACAGGATAAATACAGTAATTTAATATACCTGAATTTTGTTTAAATACAAGGAAAGTACGCATCATTTAAACGTTTTTTAATTTTTAGAAACAAAAAAAACGTAGAAATTGGTAGCTACTGACGAAAATTGGAATTCATTTTTTAATTCAGCGATACCAAATAGGTAAGAGCACCAAAAAAAGTTCCAGGGAAGTAAAAAATAAATATGATTTTTTGCATTAGTTGCATAATAAATTAGAAATTTGTCTGCATACTTATGAAGCACATGTACAAAAATTAAAAACGAAGACATGAAATATTCCAAGTCACATGCGCATTGGGTTTATTGCAGCAGTCGCGCTACTGGGTTTATTGCAGCAGTCGTGCTACTGGATTTAATAAACAAAATTTTAACTGTTACGAGTTTTATCTTTTGCACAATCTTTAGAGCTGCAAGCAAGAATTTTTTGCAATCTTTCGCCCTTACGAGCATGTCTTTTATTAAAATGGTATCCCTTTCGAGGGCCACTTTCCCACGACATAAAACAGGTTTACTAATATAACATTTTTTCCGATTACGGCAATTTATTATCTGCTGTCAACCAGTTTTATATATACACCCAACATAGGGTAGATGTTCCTCTATTGATAAATTTTAAAGGAACGTTTTTTACATTATATCTATGAATTAATGCTAACTGTAAGTATAAAATTTAGAATATTTGAAGTCGTTTCATTAACCATTTGATACTTTGATCGTTTATTAGCGATATACAAAATGTTTGCATTTTTATTTCTTTATTTAATACGAGTACAAAAAAAATATATAATAATTATATATTTATGCATAATTAACGTGCTTAGATTGCAATAACGTTATTTTTATAATACAAATTACAAGCAAATGTGCATTTTCGACCAGAAAAAATGTCTGTAATCGATATTCAGTTTAGAAATATGGTTCTGTTGGAAAAATATGACCACTAAGATTCAATCCTATTTTATTATATTAATATATACAAATAACCGAACATATTTAAATTTACTTTTGTCTTCAACAAACGCAATTTCTCATGTTTGACAACATAAGTTTGTTTTTAACAGGAACTTATTTCGATTTCCTTATGTTTATTGCAAGTAACAACCTATTTAAATTGATTCTTTTAATAGCAATTAGGGAAAAATTTATCACCAAGTGACACCACGCAATATAATGTTTTTTCTATTTTTTTTTATTTTGGTCATATTAGTTAGATAATTAATAAATATACAAATGGTTATTTTTTGGATGCAATGTACGATTTTTCCTTGAAACAAAAAATATATATTTTAGGCAATCTATAACATTTATTTTTCAATTAAAAATTTGAACGATTTGATTTGATTGTATTTTCGGAAATTGAAACATCAAATTTCTATAGAAACTGAGTTCTTTAGGCTGTAAAACCCAATAACTAAAGCACTTATTTGATACCTTTTTATGATACCCACCAAACTCAAGAGATATTTATACCACCGTTTTAATATCATCTGTAACTTTTTAGATAACGATGTAAAATCGAAATAAGTAAACATGTCACATTATTTCTTTGCTTAACTTATTAGAAATGGTTTACCTTAAATAACCATTAACAATTTTATGCCAAACGAACCAAAAAAACTAAAATGGCTGAGCTAAACAGCTTTTAACCATCCACTAACTAATGCAGACAGTTATCGCGATATATTTTTTTTTGTTGGAACAAATGTCGAGAGAACACAGACCTAACAAAAAGATACATTCAGGAGACTGTAACGATTCAGAATATCATTTTTATTGTTACTGATAAATAAATGTTAATTGGGAAGACACGCACTATCTATAGAGAAAGAGTCTGGAGACAAAAAGCAGGGTGAGACATCATTATATTAATTTTATGTTTTTTCGCCAAGGTAAATTAAACTTTTAGTATTTGTGGATTTCTAAAAAGATTTTTTATAGGAATATATATTCTTATCCTTTACTTTCCTAGACTATTGTAATTAGTAAGAAAAACAGGCATATACACATCAATGTATTTGAAATAAAATATCTTAACTTCATCCTTAATGTACACATAAAAAACTAAAGAATATATGGTTGAATTATTAGCTCAATATACTAATTTAAATCTTTTGTAAGCAATTTAAGTAATCTTTTCAGTAAGATACAAATTTGTAGTTTTTAGTCCTTTCCTAAATAGCCCGATTTTTCGGACTATATTAAAATATAACACTAAGGACCCCATAAACAACAAAATATCTAGGAACCAAATTCTTAAAGCGAGCAGTATACAGAAATTTTTTTTTTATTTAAAGTTACCATCCTATCAAAATCCTATGGTTATTTTGACATAAACAATAAAAAAAATCTGATTATTTTATTTATTTATTTATTTATTTATATATATATATATATATATATATATATATATATATAAAGATAGCGCTGTAAATTAGCCAATTTTCAACATTCAATAAAATGATAAATTATAGCTGTGGTTACACTTCAATTCGAGTTTTAACTGTTTATAAATCGTAAACGGTTACATTTAGGTAGAGAACATCTAATAGTAAAAATGTTCAGAATTTTGCATGTAAAACTGTACAAAAAATTGAGGATCACTGTATATATATAATTCTGAACATTTTTACTATTAGATGACCTCTACCTAAATGTAACCATTTCCGATTTATTAACAGTTAAAACTCGAAGTGAAGTGTAACAACAGCTAATTTTTCATTTTATTGAAGTTTGAAAATGCCTATCATTGGTTAATTTACAGTAACCTAAGCGATTTTTAAATTCATTGTGAATACTTCCAAGTACTTTTGTAGTAATTTTAACCGTATTTCTTGAATAATCCAATTCTTAAGTTAATTGGCTAAGTTTGGAAAACTTTACCTTTAAGGTAACCCCACAAAAAGAAATCAAGAGGGTTTAAGTCTGGAGACCTCGGCGGCAACTGAATAGGTCCTTTTGTAAAATTTGCCGAAGATTATGATATTTTTCTTGAAATAACTGACACACTTCTTAGGTTATTACTCTATTACTATACTCTATCATCAAGAAGGTCAATGAATCAATTATGCTGGTAAATAATTATTGTATTTTATTTCGAAGCTTCTTTAGAGCCACCTTGTATGATTTAATATATTAGAAAAAATTTCTTATAAAGAAAAACGAAGTCATGTTTGAACGGTTTTTCAAAAAAATTATACATACATACATATACATACATTTTTTCCCTAACAAAAAAGTTTCATGAATCGGTAATTACGAAATAATCATAACGCCTTTTTTGAATTAGAAATATGTCAAAATTTTATTACAATATTACTTGAATTTTTACCAGCTTCTTCTAAAGCCAATTAAACAAGATATTTGATCTTGAAATTGTCCAATTTGCTGACGTCACTTTAATTTTCATTGCTATAATTATATTGTATATCACCCAAACCAGTCTAACAAGATACAGATAGCTAACCATAGCATATCAAAAATATTTGGAAAAATTTCGTTTTAAACTAAAGGCAGTGAAAAAATTTAATAACTTTTTAGATGAAAGTTTATATTTTTCAAAGATGTCCAACAAGCTAATAGAGAAAAAAGCTAAGTCTTGTTTAAATTATAACGCAGTGTACTACTAAAAATGAAAAGATTCCCCGTTGAAAAAATTTTTTGCTACGTTTAGACTTAATGTAACTTATTTTTTTAATTTAAACAACACACGCAATTGATTTGATTGTGTGGTCATTTATTTATTTTGACTCCCGTTTACTCCGCTATGTCATATCTACGTATTTAACTTAAATTGTTCCTTCTTAGGACATACAAAGTTGATCTCATTTTTTAATCCTCTATGCTAGAATTTTAAAAACGCTGACCCCTGTTTACTTATCCATGCCAATTTATAATAATAAAGTCACTAATCATATATCACTCTGTTTCTGTTACCTTTGCTCGCGGCGCTGCCTCTAAATTTTCTTTGCTGACACCTCACAAAGATATCACAATTTTATTTCGAAACTGGCAAAAAATTTAGCTATTTTTAATTATATATTTCACTTATGCATTTTATAATTCTTTCATTTCCCATATATACTTTAATATGGAGTACGAGAAAATAAAATTAATTATCACATTATTTTATATCTTTTTTAATTTATTTATTTTTATTCAAAAGCTGGATGCAGTTAAATTATTTTCAATAATTTTGTCACTTTCTTCGTCAGTATCTTCGAGAATATCGTCTTCAGTAACGTCAGGCACATAAGCAATTTCACAATTTAAACCCATACATTACTTGCAGAACATGAAGGAACTGATTTCCAATTTCCTGCAACAATTCCCCTGCATCCTTTGGTGAATCCACAAGCTATTCTGTCAAGCAAAGTTTCCGATGCAGAAGTTTTATTTTTAAAAATTGGTATCAATCCATTTGTCGACCCTTTTACAACCCCAGTCGAGAGGATATAAAAAATTCACTTTCCATTGTTGTATTTGCAAGCACGTTTCTAAGCCATGTTATTTAGTAGCATCAGTTGAAGGCAACTGTGATAAAGTAAATTACGCACTTGTAGAATGCTTCTGAAGTAGCTGATAGCGACAGGTGCTTCGGCTATCAATTTTCAAACCGTATAATAATGTTACGATGCATTCAAATGCAGAACCGACGACTTCAGGACTTGCATTTTCACCCAAAATACATCAAAATACATTGATTTTTTATCCTTAAACACTAAAATAATATGTTCATTGAATAAAGAAAAATTTTCACGTAACATAATAAAATTACATAATATATGGGAAAAGTTTTAATCATCCTATAAAACTGAAAACTTTGAGCTACTATTAATTGTACAAACTTCGGCTGGGGATTATTTTAAAGGGGGTGATGTCAGCTTTCTTCTGAAGGGGGCAATGTCTATACCTAAATTCACTTACAAAAACGTTGTGGGACGAAATTTGAAAAAATAAGGCAAAAATTTGCTAATATAGAAAACTAGCAGAGTTTAAGACGCCATATTTCGATTACTTTTCATCTTCCAGAGTAGAAGCTTATTTTATCGAATGTAACGTCAGTTTTGTTTTTCATGAAAAAATGCCTACCTTCACTTGAAAAAAAAGTTATGGAGGGAAAATTAAAAAAAAATGAATTTTTTTGCTTTTCTTTTGTTTTTAGGATGAACATTTTTGAAAAATGATTTTTTTGTACTTCATGAGATATATTACTTCGAATGGAAATTTCATTACCAACAACTTTTCTAAAGAGATATACTTACGAAAAATGCATAGTTTTCAAGTAAAACTGAAAATGGGATAAATCTACCATAATCTCAAAAACGCACCCTTCAATTTGATAGCACTTGTTGATTTTGTCATATTTGAGGTCAGTTGAACGTATGAAACAATGAAAACACTTTAAGGTTCTAATTCCCTTTACCTCTCTTTTTTCGACATAGTCAAGCCTATAAAATGTGATTTGCTTGACTCGAAATATTATTCAAGATTGCGAGTTAAGAGTTTCGTATTTGATCTCCTTGGCCCGACCAAATTTCAACTATGTCAAACATTGACTTTATTCAGCTTCAACTCCCTTTGTACCAACCCATTTTTATATATATATAAAAAAAAAATACCGCGGTCCAACGGAGGCTGATATCTTTCCAACAGTGAAAGAACTTTTAAATCAATGAGTACCTATTTTACTTTTTCGATATAGCTAAAGACTTCAGAAATCAAGAAAAAAGTATAAAAATTAGAATGTTTTGAATGTGAGCGAATCATATGTAAATAATTAAAGACTTACTTAAAGTCACGTGACTTACTGCGGCCCTCTAGGACCACTTCATGAAAAAAGAAAAGAAACAATATTGGAAAGATAACATTATTAATTAATTATAAAAGAAACGGCTAGGTTTAGATAATCAATGCATATCGATGTCACTATATTAATACTAAAGTCATCTAAGTCATACTTAAACCACTTTTATTTGACAATATGAGAAAATCATATATTTTAAGGTTTTCCTAACACAAAATGACTCTTAATATTGTCTAGTCTTCTAAATCAAACACTTTCATAAGCACTTAGCGTCACAGGATCACATTAAATTAAAATGTTTAAAAAAAAATTTTTCAGGAAAATAAACTGTTCCATAGGGAAATACTGAAATATTTTTAGTTTTTAGAACGAATGTATTATAACGATCTAGAAATAATTGAATAGTATTTATTATTAATAGTAACAAATAAATTTTGTTACTAAACATTAATTTAACAGTTTTTCTTCTAGTTAATGTCACAAAGGATTTAAATGTGTTTTTAGCTAAAAATTCAAGTTTATAACTTCTGCAAAATGGAACTTTCTCCAAAAAAAAATTCCTGTAATATTAAAAAACACGGCATTGCTAAACAAATTGAAAGTACATAGCAACGTGTGTTTTTAGTTTAGAAAGTAATCTATTTTATCAATTTTTAACCCAAGTGATTTTAAAATTTATTATATTTGATTGATAAAATCGATTTTTCCTGGACCTAATATTAACAAACTCTATGCTTTTTAGTTTATAAGATACATAGAATACGCTGAAATCCACAATTACTCTTTCCAACACCTGGCATATAAAATTTAACAACTTTTTCTAAAACTTGCTTTTAAAACGAATTAGTAAAGCTCACCCTGCACAAGCGATCCTAATTTTAAAGATCTAATATCCTCTGCGCTGAAAGATAAAGTTAGGCACAAATGAAAACACAACGCGGTCCTAGGCAGCTTGATGCATTAACATGTGAAATAGAACTAATAGGGCATTTAGTAATATTGTAATTATAACAATAATTATTACTTTTTTTCGTCACTTAAAAATTTTACCAGTTTTCAAAAAAGTAAATCCTTTAAGCATCTCATCAAAAGTTGTTAAAAAAGAAAACTTAACATAAATATTAATTAAAAATGATCCCGAGTTATTAAAATTATACGAAATTATAAATTATTTTTCATAAAATAGCTCTTTCCCCTCATTCATTTTCGGTAGTTTCCTGATAAGATTATTATAACTTAATATGTGGCCATCATATTCCGAAAAAAATTATTCTTCATTTAACCAATAGCTTTTCTAAAGATGTGCTACACCTCACTTTTCATGACGCCACTGTCCTAGCCTATGTAATTTGAAAAAACCTAAGACTATAGCTAACATAAAATAATCAACAGCACAACGTAGAGTTTAGTCTCGACATCATAGAAGTTACTAAGGCAAAATCATTCAATTGATATTTCAGGATATCAAAACCGATTTAACTAACGTTTCTACTTATACAGGGTATCCGGAAACAATATCAGGAATTTTAGGAAAAGTGATAAAAAAAATCTTCAAAAAATGTGCCAAAAGGCGGAATATAATTTTACACATTTTTATTTGTAGTTGAAATTTTTGAAGGCGGTGCTAAATTAAAACAAAACGGAACAAATTACTGCTAACACTAGCTGCAATAAAAAAGCAATTCCTCAAAAAGTATGATTATTACGCAAGCTTAGGTATATATGTTTGTACGTTATAGGTTAGTAAGTTATAGCCATAGACATAACAGTAATTAATAGTACTTAATATAGACTGCAGATCGTATAGAAGAAAGTTAGCTTACTCTTTAGAAAGAGATAGAGTGGTTTCGATGAGAAGTACTTATCTTTCTAATTTCGGTCAGGTGACAGGAGCATTCAATAACGTTGGGAGTATCGTTCCTTGTTTCACCATTAGAAAGAGAGGTACTATTTATCGAAAACATTCTGTCTCTTTCTAAGCGTGAACCAACTTTCTTTTATAGCCTTCGCGGTCTAGTATCTGTATAATATGCCTATGCTTTTTTAACCTATTTTTTAGGAATTAATTTAGCGCCGATTAAATATGAATGTTTAAAATGTGAAAATCTCACAAATAGCAATTTGGAAGAAATGGAACAAAACAAAAATTAGGCCGGCTTCAATTTAAGCTTCCATATTGGATTTTAAGAAATTAACTTTAGATTCGTAATTAATGCCTCTGAAAACTTCCAGTACCTATTTTAAACGAAATAGAAAATGTAAAATTTTTAAGCAGCTATATTGGATCTGTCATTTTTAATTTAAAATAAAAATTATTTTATAATTCATAAGCTACGCCCCCAAAATCATCCCTATAAAAATTTTGGGAAGTATCTATAAATTATAGCGCCATATTGGATCTGCCATAGTCAATTTAAAGAAAATAATTTTAATTTTATATTCTATGCCCTCAATAACAAATTTTAAACTAAACCAGTACATCTAATATTGTTGGCCAGAAAATAGGATAATCTTAAGTTTCTTTGTCTGCTATAACTTAAACGCTATCTTGGATTTTACGCAATCACTTCCGTCAAAATTATATGGGATCATCGCTGCAATTCTCAAATACAAAGTAAACAATTTCAATTAAATCGCCTTCTTTTTTGAAGTAGGTTAATAAAGGTTTTTTAAAAAATGTCAAAATTTTTCTCTGATATTTCCAGATACCCTAAGAAAATTTTATTTAGTTACATATAATACAGAACTTCAATTTCATCATCATCACTATTAATAAAATTGAGTTTAATTTTAAGAAAAAAATAATAGATATAATTGTTAGAAAAAAAAAAGTAAAAGAGTTATGAAGTAATATAGACTACATTTAGGATTAAAGCAAAAAATATATAATATAGATAGATCATTAAATGCTAAGCGTTCAGATCTGAAAATTGACAGAACACAGGCTGTTTGGTCATCCTATCAAACTGAGCGAGATAATTAGATCAATTTAACAAATACCGATTATTTTGTCCCAAACAAATACGTCCTGGTTAAATTGCAATAATTATTTTACTAATAGGCAGGATAATCAAAAAAGCTGAGTGCAATTTTATGACGGAAATTTTATATGTAGTCCGCTTAATAAAAACCTTAACATAATGACTCAAATTAAATTAATTTTTTATTACCAATTTCTGAAGTTTTTTTTCCATAAAAAATTAAATTAAAACTTATGGTAGTGTTTGTTGATTATCTTTAAGACCCCATCCATTAAAAGAGTATGCATCATTCAACATATGGTTTGAAGTGTTATGAGTGATCATTTGCAGGACAATTTAAGACGGTTATAGTTAAGTCAGGTTTTGAATGTGAAACTGAAATTTACGTAGTTTGTGTCTTGAAAACATTCTAAGCCACATAAATAGTAATCAGCTAAGTCCAACTTAAAATTTTTGTTATTGGCCCAATGATTATATTAGAAAAGGTAAATTTTTTTAATTTTAAATATTAACATTGAGGAATTGACTGTCATATATTAGGCCAAGAAGTAAAACGGTGCTAGATGAAATACTAATTTTTTAGATTTTTAACACAATAAAAATAATAGAAAAATAAAACTAATGTTCGTAAGATGCATACTTTTTACCAATTATGGTAGATAAACTTCGAACTTAAACATTGACAAAGAGCTAATTTATGAAAGGCACATTAAAAATAACCATAGAGAGTTTATACATAAATATTTATTAATCTAATAATAATAAGCTTTTAAAATGAGGAATTTTTACTTAAAAGATCAGTAGTTTAACGCCCAATTAACCAATGTTACAGCCCCATATTTCTTTGTGATGTGTCAAATTTATCTAATGGAAATTAATGATTAAAATAAAATGCTCTAAAAGTTGATATATGAAAACATTTTGTAGCATTATTACAATAGGAACACAATAGAAAAATAAGAGCTTGCTTTAGCATACTTGAAAAGCCCTATAAAATATAACAAAAACACTAATTTCATAAACATTCGGTCACGAATTTACAAATAAGGCTTAGATTTAGACAAGTCTAAAATGGTTATTAATTTCAATGATAAATTTATTTAGATGCTGTAGTAACAAACAAAAAGCCAAGGGCAAATAAAGATGAGATTATTAATATATATCGTCAGTGTAGTTGTTTAGCAAACGGAAGGGTTTTGTGAGTTTAAAAAAATTAACACCGAATAGTTAGGTTCAGAAACATGACATGCGATTCTTATTTTTTGTATTAAATTATATCTCAACAAAACTAGAATTTGACTATAAAAAAATTTAAATTAATATGCTAGATTTTCGGGTGGACCTTTGTTTTTATGTTTTAAACAAAACCTCAAAATTCCCCTTTAATAAGACTTCCATAAAATTTTTATACAAGTAAAAGAATGAAAATTCAGTTTTTGGCAATTACCTCAGAACCAGCAGTTTTTCAAGAAAAATACTTAATAACAAAATTGTAGCCCGTGAATTTGGTGTGAATGATATTTGTTTTCGAATATAAAGTGTGGCAAAATGGTAGTCTGTAAGTCTTGGGAAAATGCACTATTTTTCTCACTTTCGGGGGATATTATAGCAGGCGCGTTTTTATCATATGGTGTCATCAGTATACCTGATCTGCCTTGAACGTATTTTGTACTATTTTTGTTAATATTGATATTATTTATTAATGACATTGTTCTAGATCAAAAAAAAAATAATTTTCACAATATCTAAAGTTTTTTCTATTTTCAAACTTAAGAAAAGAGATTTCAATATCAGCTAAAAATTCTTCTTTGAAGCAACGAACTACTAATATTAAAAGAATAGTCATTGAAGAGGATATTGATACTTTTAAGTGCAAAAACTCCAGTTGACCAGGAACAATTATTTAAAATCGAATTCCCTTCTTTTTAGTCACGTACAACATTACTGATTGTTCCATATATCAATTATTTAGAAAAGTGGCTAGATAAAGTAGCGAAAAAAATTATTTTTTAAGCCAAGAACAATATCAATAATAAATAATATTAACAAGAGCACAACTATATTATAAACATGGTTTAGATCAACGGATTACAGATATTGCAAATTTGTCACACATTTTATTTGAAAAAGATCAAATTACAGATATTGCAAATTTGTCAGACATTTTATTTGAAAATGATCAATTATATGAAAAAAACTCAAACAACCATTTTCATAGCAAATTTACCAATTTCAATTTTGGAATAGCTATTTTCCTTGAAAATTTTGTATTTTCCGAGATTACCTGAATTTTACCTGCCCCCATTCTCTATAAAAATGTTTTCACGACTTATAAGTTTTCATTTAACATGAAAAATAAAAGTGCACACAACACATTTTAAGATCCGCGTCTATTCGAATCTTGATTCAGGTTCTAAATACTGCCAACGAGAAAATGAAAAATTCTAGTTTTCCAGTAAAAATTTTGAAACGAATTGAAATAGACTTAATATTTAATATCCACCAAACTTCAGTAACTTCATGTAGTCCAAAATTAATTGATACAGTGGTCTCTTTCTTTTTCTTACCGCAGCTAAATACTATTTATGCTTCGATTCCTAAAGTAACTTAATCAAGTCAAAATCCTAAACCTTTTTTGATGAATACGGGGCTAAAACATTAATATGACACAATCAAACTATTATTAATAACACTAAATCAAAAACAAAGTGCCGTTGATACAGAAACCAGAATAAACGTAATATCTAATTCACACAGTAACTAAAACTCAGCCCAGTCATCACTCAAATGTGAACATAACCGAGTTTAAACTAGTGTATAATTAGAATTAAGAATGTCAGAGTCCAAAAATTCTCGAAACTGCGAATTTAGAATTGTTCCGCAAGTTTGTGAATTGAGCCAATGTCATATTTATATTTTACACTCATGTTTACAAGGCGCTGTTTTTGTCACATTATCTATAATTTAAAAACATCAAGCAGACTAAGGACCACGAATCGTTCGATCGGTTAAGGGGCGCACTATCAATATTATTAGGGGGTGATCGGTAAGGAGGGAGTCGAGCCTGTACTTACCATAATCCCCTCTGCCCATTGGGCCACGCATGCCAGGCCCCGCACGAGGACCTCCGCCAGGTGGTCCGCGGAGAGGCATTGCCCCTGTCATCATCCTGAAAAAGAAATTATATTCAGAAAAAGATCATTTATCAAACTATATATTATTTATAACAATTACAATTAAAAACCCTGATTTTCACAAATAAACGTTTATATTCACTTTTTGGAAGACACACTCTGTTTTTTTATAAAAGATGCAACAAATCGAGTCTATGTACTACAATTTAGGAAATGCTATGAGTCACATTTGATCGAGTTTAAATTAGAAGTACCTCACAAATTTAATCAAAATATACTCTCACAATAAGGTTTAGAACTATTTTAATTCTATTCAACGTCAACTTCAATGTTAAAACAGGTTCAAAGATATTTAAATTTATCAAAATTACAGACAAAATGTTTGAAAATAAATTTCTATTATGGGAAAAAATGGATATTGAAATTGAGGTCATTTTCATTTGTAATCCGCGAAAATCATTCTACTTTTTCAAGCAAAAAAATAGTATAAAACATGAATGATAAAAACAAAGACTACATGTTAAAATATCAGGCGTGAAAATGACGGGGACTGGCTCTGATAATTGTCTCATCAATTCAAAACTGATTTAATTATCATAATTTAAAAGAAACTGATTCTTTTTACCTAAAATATTCACTTCATTGTTAAACTGTGATTATTGACACTTATTTATAGAAATTTTAAAATAGTTTTTTTAGAACGATGTTTCCTCTAATTCGTACCAAAACTAAGACGAGTTTCAAAATGACCCATTAGCCAACTTTCATAGAACCACTACATAAAAATTCTTAAGTACTCTAAAACATCCAATGTCCGATTTCTCTAAAACATCTTAAGATTTTAAGTATGAAGCCCTTAAATATAAACATTCCCAAGATCGTTTTTACTTTACACCACACTATCATGATCACGTCTTGCTGAAGATTGATACAGATCTAACACGCTGAAAATATATTTAAATTTTTGCTTGGAATTAGCTAATTTTAAATCACGAAATGTTACGAAGAATTATCTTATCAAGCTATAAGATGCATCAAGGAGAGAATGCGGTACATAAAAGTTGCAGACTTTTTTTCATAAAGATGGCTTGAGAAAAACATCTTGTTACATAACAAATCTAAAACAATATTTACTATTGTAAAAATATATATTAGCCAAAACATTAACAAACAAGGAACAAGCCTCGAGTCCGGCATGGATATATGGGGGGGGGTTCATCCCTAAGCTCCACCTCTGATCTATTTAGAATCAGAATTGGGCAAAATCTGTACTTTATTTTGCAGCATGATAGATTCCAATCTCAATACACTTTTTCCAACAATGTGAATTTTCTAGAAGGTTGGTAGTACCATGATGTTTCTTTCCTTTTCGTACCATGACTTTTAGTTTAGGGGTTGTTCGTTAGTGATGGACTCATGCTTCATCCATCGTGACGAATCTATCGAAAAAGTCTTATATGTGGTATTTAAATCTAGCTAAAATAAGTTTTGAAATCACTACACGAATTCGATTTTGCGATATCGTTAACATGCGAGGTACCCTTCCTCTTGCAGATAAGTTTTTTATGTGTACATTTTTTATTAAAATCACATAGACGCACGCTTTGACAAATGGTAAACACCTGATCAAAATGCATTCCGTAAGTTTTGAGATGAGCCCAAATGGTATTTTATACTAAACAGTGATAATAATGTGATTATAATTTATAGCTATGTAATTGCACTAACACGATTAATTGACCCTAAAAATTAAGAGGATATAAAGAGGTTTTGTATTCAATCTAAAACGTTTTCCAAAATTAATATGCCTTATGACATATCAATACCGAAAAATGGAAATAAAAGTATTCTTCAAACTTAATATTAGAATACCAAACACTAAATTGTTTAAACGACATTTATTAATGTCCTCGAATTTTTGCATACAACGAATTTACATTGTCTACCATTCCACATACAATACAAATATTTATTTGAAATGTAAAATGTCATATTCCATCCATACTTTCGGGTATCATCTTATCTGAAGATGTATTAGTGAAACCAGACGTAAGTTGTATAAATACTTGAAAGTACAGGTACTTTTCCTTTAAATTTCTGATTATAATGAAATTTTAAGTACTTTTGAAATATATCAATATTTAATCTTATAAGTAGACTTATAACAAAGATTTCTTTAAGGCAACAATATAAAGTTTTTTGTTAATATTTTAATAATATTATGTTAGTCACTAAATTATTATATTTCCTTATAATTCAACCAACATTCTTTAGTATTTATAAGATTTTAATACATAGACCCTAACTTACAGCACCCGTAAATCAATAATTAACTTGTTAACGCTATGATTTTAATAACAATTTAAAACCTAGGTAAACACGGAGAAAAAAAAGTATTGTGGCTAAATTTACAATAAACCAAAACAACAAACACTACATGCAGACGTCAACTCAAAACTCTTACTGTTCCTGTGGGCTGCAAGTAAAAAAACAGAAATACCGTTATTGGCTGTATTTTTGGATTATTTAACAATATAAATTTACTTATAATATATATATATATATATATATATATATATATATATATATATATATATATATATATATATATATATATATTTAAAAATATTTTAAAATATATTATATCTTCGTGATTACTGTATTAATGCCAAAGTGTCCGATAAGAATGCACAATACAAGGATCTCACAAAACATAGAAAAATACAGTCGATTAAACTAGAAAAAATTAATTAAGAGCTACATTAAGTATCAAGTCCGGAGAATTTATTACATTAGTTTGCCAATTTACCTTTTTCAAATATATGATTTTAGTTTTGATTTTATTTAATTAAACAGTAATGTTTTAATTAAAGATTCAGTTTGGTTCTGGTTTAAGTCAGTTTCGACCCAAAATATGAGTTGGGCTGACATTTCAGTTTGGGCTAAAACACGATCTAACCTTCTGGCCCTGCCAAAACTGTAATCGTGACGTTTCGACAGCAATCGATTGTCGCAGACGGGCCTTGTTGATCTTTCTGCATAGATTGCTATGGGACCTTGAGCATGAATGTTTGATATTGAGTTTTTTAATTAATGCTAAACAAATAATGTTTATATTAAATTGAAATAAGTTTATTTAAGCTTTTATGTTACTAACTCTAAATATCCCCTTAAAAAGACTGATCTATTATATGAGGTGTGGCTATGAAATAATGAGACTATTGCTATAAAACATTTTATTTTAAATTTATACATATTTTAGCAGACTGAAATCTTCATCTTTTAATGCAGATTTGACATAGGAGAACAGATAAATGTGCAAGGTCAGGCGTCTTGATGGAAAACCCATGACCTGTTCTTTCACTATTCAGGTCATTTTTTTCTTATTCTTTCACGGAGTTGAGCAAGTACCGCGAAGTAGTAATATTGATTAACTCTTTGATCTTCAGGAACCCAGTGAAGGTACACAATTCCATGAATATTGAAAACAACAATTATCATTGCTTTAAATTTTGATTTGCTCATTCGAGCTTTTATAGCTCTTGGTGAAAATTGGCCCTTCCAGTGCATGGATTGGCGCCTAATTTCAGGATTATAAGTGAAAAACCAAAATTCGTCACATGTTATCACTTTTTCCATCAAGTTCGCGTCATTTTCAATAACATTCAAAGTATCAGTATAAACATTTTAGCCTTTTGTTTGTTTGTGAGAATTTTAAGCACTATTTTCACACACACTTTTTGCATGTTAAAATTATGTAAAACTTGCCATACGCATTCTTTGTCAATTCCTACACTTTCGGTAATCTCACGGGTAGTTACCCGACGGTCAAATCGAATGAGATTACCGACTTTTTCAATATTTTCATCCACCCGAGCGAGAATCATCCTCAACATCTTTTCGGCCATCTTGGAAACATTTAAACCACTCAAAAACTCGTAAAAGTGATAAAACATTCGTTGTCATGCACTTCTTTTAAGAAAAGATAAGGTTCAGTAGCGGTTTTTATTACACTAACATTTTTTCGGCGGACAAGGGAGGCGTCGCATTCGAAAGAAAAAGCTTCACGCTACACAGTTGTAGGTCTTTCCACGTTTGGCGCATGCGTACTTCTTCTGTAAAAGTCTCGTTATTATATAACCACATCTCGTATCGGTACAATAAGTTACAAAAAGAAAAACTAAATTAGTCATTTGAAGTTTTATAAATCTTTTAAATTTAATTAAATATCTTTAAAATGAAACGTGTTGTATTTAATTTGACACCAGTTGTGAATTTAGCAGATTACAACATAAAAATTGATCATTTCCAGTCATGGTTTTAAAACTAGCGTCACTGTAGTTTTGGGTTTAAAAAAAAAAAGATAAAAACAGTGTTTGCAGAAAGCTCGTATGACATGGAAAATAATTTTTTATCAACTGATTTAACCAAAATTTGACTATAGTATCATTATTTGATTGAATATTGATAACGACGCCAGTAACATAAAAACCTCTAAAATGTTCGTATTTCAATCCCCCCCCCCCCTCAATCCCCACAAGGTGGTGAACCTAAATTTCCAATCCATGATTTCTCCACTAATTAAATTTACGTCATTACCAATTTTCCCATTCTTACCTTATTTTTATAAAGTCTTAACTCTTCAAAAATTAACTTACTAATACTGAGAGAAAGAGTAAAAAGTTATTCAAATGAATGATTAATTTCCAAAAATATTTAGAAAACCACAGATCTATATTCCTTTTTTCACAATAGTCCGAATGGGAAATATAATATGATGTCAACAAATATGATTTAATCGACAATATATTTTTCATTATGATTAAGTTCTTATAATATGTAATCTTAAAGGAACACTTGAAATTTATAGTATTATTGCGTTTGTACAATGTGGTCCATTCTGGTGGTACTGGGATTTTAGAAACTATAAAAATGGTTGAATGGGAATGATTTAAATAAAGGAGAGGTGGCAATTTCTTAAGAAAGCCAATTCGAATTAACACAAATTTATACAATCCGTGATACAAGTTATCTTTTATTTTTTCTAAAATGGCCAAGATATAAGGTTCCTTAATGAACTTAAGAATCGCTCCCTTACACGTTGAAGCAACAGTTATAGATCAATTGTGTCGCATACATATTCTGGTCAGCCTGCAAAAAAACAAAATAATTTTTTATATATGTTGCATTTTAGGTGTATACATATCATATACAAAACCATTTTGTTGCTGTGTTTTGTTTTATAAAAAACACCTTAAAAATGAAAAACATTGTGATACCATAATTTTAACGAATAAGTCTATCTTCACTACTTTTTTTACTATTAAACTATTAGAGCAAAAAGAGTTCTTTAACCTATTAAGCAACCTTGTATCATATCTATTTTAGAAAAAAAAAGACAGGCAGGATTGGACCTAATTCGAGGCGTTTTCTTTATAAATCCGCCACTCCCTCCTTATTATTAAAATATCTGGGAGCAATTTTAGGAGATACTCTCTATATGGTATAAATTTTAAGCTGTTTACAAAAAACTTTATCGTGTCATGGTGTAAAATCAGTAGTGATATTTTTGTTATAACCGGTCAATTATTTGAAACCATTAACAGTTTAAAAAAATGTTTATTTGCGAATTTTAAAGATACACCTATGGACAAAATTATTGAATACATTTTGTTATCGCTATTGCTTCAAAATGATTTAAGATTGGTACCGTAAATTTGTTTTAAAAATGTTGACGTTTATTCATATTAATGGCGTTCATCGTCTCTAACGCATTCGGGTTTCCTGTTTTCAGTATGCTACCAGTTAGATAATGTAATGAAGCTGATATGGTCAAGAAAGAGAGGTCAATCTATTGAATCGAATATTTTGATAATTGTTTCAATAAAACAAAAAAAAAACAAAAAAATTAATATACCGTTTTTAAAAAGAATTAAAAAGTATAAATTAAGTTCTTCTAGCCCTATACAGATTCCTAACCCCACATTTTTGGTTTTAAGTTTTACAAGCATTTTCATAGCCATTAAAAATTCACAAACAAATTGTCAGGACAATGTTTATGCAGTTACGAATCTGTATGGGGTTATAAATCTGTATGGGGCTAGGAATAATTATTTTATACTTTTTAGTCCATTTTAAAAATGTGATATATTCATTTTTTTTTTAATAGAATAATTATTTTCTGCTTCTTACGTCTTTAGTTTAAAATCAGTGGGAAAATTTGTACTGGACAGACAAAAATCTATTGCAAAACTTGTACAGATAAATAAACAGACATACAAGTGAATTAATATTGCATTGTAATCCAGTTCTGAGCTATGTTTCAAATTTCACATCTTAATAGCTCATCGGGAAGTTAGTTTAATTAATTAAAATTGGAATGTCCACCAGTTCTAAGCTATGTTTAAAATTTCAAGTCTAGCTCATCGGGAAGTTAGTAAAAGTCGATTGCAAAATTTCTACCGAATAAACAAACAGACAGACAAGAAAGAGAGTTAATATTGCATTGTCATATAGTTCTGAGCTATGTTTAGAGTTTCAAGTCTCTAATTCATCGGGAAGTTAGTTTAAAATCGATTTTAAAATTTGTACCGAACAAGCAACCAAACATGATTTCATACTCCAGTCGATGTCTGTTCTATTTCTATTTATTTTACGAGTATTAATCATAATTAAACCTATAGACAAGAAAGCGAGTTAATAAAAACGTAGTAAAAAGGTATCAAGAGACTGGAAATTTTGTATGATGGCCCGGTCAAAAGCGCAAAAGGTGTATAAACCCTGTTAATGACCTTTTTTGATATCTAATTCTAAACGAAATCGCACGTTGACATCCACGAATGAAAATTAAAAGAAGCAGATTGAAAGTCAAGTTGGCCTGCTAAAGTTTCACAAAACCGTTCGATTAAAATTTGGCAGAGCATATGGTCTGTGAAATATCGAGAATTGGAAAATATTCTATTCACGGATACTATAATTCAGTTATGGAAACCAGAACGAAACCACGAAGCGTTGACGAACAGAACGCTATCTCCAACCTCGTAGAGTTCTAGTTTTGGAGGGCGGCATAATGTTCTAGGAGTTGGGCGAGCCGCACCGAACTTGTAGAAGTCATGAACAAATAACTGGTGACTTTTATAATGCAAACACCCTATAAGATTATGTATTGCCATATGTCGGCCATATTGGAAACGAAAGAATCGTATTATTGTACCATCACGCTCGACCTGGTGCAACTGGCATGGTGATTCATAATATCGATACGGCCCAGATTTAAAAATTAAATTGGCCACTATATAGCCCAGACTTAAATCCAATAGAAAACATGTGGGATCAGCTAAAATGCAGCATCCAACAAATAAATCCAGTTTCAATTCAATAGAGAAGCATCAGTTTGAAGCACAATATGAATGGAACATAATTCCTCAAAAATACATTCAAACTCTACTTAACGTCATACAGAGAAGAATGCAAGCAGTAGAACTAGGAGAAAATACACGTTACTAAATATGTTTCTATTTTAATCAGAAGACTAATTTGATATCCTAATTTTATTTTTATTTAAAAGAAAATAAATTTTTTCTCATATAACCCAAAAATGTACATTTAAAATTTGTAAAATAAACTGTATTCCCGAGTAGAAATATTTAATAATTTTGTCATGGAGGTATGAGAGAACAAAAAAGTTCAGCTTATTTTAGAAAATGGCACGTTTAAATTTTACTGTATAAACGTTACCATTTAAACCAGCTTCAGTGGTTTGCAAGAATGTCCTGGGTTTTAAATCAATTTAGCTGAAATGTTCCTCAGTGAATAAAATACCTAATCATTTACCAACAAAATAGGCCTCATTGTATAGCAGATTTCCTGACAAAAAACAAAAAAAAAATGTATTTTTTTTCATATTGTAAAACATTAAAAAATATCTATATGTTATTAGTTAACAATAACTAAAATTCCTTTCGCCGAGGTATTTTTTAGTCCTATCAAGAGTATTTATTTAATGACTTGTTTATGCAATTGACCTATTTAATAAAATCTATATTCAATAGATATAGAAAATGACGATAATAAAAACGTACCCTCCTCTAACTTGCATCATCTGCATCATGCGCCTTTCCCGCGCTCTTAAAATTTCTTCTTTTTTCTTTTTATCGGACGGAGGTTTGGCCAGTGAAACTTCAATATGCGAACCGCCCATTTCTCTACCATCTAATTCTTCCATTGCCTAAACAAAATAAAAATTAAAATATATTTTTAAGGAATCATAGGAAACTATACGGCATAAAAAATGAATTAAAAGTTAAAAATAATAATTATGTTCTTAAATCAGCATAACCACCTATTCTAAAGTTGTTAATTGGGTGCAATTGACTTATTTTTATGTAAAATAGACTTAAAGCTTGCACGTGATACCTGGAGATTAATAGGCTGTTTTTGGCGTGGAGGGTACTTGGCTTAAAACTATAGAACTTACTTTTAAAAATATTTATTATAATGACAATGACAAATACATGGTATGTAACACTACATTAGAATTTATTATAGTTGCTTATACCATTGAGAATCGGAAGGGTCCAGACAGACAGTCATGTGCCTGCTTTGTTGAGATGGTTTGGCCCTTACCGGTGACGTTTAAGGACCCCCCAACGAGTTGGACATAAATGGATATATATAGATTGCATTTAGATATTGCTGGTTAATACTTCTTTGTGAAACTCTACTACTAAATTAGAATGGAAATGTGGCTGCCGTTATTCCCAAAATCTACCAGAATACCTACTTTGTCTTTAAAGTTATCGCGCGACAAATTTTTAAATCTGTTACTGACACAACTAATACAGGGTGTAATGTAATTTCAATTTATTTAGGAGTATTATTACGTTTGTAAGTACAACATTTAAATTTTATTGTGAAAAGAGATTGTTCAACCTAAACGGCCATAATCCAATCAGTAAAAGGTATATTTACAAAAGTTTGCCCTTATACGAATTGATATAAATAATTATGCTTTACTCCTGACCTAACTCTAAATATTATACAGACGCTAAATAAGCGCATATATGCAAAATTTCAAGTCTCCACAAGTTTTTCGCTTAACAGGGCAGGCAAGTAAATTGAAGCGCAGTAAAAAATACTATCAGAAAAGGTACGAGGTCAACTCAAATTCACAATGGCATACTTTGGGAACTACGACATTGTAAAACAATATTTCTGTGAATTTAAGCACGATAAGCACCATTGAAAATTTTTTTATAGAGATTGGACAAGATGAAAAATAAGATAGAGATTTTGCCCAAATAAATCAATAAATAAGTAAATACATCAAATACGCGAACAGAATATTTTATTAGATCAAAATAGGTCGATTTAAGCCAATTTAGTTTTGTCCGATACTGTTTCGTTTAGGCGGTAGAGACGACAAAGTTTTAAGAAAATATTGTTGTTTCCCAAATTTTTTGAAAACGTGTTAACTAAATTTAATGATTTTTGATATGTGGCTAAATACTATAATATGACCTTGTCTAGGGTGCCATAAAAGTGATGTCCACTTATAAACATAGATTCTGATTTTTCATGTCATAAATATTACGACAACCTAGATACTTCTAACGGATAAGCGCATGTATTAGGAAGCGTTTTTATTCTTACTTAAAATGTTCGTTGCATGAGTGGTTTCGACAGGAAAAAAAATTTCAATTACATGCATGCATCAATTAACTGTAATAATAAAAAAATACTTGTAGCAATAATTTTTCGAGTGACTTTGTTGCTATGACATTTAATAGTTTGACTATTGACAAATTGCTATCACTGTCTAGGAAGTCGACTAAAGTGAGATCAACATTCTAAATTTCTAAGCCTATTTTACTGTTAAACATGAATAACATGGGCGTCGAAGTGTTAGGGTTTACATGGAGAGATTTTCTAACCGCCGAATACCAAACCATCAAACATTTGCCAATATTGAGCGTCATTTTCGAGAAACGGGCAACTTTAAGAAAAAGTTTTAAGGTAGAGGTCGTATTCGAACAGTCGAAAAAGTTGAAGAAGAACCAAATGTTGGTACCCGCCGTTCAGCAAGTGAGTTAGATATCAATAAAACTATTGTAAATGATACTTTAAAAGAACAGTTGTTACATCCATATCATGTCCAGGAGGTTCAGGAACTTTTACAGCTTGATACTTCCTGCGCCTTACACTTTGTGAATTTATTCGAAGCAAAAAAATTCGTGATCTAAATTTTGGTAAAAAAATTTGTTTACTATCGAGGCGTGCTTAACAAGATCTGGAGTCATCAACCTGCACGACAAACATGTTTAAACGAATGAAAATCCATATGCCATTAAAGTTGCACACCATCAACATAACTTAATACATGTTTGGGCAGGTATTATTGATCGCTACTTTATTGGTAATATTGTGGTTCCAGACAGGCTAAATGGAAATATTTATATAAATTTTTCACAAAATACATTACCAGTTTTTCTGAAAAATTTGCCTATTTTACTTCAGGGATAACCCCATTTTTTCCGTTGTTGTTCGGTAATATTTATATAACCAATATCCCAACCGATGGATTGGAAGAGGCAGACACCAGTAAGATGGCCATCACGTTTTCCAGAGTTAAATATGGATGATTTCTTTTTGTGGAGCGCTCTCAAAACAAAAGTTTGATGCGTATTTAAACGCTGGCAACCTTTTTAATAAACCTAAGATGTTAGATTTATTAGTCCAATTTGATTTTTTTTTTAAATATTGATAAGTGTATTCAGCACAATAGCAGTCATTATGTACATTTGCTTAATTAATGTTTCATTTTTAGTTAGTTTTTTTAATCTTTTTAAAATACATATATGTACTTCCAACATTAATTGTGAAAACTGTTTTGTTATTACAGCAAATTGGTGTATGCGTGTAAATGAAATTTTTTTTTCTAGCAAAACCGCTCATCCAATGAAAATTTTTCAAGAGGTAAAAAAGCTTTCAAATACATGTGGTTATTCGATAAAAATATCTAGGTTATCATAACGCTGATGACAAAATCTCAGAAGCGATGTTTAAAAGTGACTTTTATAATACACTACTTTACGGCCGGTCGCTATACCACTAGAAAAAGTCATATAACATGTTAGACCACACACCAAATATCATTAAATTTAGTTCTACTTTTCAAGAAATTTGAATAATTATTAATATATGTTTTAAGAAGATATAATAACACGCTGAAGGTACCTACATATTTTTGTGAAAATTTGAATATTTTTAAAATTATATAAAGTTTTTAATTGTAAAATACGTTTTTAAATTTTTTCTTACATTGTCTTTTAACTTTTTCTCTTAATGTGTAAGATTTTAAGCATAATTTATGTATTTTAAATTTTAGGTTGTTTGGCCAAGGAAAATATTATTATTAAATTAAAGAAAATAATACAAAATAATACAAAAAAAAACTTTCTGAAAATGCCCTAAACATGCATTCAGGACATCTCTATCTATTATACATATTAATCAAGATGACAGCTCTCTGAATAAAAAAAGTGACACTGAGAATCTGACTACCATTTACAGTTATATCCTGAAGTTGGAAAAAGAAAAGAATTTTGAGCCTCCTAGACAGTCCATCTCCAGAAGAATAAGCATTTTCCATTTTTGCCCTCATATCATTTAGCAAGTAATTTTGCAGAACCTCACACTTGGCTATGCCACTGTACCGATTATCCTTAATTTTACTACCCTGGTAACATACATCACAGCTTAGTTGACCCCTGACATCTGTCACATATGTCACAAAATGGCGAAATAGTCAAGTGTGAGATTTGTGGATTTTTAAGAAAAATAATGAAATTCTTCCTGTTCAATTTGCGCGATCCTATTGTATTATATCCATAAATATAATTAAAAAGTTTTAATGGAGGGTTCTTTCCCTGTCTTTCATATATTTGCTTATTTAATATTCAACTTATATTGGTAAGTTCTTCATAATTATAGGTTAGGTTAAATTCTAAATTTGTAATTAATTTTGTAGAGATGTCCTGAAAAAAAGAACATTAAATTCTCGAAAGCTTGACAGAATCAAACAAGGGTTGTTTCCTTATCAAGGCCTTAAACTTTATTAACAGACCGCATCCTCAATACCCCTAGTTCTGAATATTTTTTCTTAACTAGTCAGTCGCTCGCTATATATATATATATATATATATATATATATATATATATATATATATATATATATATATATATATATATATATATATATATATAATGGCAAAACGTCGTGAAGATTTTTCTATTGACAAACAGATTGATAACCGGAAAAACACCAGTGCACAAACAATATATATAATAAGATTTTAAAACGATACCGAGGAAGTTCCAATTCAATCCAAACAATGTGTAACTTTCAAAGTTAGAAAACATAATACTTACTTTAACTGCATTGTCTCTATCTTCATAATGTATAAAAGCATAATCTTTGATTTTCTTAACACGTTCAACCTTGCCAAAAGCTTCAAATGTATCCTTTAGTTTTTCTTCGGTAATATCTTGTGTTAAGTTCCTAACGTACAGTACTTTTACCTTAGACATCGTCTGTTCGTCTGGTTCTTCCTGTGGATCTGCCCAGTCTACTATTATGTCGCAGCCCCATACCTATACAAAAAAAAGTATAAAAGCCACTGAAGTAATAACTTTATGAATAACAAAATTTTCTCAAAAATTCACCAAATAACTTTTTAAATTTTCCCTAATTTTAAAATGGAATGTTTTAACACTAATTAGATATTTTCCTTGTAAGGTTGATTTTAGGTAACAAACTAAAAGAGTTAAAATATGTGTTCTATTTCTCCTACTACTATAATTAATATTTATGAGAAAGTTGCTCACATGTTATTACTTGCTGCCAAGTCATACGTGAACTGATGTATTTGTGTAAATACGTTGTTACTTATACTGTCAAAATTTCAAATATTAACTGTACATTTAAATTACTAATTAGTACGTGACTTTAGTCTGAAAATCAGAGCTATTCTATAACTTTAATAACTGGTCATTACAAGTACTGTCATTGAATTTTAAACACCATTGCAGACGTTTTAGTTTTAAAAAACCCATTCGCCAAACAGAGAAACCTGGAGGTAAAAATATACAGTGGGAAATGGGTACCGTCCGAACAATCCCTATAATTCTTTCAACAACCGACATAGTGCCGAAGAGTTTTCTGCTCAAAATCGAGAGACTGGGCCTTAGCGAACACCTGTATATGACTATGCAAAAGGCAGTGCTACTTAAGATCATTAGAACTCTCCGGAAGTGTATGAGAAATGCAGAGGACGATAGCATCACCTAAGACCCTTGGCTGGTAATATTAATAAGAATAGAAAACAAAGTTAAGAACCTGTTGAGTGATATACTGACCAGTTAAATTACCATAGCTCTATTAGCTTTAATGGACTTAAATCTCAGTTTCAAGTTTTACTTTTTAATTGTTATTATTATTAATAATAAATAATTAATAAAGCATAAAAGGATATACACATATATAAAACTACTAACTAGTGACCAAAGATTATTATAGCTGCGTTAGCTATAATAATCTTTGCTAGTGACCCAATAGTACAACAAATTAAAAATTATTACTTAAAACCAAGAATAAAGTCCATTAACACTAATACTGGGACGACTAGATGATTTGTTAGTCATTATACCACTCAACAAGCTCTCAAACCCGACACTGAATAGATCAGTGTCATAATCTTGCATTAAACTGGTACATTTTTGAAACATATGATTTAAAGAAAACATGATTTGACTAATTACTATTTATATAATTTGCTTTGTGTGTAAAGGTAAGATCCGGAGTTTTATCCACATTGAGTGTCATATTCTTTTACTAAACCACTGAACCCAATTCAAGTCACTGTGAAGGCAATTATGATCTTCAAGTTAAAGTATAGGCTTAAAAAAAATTAAAAATCATCTGCAAACAAGAGACTCAGAATGTTTAATTCACACCCTGAGGAACCCCAGATGTAGCAATAAACTGTTTGATAAAATTCTATAGAATAATCTCGTCTTCATGCGCTATATAAAGTGATTACTGACGCAAGGTATCCATGCACACTGAGAGCAATTCAGCAAAAAGGGTGGGCCAGAGCTGCAATGAGTTGCAAGGTGCAACTAATTATGGACTCTGTCTTGTGTAATTACGCCTACAAAAACCAAAATACCATTTTCACCATCCATGCAGCCTACAAAATAGCTTTCCACTCAGTACCACAAGTGTAGTTTACAGATATACTGAGGATTTATGGGGTCGATATTCATATTATGTCCATTTTAGAGATCCTACTGTCGACATGGAGAACTAGGATCCAACTACAGATGACTGCGAGTAATAACATCAAAACGGGAACAAATCCTATAAGAAATGGTACATTTCAAGGCGATTCATTAATTGCAATCAACCAACTATCCATCTAAATTCTACTAGAGCTTTAATATTAGAAATAATAACTAGGAAGTGGTAAGACTAAATCATCTATATATGGAAAATCTTCCACTGATGGATGCCACCGAAAACCAACTGTTCAAATTTGTGGACGAGTTCTTCGAATTAGTTTAGGTTGTGTTCAGCCTTGATAAATATCACATCTTAATTACTCGAGGAAAGCATTTTAGTTGCAAAACGATCAATATTGCCGCACAACAAAAATATAAGTATCTAGAAACAAAACAGGCACAAACAATTGACCATCTTAGATAAGTGGGTACAGATACACTCTTGAAAAAAGCACACAAACATCACCCTCGTAGTACTAGTGAACTATCACGTTCCCAAGACGTAACAAAAGAAGAGGTTGGAACAAAAAAAAACAAATTTACGTTCGGTATTTATACCGAGAGTTCAAGCTGTACCGGAATCGAAGTGTGGTTATTTAACCAAGCAACCTTAATTGAAATCGCCATTCTTGACAACAATAAACTACGGAACAAGCATAACCAGAAGATCTCCAAATACAAAAGGTTGGCGGTACAAATACGCATACAATGGGGAATAGCATCCAGACGATATCCATAATTTTATCTACAGCTAGCAAAATATTAAAATGTCTTCTGCATCAAGGGATTGGTCCTTAGCGAACCCCTCTATAAGACTATGTAGAAGGCTACTTGAAACTGCTCGAACTGTCGCGGAAGTTTGCGAAATACAGCATTTCATAGCGTCATCTACGGCCCGTTAACATGGAAAAAGTCCCCACAGAACGCAATCCTTGTGATGTCCGAGTATATCTGCGATAAATGAATCTTCCCTAGAGGGTTGCGAAAATCGTTTGGCTAAGTTGTCCGAATAATACTTTTTATTCAAGTAAGTAAGAATATAATAAAACATTCAATAATTTCAAAATAAAGTGAGCTATTTGAAAAGGCGAAGTCAACCCTTGATAAAAGCAAAGGTTAGCCTTCAACTATTTAACGTTAGTAAAAAATATAAGAATTACCAACTTGGATATACAAAACTAAAAAGAAAACAAATAAATTATGAATATATGCATATATAACCAAAGATTATTATAGCTAACGCTATAGCTATAATAATCTTTGATATAACCAAATAACTAGGAAAAATAAGAGAATAAAATTGGTTTGAAATAATAAAAATAAGGACAGGGGAAGAGCAAAACATCATCCCTAGGAATAGGGAGGTAATTATCCAATAAAAAACAATTCTAGAAATAGAAGCGTAAATATAAATATATTTAAAAATCTTAACATTTATTGTTTCTTGACAAGTTTTTTGATACCTAATTCTTCACGAAATCTCACGCTAACTTCCGCGTTTCTCAAAAATGAGCTAATAAATATAAAACAAATTAATATTAGTTCGAAAACAGACGAAGATTAAAAGAAACAAGTGTAAAGCACAGATGCATCGCAAAACTCGTCTATTAGGATTTACCAGAACATATACTTAGTGAAATATCGAAAATTGGAAAAATATTCTGTTTACGAATTAAACTAAAATTCAATTATGGGAACCAGATGGACAAAACCAAATCTATCGAAGAGTTGGCGCGAACGGTACGTCAACTGCAATCTCATAAACGTTACTTTCAATATGTTTTGGGGAAATGTTAGTTGGAGAGAAGCACCTACCTCATAAAAATTACTGAACTGGTGACAAACTGAACAAGTAGAATTAGCTAAAACGGTGCATACGCTGAAGAAACTCAGTTCGAAGTGCAATAAAAAAAAACTTCGGCTTGCAGCACAATATAAACGGGATACAATTCCTCAAGAATTTATTCAAAATCTACTTGCAAGGAGGTACCCGAAGGGTCTGGCTCTGATTTTGATGAATCTCAGATATGTTATAGAGGACACGAAAATAAGAGACGCATATTGTTTTATCGGCGGAGATTCATTTAAATTCAGTGAAAACCGCGCCTAAAGTTCACTCTCAACAATAGTTTTTTTTTGGAAATATCTCAAGTTCTAATTAATAACTTTACAAAACAAAGTGGAAATTACGTGTTTAAAACGGAGAAAACAATGGGGTTTCACCTCCACGCATGCCATCCCTTATTTTTTATAAAGGTAAACCTACACTCTATTCACGTAAAGTTTGAAATTAAACGGGAATCTTTAAAAAAATATTTTAATTATGAACAATATAAATAACTAAAGTTGACGTGTTTCAGAGTTTTCGAAAAAAACTAATGAAATGAGGTAAAATTACTTTTATTATATATTTAAGTTCTAATCGAGATATCTTCACAAAACAAAATGGAAATTACTTGTTATTTGAAACAAAGTCAAACTATGGTTGTTTTAACATCCCTTCTTTTTTTAAGAATAAACGTAAATTTCCATCACCTATTTTGATTCTAAAAATGATCAAATTAAACGGAATTCATCGAAAATATTTTTTATAACCTAAGTTGGCTTGTGTCAGGGTTTCCGAAAAAAAATAGTAAAAGGGGGTGAGTAACCCAAAGTACTTTTGTTTAATACATCACAAAACAAAATGGAGATGACTTGTTATTTAAAACAACGCAAAACTATGATTTTCCATCCCCATTGACATAAGGGTAAGCCTGCACTTCCTTCGCGTATTTTAATTATAAAAATTATGGAATTAAATGGAATTCTTTAAAAATATTTTAATTATGAACAACATACGTGACTAAAAGTTAACGCGTTTCAGAGTTTTTGAAAAAGAAATAACGAAATGGAATCTCAAATTTTAATCTTCACAAAACGAAATGTAACATGATTTGTTATTTGAAATTGAGTAAAGCTAGGGCTCACCCACGGGGATATAATCTCTTACTTTTAATAAGGGTAAGCCTGCATTCCATTCACGTATTTTAATTCTACAAATTGCATATTTTAATGATAATGTAAATTAAAAACCTAACGAAAATTTTTAAAAATATTTTTCATTATAAACTAAACTTCTCGTCTCAGTTTTCGAAAAAATTGTAAGAAACAAATACTACTTTTTAATGCCTTAAGATCTAATAGAGAAACATTCACAAAAACAAGATGCCCTTTATTTTTTTTTCTGAAATGAAGTCAAATTATTCAGGAAAAACGTCATTTCGGTTCATATTTTTAATTCTTAAAATCAACAAATTGCCTTACAAATTAAGAAAAGATATAAATAGTTGTATATGTTTATAAATAAAATGTTAATATCGACGTGAAATTATAGAACGCTAGGTGTCTAGCTACACACTATTTTTGTTTTAGTGGATAATATAGTTTAAATTGACTATTTGACCTGAATTATAATAATTATTTATTTACACAGTACATTATTTTACAAAACATATGGCAGTATTAGGGATTGCAAATTGTTAAACAATAAAAATTTTCATTACCCTTATAAAAAAATAAAGAATCGTATCAATAGGAATGAAACTTTTAGTTTTACTTCATTTCAAATAACAAGTAACTTCCACTTTGTTTTGTGAAGAAATCTCGATTAGAATATGAGATATAAAAAAAAAAAGGATTTGGGGTGACTCACCTCCTTATATTTTTTTTTTCCGAAATCTCAGAAACATGCCAATTTTACTGGCTTATAGTTATTTCAAAAAATATATTTTCAAAGAATTCCGTTTAATTTCAAAATTTTTAGAATTAAAATACTTAAAGGAAGTTTATGTTTACCTTCATAAAAAATAGGAGATCTTATTCATGGGGTTAAAATAATCATAGTTTTGCTTTCAAAAAACAAGTAATTACCATTTTGCTTTATGAAGATATTTCAATTAGAACTTGTGATATAAAAAAAAATATTTGGGGTGCCCCTATTTTATTATTTCGAAAAGTCTAAAACACCTCAATTTTATTCACTTAGGTTGATCATAAAAAATATCTTCGAAGAATTCCGTTTATTTCCATAATTTTTAGAATTAAAATACGGCTTACACTTATAAAAACACCATAATTTTATTTCGTATTAAATAACATGCAATTTCCACCTTGTTTTGTAAAGATATCTTAATGAGAACTTGGGATATTTCCAAAAAACTGTGTTTGGGCTGAACATTAGGCGCGGTGTTCGCCCCCTTTAAAATAAATCTCTGCCGATAAAAAAATTCTCTTATTTTTGTGTTCTCTGTAACATATTAGAGTTTCATTAAAATCAGAGCCGAATACTTCGAGTACCTACCTACCTTCCATATTAATACCATACTGAGAAGGAAGTAAGAAATAATCAGAGCTTGAAGAGGGAATACTCTTATTAACCATGCTCTTATTTGATTGCCAATAACATTCAGGTTTAAAGTAAATATCCTTAATTTTCATACCATTTAGCACATTTTTTCAAGAATTGATTCTCCTAAAAACTTAATATTATTCAGTTAAAAATTAGAAATAAACTATTCTTCATGGCACAAGATTTTTTAATGACAATTCAACCAAATTTATTTTTTCAAAAAGAAATTATGAAAATTTCGATAATTTTGTTAATAAGTGTATATTTACAACAATACAATTCATGACATAAAATAAAGCGATACTTAGCATATTTTTAAAAATCAAAATTTCAGTAAGAAATAAATGAAATCTATATCTGTCGTGTTTAAATGGCTGCCTATATGTTATTCTCCTTGAAGGCAGAGAAAAAGGAAAAAATCTACATAAGAGAGTTTTTATTTCCTGCAAATACAACTCTGGCCCTGTCTCCTTACGCGTTTCGATCACCTCATGGTCTCGTCATTGGAGCTGTATCGAACCGAGAGCAACATTCATAGGAAATAACTGATATATAAAATATAAATTCCTAGGCATATCGGCAGGATATGAAAACCATGCCGACTTCGATGTTAAAACTGAAAAATATTACCAATCGGCACATCTATGCATTTACCAGAGTAGTGCGAAATTTTAAAAAATTTAAATTTCAGTACTAAGTAAATGAAATCTATATATGCCGTGTTTAAATAGCTGTCTATATGTTATTCTCCTTCTCGGCAGAGAAAAAGGAAAGAATATACCTAAACAGTTTATTTCCTGCAAATACACCTCTGGTCCTTTTTACATAGGCGTTCCGACCACCTCATGGTCTCGTCAGTGGAACAGTATCAAACCGAGAGTGACATTAGCATGAAACAACTGCTACATAAAATATAAATTCCGAGGCATGTCAGCAGTATATTAAACACCTGCCGACTTCGATCTCAAACTGAAAAATGTCACCAGTCGAAACGACACCTATGCGTTCACTGGAGTACGAAATTTTATAAATTAAAATTTCAGTAAGAAATAAATGAAATCTATATCTGCCGTTTTAAATAGTTGTCCGTATGTTATTTTCCTTTCAGGCAAATAAACAGAAAAGAATATACAGAAACAGTTAATATCTTGCCGACATGCCTCGGAATTTATATTTTATATAGTTGTTTCCTGTGGATGTTGCTGTCGGTTCGATACAGCTCCACTGACGAGACTATGAGGTGATCGAAACGCGTATGGAAAAAAGACCAGAGTTTCATTTGCAGAAAATAAGCTGCTTCTGTATATTTTCTCCTTTTTCTCTGCCTGAAAGGAGAATAACATATAGGTAACCATTTAAACACGACAGATATAGATATCATTTATTTCTTAATGAAATTTTGATTTTTCAAATTTCATATTACTCCGATGAATATATAGATGTCGTTTCGACTGACGTTTTTTCAATCTGACATCGAAATCGGCGAGCTTTTAGTATCCTGCCGACATATCTCGGAATTTATATTTTATATAACTCTTATTTCCTGTGAATGTTGCTCTCGGTTCGATACAGCACTACTAACGAAACCATATGGAGAGAGGACCAGAGTTGTATTTGCAGGAAATAAACGGTTTCTGTATATTCTTTCATTTTTCTCTGCCTGAAAGAATAGCATATAGGCAACTATTTAAACACGGCAGATATAGATTTCATTTATTTCTTAATGAAATTTTGATTTTTAAAATTTCGCACCTCTCTGGTGAATACATAGATGTCGGTTCGACTGGCGATATTTTTCAGGAAATAAACTGTTTCTGTATATTATTTCCTTTTTCTCTGCCTGAAGGAAGAATAACATATAGAGAACTACTTGGCATACATGTTTTGTTACATCCCATATTACTATTTAATTTTACTCGAAACTTATAACATTTCCTTAACAGTATTGCCAAATAATATTTAATTACCAAAGTTTCAAAAATTACTTATTGAGTTGCAGTTTCAAAAAGCGGAATTAAAAAAAAAAGTAATTGTTTTTTATTTTATAGGAATAGAATTAAAATTATGCATACAAAATAATCTTAGCCTATTCTATAATCCTGAGATAAAAGGAATGCACTGCCTTGGCGCCAGAAAACATTTTACTTAAAACTCGAAATTTATTTGTTTTGTATAAAATAACATAAACTTAAACAGTTTTATTTTTTACCCGGCATCATAATTATATCATAACTGCTTTAAAGATACTTTCTAAATTGATTTAAATTTATACTTTTAAACTGGCCAGCAGAAGCATGATATGAGAATCGTTATTTTATACATCGTATTTTCCTTAATAAATTTTATATCCTATTTCTGGATAGAAGAATTACCGTAACAGATAAAAATCAGTTTTTGCTCTCACAATAAACTTGTCTGGGTCCATTTGTCGGGATCGCTTTGACACTAAACCTGTCAATTTAAGAATAATAAAAAATTTTCATTTGTATTGACGCTTTTAGGCGACGCTTCACCAAATTAACCTGTTTTGAAGGTTTAATGTGTTTATAAAATCAGTACACTACAAAGTGCCATAATGCAGCTTAATATATTCGTTTTACCATTATGATATTAATTTTCTCTAACTCAATTACAATATGCCAAGGGAGCAAAAAAAGGACAGACATTTTTACTTAACCTGAAATTAGTGTATAAATTAACTCGAGAATGATGTTAGGTGGCCAACTCTATCTCCTGACTTAATGTCCTTTCATTGGTGATTATAAAATTAAATTTATAGAACCAGAAGCAACAATATTAATGAGCTGAGAATAAATGCGAACATCATTAACAGCTAATTTTGTAAAGTAAGTCTTCATCCACACCGTTTTAACTTTCAGTCAAAATTTTTATAAAATCGGATTTATTGAAACAGTGAGTTGTCGAATCTTTTTTAACTAGAAGTATTTTATGGATTTGTCTGGTGACTATGGTATTAATTCTAAAACATTACTAGTACAATTTTCATAAAATGTTGTTTTCTCTAAGCACTATATTAGAAATGATTTTTATTCAAAATATTAATTTAGAAAGAATGCTACACAACTAGGTTGCCCACACAAATCAGCGAAAAAACATCCTCTTATCATGGCAGCGCCACCTCCATATTTCCCCGACTTTGCTATAAAATTGTCATGTAATGATTTGTTTGATTTTCTCCAAACCTTTCTTTTCTTTTTTGTCCCAAATAATTCCAATTTGCTTTCATCGCTGTTTACATATATATTTGTGCAAAAGAATGTTACTACAGTATATTTTGAAAATTTATTTGTCAAGTTCTTTTATTTTAGAATAAGTTAGTGTCGATCTTTTTTTCGCTAATTTCCCTAGGTAATGTAGGACGTTTTCTCCCTCCATTTGGTGGTTTAAAAGTACAAATTTTTTCAGTAACGCTGATATTCTAACAGGAAATTTAATTATGTTTCTCTCGAAGATAAACAGTTATACAATAATTATCATTACCTCTACATATTCTACCAACTTTGCAACTATTCTTTAAAAACGTATTTGAACCTATCGCATGCTCGGGGTTAGTTAGTTTTCAGAGCATATAAATATGCACTATTTAAGAGCTAGATAGCGAAATATTACATAAACAAAACTTTAATGAGGTAACAGGTAAAACTATTGAGGTTTTTCGTTATAGTGTTTAAAAGATCTGTACAAAACGCTAGCGCAAATACCTGCGGCTAAAATAGGATTTAGCCCCACTTACCTTAGTCCAAAAGCTGATAGTTTCCCAAATACAGGGATGTACAAGTGATAATTTCTTAAAACCCGTTTTGTAGATATTTATCTTAATAACGGCTTTATTTGCACTAAATGTGATACTTTGTAGTGTTTAGGATGAGAAATCAAGATCTGATTACAGCTTTTGTGTACATTGCAGGGGGCACCACTTCGCGTACGTCTAAGGCTTCATAACTTTTTTGAGCCTCGGTATATTTAACCAAAACCGAAACCTGAGTCGCTTCGAGCAGCCGCTTCTGAGATAATCGAATTTAAATGTTTTATTACGTACTGACTGAGACTCGCCGTAGTCTCCTTCATACTTGATCCAGGCTTAGCACTGGTCCAAGATATTTAGAGCGTGTTAAAGGGCCAACAACAATAAAAATTTACACAGCTACAAGCTAACAATGATAAGTATCGTCATATATATATATATATATATATATATATATATATATATATATATATATATATATATATATATATATATATATATATTCAAAGATTAAAATTTATTAAGAATATTGATTTCGTTGAAATATAACAATAAAATTATTTCTTTCCGTGCGTGCAAGGAGCTTGATGTCGAATAACTTTAGAAATTTTATTTCCCCCGGTTGAAAATTTGTCAGGTGATTGTTGACATAATACTCTAAGTAACAAAAAAAAATATCTGGAAGCATGCCGAGAGAAAACCCGTCAGCTGGTGTATTCAAATAAGCGAACGACACTCACGCTTAGCTCTCGCGGTACATCCTTCACCGCATCAGCTGACAATCTTTCCACCGAGATACAGCCAACCGACGTTTTTATTTATTCAAAGTAGCATGTAAACTCTCATCTAACAAATCTTTAACTGAGAGGAAATCATTGAACATTTTTTTTATGCTCGTATGACCGTATCAACTATCATTGGACAAATTTTCGATCTCAGCCCACCACGATACCGCAGCTGACGTTCACGAGTCTTCCTGACACAACTCTGTGCAGCATTTCACGAGTTATCATCCGAGAAGAAATGACTTACAAAATATGTACTTGGCTCGTATAACATAAATTTAAATGAATATAATAATTAGGAGTATTTTTTTCTGAAAAAAGAACGAAAAAAAAAGTAGAAATTTCAGTTTTTTTGTTTCAGACGCCTCTCTGTTTTTCAATTTTTCAAAACATGTAAATAATGTAAAATAAATTCATTGGTTGCTTTCAGGTTAAATTCTCGGCCTGCATAATATACGCAAAAGGTGGACCTCTATGAACAGCAGCTTATAACTGCGATTTTCAACCATGAACATTTGAAATATTAATTTCAATTACTTCCAATTATTTCTCCCGCTTCAAAAAATTCACAAAAAAATGTAAAAATTAGCCTTTTTATGTAATTTCCCTTAAAATTTCTAAAGATACAATAAGTAAGACTTAAAGAAAACAGATGTTACTTACATTCCACGTCGAGATCTCGAATTGAGACCAAGTTTATGTTGATTCATTAATAAACGGAGAGCACATGATATAATTTTTTATAAAGAAAGTTATTTACCGACGAGTCTTGCTTTCTAGGAAGGGATACGACAAAAAAAACAATGTATATGTTTATGCTGACGAAAACTCACATACCATAAAGACTGTACATTATCAACATTAATTTAAAATTAACGTATGAGTAGATTTATTATTGGTTCTGTCATCTTACCATCTGATTTAAATTGATTGAATTGCCTAGAACACCTAGTAAATTTGCCAAATTTATTAAATGATCTTCCACTGGCTACTCGACAAAATATGTGGTTTATGCACCATGGTGCGCTTCCACACGTCATATTAAATGTCAGAGACCATTTAAACGAGAATTTTCAAAATCGATGGGTAGGCAAAAGAAATCATGTTCCTGCAAATGACTACCCCGCTCACCGGATTTAATGCCTATGGAACAGGTAAGTACAAAATTCAGTAAACGCTTTATGGTCAGTTCAACTTTCTCGGTAGAATTAATCTTTGTGTACATGAAAACAGAGGTAATTTTGAACATTAAAAGAAAAATAAATAAAAAGTTAAATAAAAGTTTTCTGTTTTAATTTGTTATTGACTTTGTGTGCTTTTCTTATTGTTCTTCGCCAATTCATTCTTACATAGTTGCTGTATACTTTTTTTGTTGTTGACCCTTAATACGCTACAAATTTCTTGCATCAATCCTAAACCTAGACAAAGTGAGAAGGGAGACTAGGACGAGTCTCAGAACGCAATAAAACAACAACACACAACAACACAAAATTCGATTATCTCAAAATGGCTGCTAGAGGCGACACCTACTAGATATAACTTTTTTGGTTAAAAGATGTTAAGGAATAAGTAATTTTAATTAGAAATTTAATATACCGAGGCACAAAAAAGTTATGAAATTTTAGCTGTAGGCAGTGCTGCCCTCTGCAACGTACATGGAAACTGTATCAGATTGTGATTTTTCATCCTATAAAACCCTAAAGTAACAAATTTAGTGCAAATCAAGATATTATTAAGATAAATATGTAGAAAAAAGTTTTAAAAAATTATAACTTTGACACCTTGTATTTCGAAACTATTAACTTTGGACTAAAGTAAACTGGGTAAGGCCCTAATATTTTAACCTTAAGAATTTAAACTAACGTTTTGTACAGACTTTTTACAGATACCTTGTATGTTGTTTTTTTAACTAATACGTCAGGAAAAGAAGATTAATAATCCATTGACAAAAAAATTTAGTTTTGTCCAATGGTTACTGTTCATGATGTATTTTTTAAAAAATGCTAGTGTTAAAATATCTTACCTTTATTCTTCCAGTACCCAGTCTTCTTTTGGCAAGCGATGCCGCTTTGTGTGATTCATATTCTAGGAAGCAAAAGCCTCTGTTTTTCTTTTTATCATCGGGTGAACTGTAGATAATCACCTCTATCAGGCCAGCTGAACAAATATCAATTATTAGCGTCAAAAAAGAAAATTCTTAGAAAACTTAAGAAGCAGTAAAATTAATATAATTATTGGATATTAAATTTGGAATTTGGAAAAACAAGAAAAAGCGGTAAATTGCAGTGAACTAATTTGTAGTTCTTTTACACAACTTTATGAAAAAATTTTTAAAATAAAATTTATATGCAATAATTAATAATAAATACATTTAGCATCCCGGCACAAAATATTCGACTACAAAAAAAAATTAAATCACGTGGCAGCTTGCCGGATGACACCATATTCGGTTATATGGCTATTAATTTTTGTATCTATCTAGCCCTAATTACTCCTCAAAATTGAGGTAAATATATTTAAAACTATTTTTCTCAGTATGAGTGAAACCGAATTTACTTGATCGTGCTGCGCCAAGCTGCCACCAATTAAATTACAATATCGCGGTATTTATAACAAGCTAGCACACTGTAATCCTTGTTGCTTTTCCTAAATAACAGCCCTGCCCTACCCATTGCTCACAGGCTTCTAGACTAACGCATTCCAGAAACAAAAGGTTTAAAAATATTTATTTTCCTAAAAAACGTATATAAAACCAAACAGACATGGCAAACTATCAACATTGGCATTTTTATAAATAAGACTTTCGAAAATGTTCAACTTTCTTAGTTGCAGTTTGGAATGAATTTTTGAATACAATTTATCCATACTTTCATTGCAATAGTTTGATTATATTGACGAAAGAATGATAAATCACGTTGGATATGTAGAAACACCCCACAATTACAAGGCATAAAGCATACTTTAGAACTAAAAAAGTTGCGAAAATATTTCTAACGATAATGGAACCGTTATATAATGACAGGAGTTTTTAAATTAACTTAAAAACACTGTACAAATGATAAAAACCAATGTTGATAAGATAATTTTGTTTTAAAGAGTGTCATCTGCATTTATTTCTTTTAAAAGTAACTCGTAAACCTACAAAATCTTGCCGTAATTAGACCTGAACAAGAAATTTTATAAAATTATTACAAAATGATCAATCTAAATAAGCAAGTATAAACAGTTATTTCGTATTAATTAGTGAAGGCGACAAACGTCATATGACATGAAAGAAAACTAGTTTAATTATACAACGATGCAACAATTCTAGTTTTTCACTTTACATTTACGAAGAATCCTTTTGACAATATGAAAGTTAAACATCAACCGCCTTCAAGAGATCTGACATATAACAACGTTAGTTTTCATCCGATAACCAAGTGCTAAATTGCTTAAAATCTCAAAGTAGTAAATTGAACATCATCATCTTGTTAGGTTAAATATTGACAAGTGGTGGATAATTTATCACTGACGCCACAAAGGATATAAGGACAATACTATAAATTCATTTCGAATCAATAACTAATTCTCATTCTCTTTTACGCAAAACTAGAGACGTAGATCCATTTGCAACAAGATTTTATTGAAGTGAAAATTTTTCAACCTGGTTCTTGTTTATAAAGCTAATTAAATTTACAGGCAGAAAAATTTTACCTTCATAGTAAGTAAAATCTTCACGAGTTACTTTCATTCTTTCGCCAATTGGGTGTTGGGGTAACGCAGACTCAACTTACGTGCATGTTTTGAAAATTCTTCCATGAGATCCTCGCGATCTCGGTTTTTCGGAATATAGCCCACAAACAACCGGTGGTTGTTATAGGATATGGTAACGCCAATCTTTTTGCCTTTTCGTATCTCATAATCATTCAGCTGCAAGAACAGTGGAAGGGTAGCCATATTTGTGCCTTGGGCAAGAGGGCTGGGGGGGCTTAGAAATGGGAACAGGATGGAATGGGATAGAACGTGTCAGAGTAAGATAGAGAGAGCCCGGCGAACGGACGCTGATTGATTTCTTTTTTATTCTTGATGATTTAGAATTGAGGTGAAATTGCGGAGTTGATCTTATATATATTGAAAAGTTATTTACGTTGAAATTAGGTCAATATTGCTTTTTGATCACTGTTCATATTCTACTATAAGTCATTAAGAAAAAACATCCATCCTATCGAAAATTTGTGTTATTTTTTATGCCGTGTTCAGGCAATCAGCAGGTACAATTAACGCACAATATGTTAAATATTTATTGAGATTTTTCAATATGTACATTCCAAAATAGTTAACTTTGTTTTTTTTAGCATCTCGTTTAATGCTCTATTTACTTCACGGGTAAATTAATAAGTATTATATAGATATCTCAAGATATGCTCAATAGGTGCAATAACTGGATATCTCGATCGTCACACAGGAGACTAAAATATAATTTTTAATTTGGTTTAAGGTACTTTTTGTCGCACGTGGGTAGGGATCACAAAATTAAAAATAAGGGATCACATTTTAAGATCAAAAACAAGGATGATCATGTAACCATTAACAGCTCCTATAGGGCAATTGACAGTAATAAAAACAAATTATAAATAATTACAATTAATACAACCATTTCATTTTTTTTAACTTTATTGAAAAAATATAGAATATTTTTTCGTTTGTAAGTCACTATCCAGCCGAGTTGCTTTTTAAAACAAATTATCAATATTTTTTCCAAAAAAAAAACAATTATATAACGTGATTAAAGGTACTCTGCGATTGATTATACTTCTGGCGACGTCACTATGTAGTAAACATAGAACTGGAAAGTTAAATGTACCCTTCAAATCATTTAATTTCAATAATTACAGTAATCTTTAGTTGTTTAAGTTAATGATTCAACCAGAATTAACTAAGCTACCCTATTTAGTAATAAGTGTTAATTTATTGAAAATGAATGCATTTATGGGGAATCAATTTTTCAAATTGAATTTCGAGTTAGGAAATTTGAAAATAAAATTATTATTTACTTAGATGTACTGATAAAAAATGCACTAATAGGGTTATGTTGAGCATATTATTATGACTGAGACACAAGATAGGCATGCAACTAATATTTGTTTAGTGTCTTTATCGATTTAGCGACAAAAATATATCTAATACTGCTATATCTCTCTAAGAACAAGCTGTAACCATTATTTACCGATTTTCCCATAAAAGGAAAATTAATATAGATTTGTTGGAGTTTTACTGGAAATACCAATACACTGTGAACCTAAATACCATTTATGATCATATTTGCTCAATTAATTTAAATAAAATATATAAAGATTCGAACCTAAACTTAAATCACTGTTTAAGGCCATTAAGAATAGGATCCATACTACCCTAAACACATTTACAACCCCGATCTCCCTTATAGTTAATGTACTAAATTAGGGAACGATTTTGGATGGTATAACAGCATTTAAGGCACTTAGTTGATGCGCGGCGAGCGAACGTATTACTGGTTTGGTGACTGGTAACACACGGAAATGTTCTCGATATTTACACAGATATACCATACATACAATAAAAATTATATGGATTATTTCAACGAAAATATCAGATACGATGGTTATGGGGTACTGTTCGCTCAGTACTTATAATTTTTTCATACAACCAGCTATTGCGGCTAGGGCAAGGACTATTTTTACGTACTTAGAAAGTGCGAGTGGTTTGGTAAATATGTGACTTATGGTATGCTCGATGTTCATTCTCCGACTAATTTTAGACCCGTGATACAGGGTAGTGTAATTGGTATGCTCTAAATTTCTCTCACTCCTACAGCCTAATTAGGAACCCAGACTATCATAGTCTAATAGAACTTTAAACATACCATCCAAGGCTTTAGTCACGAATTTATGCATATTATTTATACAAGGGAAACTTTTAGGACACAACTTTTATTCGTTAACGTACGTGCACCGAACACCCAGGGCAATCGCAGGAATTGAACCCGCCGATCACCCATCCAAATGCCCACCGAGACCGGTGTAGCTTAACTTTTGTAACTCGAACAGGCGGCCCACCCGAAAAGATATTATGTGTTCAATAATTTTAAAAGTATATATACGCCATTGAACTATAACAAAACACATTTCTATTTAACTAATATAGTTACATAATTTTTTTTTCTAAATTTAAGTCTCGCCGAGTTAGAGATAATTCTTGCCTGAAGGGACATACACAGGGGCATTTAATATCAAAAGAATTTCATGCAACCTGGTGCAAGAGGTTCCGAAAAATCTTCGATATGAAGACGATACATTTCTAATTAAAAATCCCTAATATGACTTTCCAAATAAATTATATTTCTTCTTAAAATGTCTGCCTATGAAAATAAATCAATTTTATGTAAATCTCTGCTGTACCTCAATGTGACTGTAGCTCATAGGGCACATTTAAGATTTCCTCTTCACTTACAATTTTAGATAAAAACTTGAAAATGTTTACGATGAATAATGACCTACCAAAAGTGTGTATAGTATAACATATACACAAAATTCGAGTTGCTAGAGGTAAAGAGATTCGAAGGTTGTTTTAAATACATAATTTGGTCTTGACTTAGCATTTGGAACTATTTTTTTGCTTCAAAACTAAGTCAAGAAATCCCGAATACTTACGTTGAAAATGGATTTTCTCAAATTTTACTGATGTGCTGTAGTATATAGAGATATTTTAAGAAAAAAATTGACCTAAGCCTTTAGTGGGATAATATGGAGACTGACCATAATTCCTCTTATGGATTTCATAACGCTTTATCTATGGGTTTCTATCCTTAATTTCCCAATATAAAGACTTGTTAACATACATATTATATTATCATAAGCAAAATAACTGACCAACTGTAAGGTCTAACTTCCATAGTAACTAGATCGGGTTTGATTAAACCATACAGTTTATCATCTTACAGAGGCAACAGCTTAGGCGATGCCTTTGAAGTTGAAGGACCCAGTTTTCATGATCCTTACATGCTTCGTGACACGCTATATAACACTGGGAAAAATTGTTCAAATTAGATAGAATTATGCAATAGTAACGATTAAAATTAAAAAGTATATAAGATATTGGCAAAAGTAAAAATAAAAACTCTAATAGGCGTTAATGTTTAATTTTTGGTAAAAAGTGCCGTGTTTCTCTAAATAAAGACGGAGAATACTGACTCCAATCTAATATAACAAATTAGTTATTTTTGTTTTTCTTGTTGTTTATAGGTTTAGAATAACTTGAATAAATTTTTAGAAACAATTAATAAATACATTAATACATAATTTTACAAATAAGCGTAACAAAATTTTAGTACACAACCTAATATCTTATATTTTTTTATCACTCATCTAGATATATATTTTTACATCAAAACTTAAATCACAATTAGTTACAGTTAAATATAGGTTAATTATTTGTTACCAGCAAATTAATTTTTTTGTTCTTATAATTTCTAACAATACTCAAACGCTTACCTTAGTAATTTTTACGGAACAGAGCCATATCTTCTCCAGTTTTCGACGTACATTCATGGCAATCACAGGAAGCTCCTCATACCATTTTTAAGCAAAAATATTTAATATATATGATAATTTTACATAAAATACAAATAGAAAACATCACGACGAAACGTAAAAAGTAAAGTTAGATTTAATCCAGTAGAAATCCGCATAGAAATTAGTTTTTGGCGGGAACGCTTTTTGTTGCATCTGGTTAAAACGAACAATTTCTCCCGCTGTAATATAGCGGGTTGCAAGGCAAGCAAATTCACATAAAATAATTACTAAGGGTTATAAGAATTCATGGATCATTCCAAGTACCTTTACCATCACTGATTCTCATAAAATATTAATGGGACAAATTTAATAATGAGAATTTAAATTTGATCATTACGTGAAATGATTACTTCTTAGTTTGCTTACCTCAAAAAATTCAAGTAAGGTCAATTTTAAATTTTTATTTCAACATCAAAAATCCAAAATTTCCATCGAAATAGTGACTGTAATATAACAAATAATTTGAATAGTTGGGAGTTTGCTTTTATTTCATAAAACTAGAAAAATGGATTTAATTCTTTTCTGAAAGCTTCTATCTATTTGACCGCATTACCTTGTTACAGACTCCGAATTAATTTACACTATTTATGCCAGACATTTTATTGTTGACTATCTTTATTTTATTTTTCTTTATATTATCCATGGGTATTTTGCTTCATACTTAAATGTAATTATGGATTTCCACCAAGTAACCGCGAATCTATTAAAGTTAAAGAGAAGAATACTTATTACTTTTCAATTTCGTTATCTGAAAATAAGTATTTTAGTTAAATATTTCTTTTCTTATTATAGAAAAAGAAGTACATTTAGAACTCTAATTTCAGAAAGAAAAAATCCAGCTCCAACGAGAATTTACAAAAACAGTCGGACGACAGTTTGTCAACTGTTTTTGACGAGCTGATTGTTCTGTGAGTTATTGCTGCAGCATTGTCGAAATATCAAACTTTTTCAGATTTTTAGATTATCTGGACTATTAGAAACCATACCTGCGTTTACTGAATGTCTCGATTATAATTTTTGACTAGCACAAAATAAGAAAATCAATAAATTTAATTTCTAAAAAAGCACGTTGTCCCACTAGTACGTTTTGGTTTTTATTTAACAGTAATAATAGCAATATTGACTTCAAAAAATAAAAATAAAATTAGCAATTAAGATAAAAAAAAATCAGATATATAATAAGATCATCGCAATCCACATCCTAATAATTTAGATATTTTTTTCCTTTTTATTATGCTGTTTATATCAGTCAACTTTACCTGTCAATTTACCAAACTCCTCCAGAATCTCCTCTTTGCCTTTAGATTTTGGTATGTTGCCGACAAAAAGCCTCAGATTCGGCACACTTATGTTAATTTTCAACGTCTTGCCGGGTTTGATTTCGTAATTGTCCAACTGCGCCAAAAAGAAAAAACAAAATGCCAGAAGGTTGCAGTTTTGCATAGATCGAATGATAGAAATTCGGTTATGGGATTATCATTTTAAAACTAAACCAGACAATTTAGTTCCAAAACGAAAAATTTTGACAATTTTTTTGATGACAGATTTAACCTAACCGCACATTAAGTAAATGGTTTTCCTAGAAAAACGTTGTAACTGATATAATTTTTCCCTCTCTCTAGTTTAATATGTAAAGAACGATTTTATAAGTGAATACAAAATTTTAACACTAAGAATAATACGTGTGTATGTATGAATTATAAAAATAAACGAACACGATAGTTTGCCAAAAGAATCAAAATTGTGTCTTAAAATATCATAGGAAAATTTCTAGGCTACCATGGGAAGTTTTTAAAAGCTAAAAACATCTGTTTCAAATGTTATTGTATTTATGCATTTTGGATATGTTAGATGGTTCTATAGACAGCAACAGATATAAACTGATTGATGAGAGTGCAGGGGTAGATTGCGTTAACACTCCGTTTCATTTATCCAGTTGAACTTTCAAGCGAAAATTCCTACTATTGAGATTTGCTTGGGGAATAAATTGGCAAACGGCTTAAAAGAATATCGCAATATTCTTGGATAGCGAAGCAACACCAAGAGCCTGAGCAGGTCACGGGATCAAATTCGAAGTTAATCTGAAACTGTCTTTAGTGTAGGGTCAGAGGAAGATATGAAGTATTGAGATGGGGGCTCTAGTCAGAAAGGGCTCCGTAGCCAGGTTTGTTAGTTCTAAGCCCTCATTCGGCATACCAGAAATCATACTGATCACACACGCAATACCGATCATACTGATCACACATGCATCCTTGAAAACATCGCAATAAGTAGAACTGGATGTTCCATTCAAAGCAATGAGGGATTAAAGACTTAACCCTTGACAGAACAATGCTCCATGAGGAAGGGTACCAAAAAAAATATACATTTTTAAATAAGAAAAATAAAGTTTTCAAATTCCATACAAGGGTAGATGGTGGAGTTAAAAAAACATCTTAGAACAAGCATCTCTCAAATAACACACTTGGTAAAAAGTAACATTTTATTTTAGAATTGCTGTATCAGAGACCCCACTGCTTATAAGCCCAAAACAACATTAAATTTTGTAGTAATAATGACTGGTTTTCGATCAGACAATATTGTTAATATATTAAATGTATAATATAATATCATACTTCTACTTTACGAGGACATTTAAGCCGAAATTCAAACAAATAAAAGTAGTTAATAATAAATAACACGAAAATACGCTAATATTCTTAAAAAAAGATATAGCTTTATAAGTATACACATTCCAAGGTATAGCCTAAATTACATTTGAATCATAAAGTAAAGAAACTTGCAAATATATAATTTTTAAATAAAATGTAATTACCTTATTTTTTATGTAAAAGAATATATCAGCTACAACGTAATCTTGGTGAACGACTTAATTAACAAAAGCGGCCGAGTTGTAGAGAATAGGTTAAACCTAAAGTAATAATTTTGTATGAATTGGACGTTTAATATGCTGAAACATAGCCAGATAGACTTTTGACTACATTTAACTACAAAATACTACATTTATATTTTTAGTTTATAAGTCCGTTCTTGCTATGTCACGGCATCTTTTTCCGAGCAGGCTTACAAGCTATGTTTGCGATAATTTTTGTAAAATATACATCAAACCCCACATAATTTTGCCTAATTTCAGATTTGAAACATAACTTATTCGTAACGCCCGCTAGAATGAATAATAGAACAATAAAAAGAGTTACAATCGATTTAAACAAAAATATCATTCCCAATAATGTGAAATCTACAACAAAACATTGGAATACAGACGAACACCTTCAATACTGGTTAAAAATTATTTATTATTTAATGTCTGCAGTCCAATCAGTCATATCCAGTAACCTAATTGCTACTGGACTTATTAATAAAATACTGATGGCGATCTTCTAAACCCGTTAATTCATTAGGAGTTTATGACGCAGCAGATCAAATTTAACTAGATTGGAATTGACTGATTGATATTGGACTGGACCAGTTTGGTGCAAAATGATCCGTGCGATTTATTTCCCTACTAAATATTTCGAATTTGTTATTAGAAGCGTTTTAATCATTTTAAATAAAAACAAATAGATTTTACTAAACATTATAAACGCAAATTTTTATAGTCATTTCTGTATTCCAAAATAACCCCTTTTCCTTCTAACAACAATTTAAATCCACACTCTACAAAACAAAAACTAATATAACACTGTTATCAACGCCTAACAAAACTTAGAATTGATACAATGGTCTCAATTTTGCCCCTTTTGCAAAGAGGAGACCTGTTAAAGGAAAATTCAAATCCAAATCAGCCTAAAATCACCACTAATAAAGTACAAAAAATAGGTTGCAACCTAGAACAGCCGTATTTACCATATTTGTAATTATACAGATCTAATTTTAAACCGTAACCTCAATTATAAAACCCGACAATAATTGCCGATGGATACAATTAAAAACATTTAGCCGAAAAATTACCAAACCAAAACTTCTAAAAACTTTCTTCCAAAAATATCTTGTCAGAATTTTTGCCACAAATTTAGCCCAAATTTAGCTTCGGAAATTTAGCCGACAATTTGGACTTCGTGGGCTCTGTACTAAACAAAATATACAGTGTGGAGGATAAAAGCTACAGGAACATTGTGAGAGCTCCGTTGTCAGAGCCGCTGCAACAAAAGTCATACACTGAAATTGCAGGCTATGACGACAGCTGTCAAGACACATCTATAATAGAACTGCCAATTAGGTATTAAAAGAAATATAAATACATTTCCGTGGAGACTGTTTTCATAGTTAAAACGAAATTATATCGTTTTGGTAGCACCATTTGATAAGAACCTGCTCGTCAAAAAACGACAAAAGGGATTTTTAGCACCGATTTTGATGCGCTTTCCAGATTTTTAAAATTCACCTTACATAGATTTCACTAGTGATGAACAACTTAACCGTGTGAGTTTTTCTTTTAATTATACACCGTGTTCAAAAAATAATGCAAAAATTGAAAATTTTAGATACTATGCTTTTCGTCAAAAAATTTTTGAAGATCAGATAAAAATCTCCATAAATTTTTGCTATTTTTTTAATTGAGAGCCTTTTATGGATTTTTTTGTAAATAAAGCATATTTTTAAGCTATTTTAATAGTGCATCTCAATTTTAGGTCCCATAAAACCAATTTCCAGGTAATATTTGATCGATTATTGAAAGTTTTTGTTGAAGATAGCGGCTATATCAAATGAGACTTACCTAATTTTAATTTATAAAGTCCCCAAATTAAACCGCCCATACATTTTTTTTTATTTCAACTAAAGGTTTTTGCAAAAGGTGAATGCTGAATAAGTGAGAATGTTACATAAAATTTGTACTGCAGTATTCAGGTGATTTATAAAATTTAAAAGTAGCATTTAACAAATATAAAAAACGTATTATTATTCATACAGATAATTTTCGCAAAACATTTTACTTATTGTCAAATAAAATATCGTGTTATCAGATTTATTAGCAAGCTTACAGCAGCTCCTAAAATTTATGAACTATATATATATATATATATATATATATATATATATATATATATATATATATATATATATATATATATAGTTGTGGTAAAAACAACATCCCACCGTTGTTCTCTGACAAGTTTGGCTTAAGTTGGAGTTCCAATTTGTGGAAAGCATGATAAGGATGCCTCGAAAAGGGATCAGTGGATTCCAGTGATGAGTCCACTACCGATACCGGTACGAAACATCCTAACATTTTGACGGTGGTCGAAATAGTTCGTTAGTTAGATACCCTTAACATCAGGGGCATTACTACGACAATATATATATAAAACTTCGTCAAACGTTGAACTTTTACAGATTTTACTTCATTTGGCGCGCATGAATTAATCGTGGAAATTTGCAGTTGTGGACTTGGGAAATTTTCCGATTTATTCACGAAAGCAATAATTTTTGGGAAATTCGTAGCAAAACATTAGTCGGGTTTTTTCGTTCACACCGGGATTCTGTCGCGACAAATTAATGGCCAGATTCCTAGCAGGCTTACACAACTTAATTGTTGTTTAAAATTATTTTTTTAATAACAATCGCCCTAGGTGTTTCGCCAACTTTATATCAAGTTAGCAAAACATGCAACATAAGAAACGCCAAATTATCATCCAGACGATTTTTTTATTCAAGCAACTTATTTTGTTAACTTGTATATACCTGACCTTATGAGAGCTAAAATTGAGGTGTACTTATTTTTTACTACTTTCTACAAAAAATATAATTTTTTTTAATGAAAGAATTACAAAACTAACAAAATTCTCTCATAATATTCACCCAGCCTTCAAAAATCTGCTACAAAAAATGTGTAAAAAATTTGTTTAATGAAATGTATAATATTTGAAAAGTTCCAACTTTGCATTATTTTTTTATCACACACACAATATAATAAAAAAAAACTCATGAGGTCAAGTTGATCACAATTAGTAAAATTTAAATGAACTATATTATCAAAATCTGAAAAGTTCTACAAAATCGGCTGAGTACTTAAAAATAATGCTAAAAACTCATTTTGTAAGTTTTTTTAGTCGAACAGTTTGGTTAGAAATGAAAAAAATGTTATTTACCAATAGTTAATCGTGTAATTCGCTTCTTATCTTTAATTTTTTGATTATTAGAAATTAAAATTAAGCAAGCTCATAATAAACCAAATTGGCACCATCAAAGATAAATTAAGAATAAAATTAGCAATCACTACTTTTCTTTCTCAAAATCTATCTTCATATACCGACAATGATGAGGTATACCCATAAAACTATTTATTAGCAATTAGACATGGTTAACTTTTCCATAACAAAATATTGATCACAGCAATGTTAGCAAACTCAAAAATGTAACCTATGTTCACTGTTATATTTTTTCATATTTTAGTCAAATATAAACATAACTTTATTCATATGTATAGCTTAGCATATTTGCCCAGTTTAGGTTTAAAAATAAAAAACTAGGGTATTCTTCTACAATTCCTTGAAGTTTTGTCAAAATAAATCGCGATTGTTTTTATAATCGTTGCTAGCGCCGACCGACATTATGTTGGGACAGATATCTGAAACAGTGATATCTGTACCCAAGATAAATTGTTTATCTTTGAATCAGTAAAGTATAGCAAGATCGGTAGTAAAAGTAGCAAGACAATTATTATAGTGATAATGATACAAATAAAGAAAATTAATTAGATACTTTTGGATAAACATACATATATAATAATGAAAGAAAATAACATGACATTACAACTGTTACAATGTAATTTTTAATATAGCTTCGTTGGCAAATTTGTTCATTTTCTTTTTACAAAAACAAGTCTTTTGTCTCTTGCCATTTTAGTATTTCTTATATCTAGATATGTTACTGACGCTTAACGGATCTAAACTGCTCTTTTCAAAAAAGTTTACTACAGTTCTCAAATATGTACTCATGTTAAAAAAATTATCATTTCTCATGTAAATGTTTTGATGCTGGTTTTGTAAAAAGCGAATAACACGAATATAAACGGAGTTGAAAGACACACAGGAAAAGTATTTATAATTAGGAATTTGATAAACCATAACTTTGTTATGGTGCATCAATTTCACACTGTAAAAAAATTTTAGATAAGGAAGAAAAATTCTACTAAACTATTTCTGAAAACGAGACAATTGTACGAGAATATTACTTAATCTAGCTACTATTTACCAAACGTACAATAATATAAGTATCGAAATGTACTATATACTTTGATATTTCAATGAAGTCAAAATAAATATTTATGTAATACTACATTTCGTAAAATATATTTATCGTTTCAATCAATCCTGCTCTAGAAAGGGCAAGTAAATAATGGTTTGCAAAATTAAGACAAATAAAACAAATTTTAACGAACTAAATGCACCAATACTAAAAAAGAATGTAATATATTCTCTTTCTGAATTTGAAATAAAACACAAAAAATTGTATTGTAAACTTGAATTAAAATCAATTAATAAAATTTATGCGTACATGCCGTTACCCATATTTTAGGAAAATCTTAAATGTAATTATGAAATATGGATATTTTAACAAAAAACTTATTGCTTAAGTTGGACACCTTAAGTCATTATTTTGTTTAATTACTTAACAAACTGTTTAAACTATAAGATGTTTTTATTGTATGTCAAGATATATAGTAAGATACTGTACATGTTTTAAACGAAAAATAATTTAAATGGTTTCCATTTTTCTCTATTGATATATGTATAGAGAATGGAATGGTGTATTTAGAAATATCTTTTTCAACAATTGTGGAATAAGGAACTACTTTCAACCCGTATTTGGAGAGTGGAGAGTTATCCTTTTTCCACTAATATTAAATTTCATTTGGAGACTATTAAATCCGACTGATCAATGTCAAAAAAAAAATAAATAAATAAATAACATGCATGCCTGCTAGAACAAAAAACACTTGCAACACATGCGGAACATGTATTTTTCGAGATCGTGCTTCTACTAACCATGGTTAAAATTCTGACCCATTCGAAAAATAACACCGTCCACAATAGTTACACTAATAATTATTTTTATATAGGTGAAAAACCGACATCATATTAAATAAAAAACATAATAATTTTACCTAAGTTTAAATTACTGACACGAAACCAACCTATAAATAAAGACCCAAAATGTGAACTCAACTTTTCTATAACTAACCTACAGCACCGCAATAATTTTAGCGTCAAGAAACATATTTTATTATTACACTTTCTAACATTTCGCTCTTACCTTCTGTACAGCGACTTGCGCGGCTTCTCGTGTTGTAAAGGTGACAAAGGCATAACCTCTATTTGTACCAGTCATAGGGTCCATCATAAGTCGAAGGTCCCATATTGTACCGCACTGTTCGAACAATGGTATTAGTTCATCTTCATATAAATCCTTTGGAATTTTGCCACAAAATACTTCACAGCCAGAACCAGGCGTATTGCCATCCCAGCCGGGTGGGGGACCTCCATATTTTCTCTGTCCTGAAACAAGTATAAGAATTTATACCATTTAAAATGACTGAAGCTGTCTTTTGATAATTAATGCACCAATACAGTTTTTAATCTGCATGCGTACATCCCATTTGATGGTCCTTAATATTACATATACTTGAACTCTAAATAAACTTTGAAATTTTGCGAAAATTTCTTATACATAATCCAACAAGTGAATATGCCATGCAAATAAATCGTTTTTATATGTCTTGAAAAGAATAAATGGTGCGCAGAAGAGTGTTCGTTGCGATCGACGCATTTTGTTCTGGATGTGTAAGCTTGTCATTCGCCATGTGAGATTTCAATATTGGATTTTGTTTACATTTGGAATTACATATTTTTTTAATTCCGTGATTTGTAATTAGTTGCACTTTCGTCGCAGATTAAATCATCTTACTTTCGCATATATAATGGAGCTCAGATTTGAAAAAGACATATTTAAAATGTTCCTATGATTGATGTTGAAATGGTCAGCGACTTTCTCCTCACTAAGCCCTATTTTTTAGTGCCGAAGTTGAAAATGTGATAATAACAAGGTAAATTTACACAATTTGTTAGTTTATTACGTATCTCGTAAATATAAAGCTGTAAAGTACTCAACAGTATAACTATTGCTTCTATAAACCTATTATTATTTAAAAATTTTGCAAATTAAAGCTAGGTTATAGGATTTACTAAGGTAGAATCCAAGACTTTTTCATTTAATATACAAATATTTTACATTACTTTAAAAATTATTGCACCAATAAACATAGCTTATACAAATGAATCAAAGAGATATGATGATCACTGGATAGCTTAATTTTTTTAAATGTGCTAGAAATAACTGGAAATTTGAAGTTTTTATTCGTTACTTGTTTGTAATAAAGTTCCATATATGTTCTTATAAGTTGATACATTTATAATTAAAGAAAAAAAAATATAGTTTTGAATACAAATTACAAAAACTGTCAAAACTAACTTTAATTCTTTTGAGAAAGCATTTAAAATTTCTGTCAAGAAAGCTATTCTAGATTAGAACTTAGCTTAAGTTTAACACTCGTAAATATTGAATACTTTAATAAATACACTTTTGTATTTGGAACTTATAAATTAATCACTGTTGTATAGAGTTGCGAAAATCTCTTGAATTATAAGTAATTTTAATTAGTAGGACAGGGTATTATAAACCTTGGATGAACTCAATAATTTATTAACAATAATATTTGCAAACATGGTGTGGATTTAAAATTTTTAGTTAGTAAATCAGTGCAACTTGCTCCTAGAGATGTTTAACTTTAGATTTGCTTACACAAGCCAAATGACTTTGGCAACACAATTATCCAGGTTTCAAGTAATATTGAATTGCAAAGAAACAACAATGTGCCATTCTCCTCAAGCGTTTATTAAATATGTTTGGTCAGTTATCGAAGAAAATGTATGTCAAAAAACACAAAGTCAATTTGCTGAATGATAAAATCTACCTTTTGGTAGAATTACAGTTTTAAAAATGTATGAGGTAGCCAGATACAAAGCAATTTAAGATCTTTAGTTGAATTAATTTTAGGAGGAAAAAAATTCGCTTTTGGAAAATCAGTTTCTCACTCAAGTAGCAAAACCAAAGAATATTAGATTAGTTGCGGTAGCAGGTACCCATTTCTAGTAGCATCCTCGGGTGGAGTAAGTACTAATGGTGGTAAAATATTCATAAAAAAAAGAGTATAATAAAACATATAGTAAAATAAATTGTAAAATCTAAATTTTTTGATCCGCTCCAACTACAAATGCTTTACTAAATTAAATCAAAACAAGAATTTGGATATTGTGCTAAAATATTTTTGAAAACACTGTTATGTTTAAAATGGAAAAAAATATGTCAAATGTTGAAATATTCAATCTTTTTACTTTTTTGTCCTATTTTCTACCTGTATGACATTGATTAAAAGTAAATGAAACTATTATTTAATTTGGAAAGCTTTATTTTTGTATAGTGGTGGTAAAAATTGAGGTCTACAGCAACTGTTGCTCAACTTGTAATTTTTTAGTTTAAATTTTGTAAACCCAAAATTTTGTGCTGGTCAAGCGATTCTTTGTTGCAATCACAACTGGGTACAATTCGAAACACATAAGATAAAATACAATACAAAAATATTCTGCTTTCAAATATGAATACCATAGTTGAAGTTTTAAGTTATTCTATAATCAAATATCATCCAGCTCTACTTGCAACAGAAAATCACTTGACTAGCAAAAAATTTAGGATGTAATAAAAAGTTAAAATGATGAAAATAATATCTACAACACTTCTGAACATTGTTATGATTCCTACTGTCTTATCATTTTTATTTTAAAGCATTTAATTGAAAAATTATCTTTATTTCTTTTGATAGTTTAAAATGATAACTTTTAGAAGTATCTTTCGGTAAAATATAGGTTACTAAACTATATCGGCAATTTCATTTTTCAAAGTATCTCATTATAGTTTTACTTAGTCTGCAAACGTTTTTAAAGATTGTTTGTTTTGACATAGAACACTTAAAAATTTGTTGAATAATAACTTAATTTTTTAAAAAAAAAAAAATCTAAAATTTTATTAACTACATGTATAAGCTGAACAGGCAATCTAAAATAAAGAAGGGTTTTACTTGTGAATCTGCTTGGAAAATCATGCATTATACTAGGTTTAACTTTAATTGAAAATTTGTTTAAAATAGGAGCTCATAACGGACACTAGTAAAAAATGATAGGTATAAATATTTTTTGTAGATATATAGATATTTTTTAAAGTTATAATCTCTTATTTTTGCTCAACAACAGCAACACAATAATCAATTTCCTTTGAAATATTATTTTATTGTATTTTTTCTTTCTTCAAAATAAAAAATGCCTACGGTACTCCAACGATCAGCCCATCTGTCGATATGTACTTTAGTATACTAACTTTCTTTGTACTAAATTTCAACCGACATAAAACAGTTTTAACATATCGTTCCCCAGCTCCTGTACTCCGAAAGTTATTTGATACTTCTTGCTGATATCAAGTGAAGATCTGATGCGTCAAACAGGCGTTTTTAATCGTATACAAAGCAAGAAACAGTTAGAGCCGTTTTACACACACAAGAATTATTCCGAAAATTATAACAAAAATTTTCAGAAAATTTTTGCCGAAAATTCGTTGGGAGATAATTTTTAAAATAAAATACCACTCTGTGTGATACGTACAAGAAATCTGAATATTATTTTTGTGATAATTTTGCCGTTGCTCATGCGCATTTTCATAACATGTGACGTTCCAGCCGTTAAAAAAGAAGATATAATAACTTGCTCTGGGGATAACCTTAAAATGTCAGAAATATGAAAGCTTCCAACAAGAAACCACAAAATAAGGGATATTTTGTGCAAGACGGAATGAGTAAATATTGAGGTTAGGTTGATTACCAAATACGGGCTGTCAATTCACAAATTTTACTCTGCGTCGATTTTCGCGCACTTTCCGCATTTTAGTCATAGAAATATAGAACACGTTCTATATCTTTATGTCGAAAATTTTCACCAAAATTTTAACAATAATTCTTTGATGTGTAAAACAGCAAATTAATTTTATGAAAATTTTCCACATAATTATGAGATACATTTTGGCTACAATTCTTGTGTATGTAAAACGGCTCTTATACAACAGTCTGGTTTAGTGGACTCCTAAAATTTTAACGTTTGCACAAATATATCAAAATATATTTCTAGTTCTTTTTATCCGTTACCTTTATTTTTTATCACATCACCTCAATAAGTGACAAATCTGACATCTAATTTGAATTAAGTCATTATTTTTCACAGTAAGTGGCGTATTTGTATTATAGTTTCACATTCAAAGTTCCTTATAACGAAACTAAGTGCAGTTACGCCAAATCTTTTACATGTCAATGTAACATTTAACTAATTACTATAAAATTTAGGTATTTTCGTATTTTAAATCGTGCGAGAATAGTAAAAATTTTAATGTAATGTAAGTTCACAACACGGTTTGAAAAAAATTATGATTTTTATAAAAAAACAAAAATCCATTATTTTTATCAAAAAATTAAAAAAAAAACATAACTACTTGAATTTTTTTCTTTTTTAACATTCCTGTGTACTTCTTTTAGTCTAAATAATGATAAATATTATTAATAATCCTTCTAATAATAAAATCAGTTATTTTGCAATAAGTGCCCACGACTACCGCAAGCAAGCGCATAAGTAAATCGATTCCATGCATCCAGACCCTTCATCTCAACCGAAAATCGGAGAAGTCCCTCGTCGGCCGTGTAGGAAACTCGGGCCTTCCAAGCGTATTTTAACAACCAAATTGTATAAAGTAAGCAAGTGCGTCCGAGGTTATTTAAAAGTAAATAAGTTTAAAATAAAAATGAGTGGCAGAAAAAAAGATTATTTTATAGAAAAAACAAAAAAAAAAGGAGACTAGTAGTAGAGCAATTTGTAATAAATAAATGCAAGGTCTTGTTAAATGATTAAAAGACCGTCATGGAAAGTGCAAAACGTTAGGTGTTGATACAGAAGCCCCTGAAGTAATTAACGAAGAAGTTGACTTAATTGCAGGTGTGTATTATGATTTATTTTTACGTTCTTAGTATGCTAGTAAGGTAGTTAGTTTTCGGAAATGTTTTTTGGATTCCATGCAAAATGCATGGTTTGGATGCCTTTAAGTGGATCTACACTATTTTCAAAAATTGTCTATTTGTCGGTCTGTCAGGATATTTCACATTAATTTCCCGCAAACCGATTTGAATAAAATTCGGAAGGAAAATACCTCTCAACCCGAAAATGAACCATATTGATTTTGAGTTTGAACTGCAATCGGAATGAGCTTTTTTGACAGCTGTCAAAATTAAAACGTTTATATCTCCATTATTTACGGACGGATTTCAATCAAATTTGAATAACCGTTGTAAAATATACAAGAATTTTTTTTACAATGACAATTTAAATTCTTGTATTTGTTTGCATTTTTGACAGATTTCGGCCGATAAAGTGGAGATCTGAAATTCAATAAGAATATGTACGCTGGTTTTGAAATTGCTATATTTTATTTTTAACATTAATAGCTATGAAACTTTAAATGCTTATATCTCATTTATCTTTATATTTTACTCCATTTTGACCAAATTTAAAATTTTTTAGAAAGTTAAATGGTAGAATTAAAAATATCTGTGGTTTGTATTTTTGTATTTACATTTATATTTTTTTACAGAAAATGAAAACTCAAGCAACGCAAATATCCCAAGCAGTGCGTCTTCAACAAGTTCAACCAGTAGTTATCAAAAACGATCATTTCCGAGCAAAAATTTGTCTGCAATTATCATTACCTGAGGCAATAAAATTTACTGATTCACTAATTAACTCTAAGAAAAGAAAAACAAGTTCCTCGGCAAATTTTGAGAACTTCATTGTCCAAACACCTGCAAATAAACAGCAAAATATAGACATACAAATTGCCAAAGCTGTATTTGCAACTAACAGTAGCTTTAGATGTGTCGACAATCCGCATGTAAAAAGGGCGATCGAATTGTTACGACCTGATTATAGTCCTCCTTTAGGAGAAACAATTTCTACAACCGTTTTAGATCAAATTTATTATGATAATGAAAAAGCAAAATGTTTTGGAGATCTTTCTGGGCAGGACTTTAAAATGTCAATTGATGGTTGGTTTAATGTGGATAATGAGCCTGTAGTATGTGCCACAATACTAGACAAATACTTAAAAGACTTCACATTCGATGTTATAATTTAGTTTATTTTAAGCGTTCGGTTTTATTGAATTTCACTGTTATTTTTTCCAAAGCAAGGACTCACTTTATTTGAAAAATAATTTAAATAAGCTACTTATAGCGACGTGTAAGCGCTTCAGAAAAATCAATCTTTTTTTATGGAAATCTATCGGTAAGTTTTATATTAAGACGCGTTCTTTAAGCGGAGATAAACGAAATTTTACAAGCAAACATAGAATAGCCGATTGGGTGAGTCTGCGAGCGTTCGGTGTTCCAGCCTTGAAACGTAATAGGTATTAAAGTAGCGAGATTACATCACCCAGCAGATCATAAAAACTGGATGAAAAACATTTAACCGAGGAGGAGGAAAGATTATTATAAGGCCCTGGAATAGCCGATTAGATTAAGGTAGCTCTAAGTATTATAAACCTCGTAATTTTCTTTAGGCTAAACTTTAAACCCTTTAACAAATTGGTGTTTTCATGGTTTGAACTTATAAGCAGAATAATATTTAGAAATTAATAAATAAATTTGCAAAATATGTTGACGGTGATTTATTTATCAAAAAAATTGCACCCCTTTAACTTTGTTTCCTATTCCTTTTTTTTAATAATAATTTAGGTTCAACCTAAGAATTTTGTTAAGAAATTAAGAACTCCTATTTTTTTTGTAACAACTTCAGACAGACTTAGATGTACCATGGTTTGACGATCGCAAGAAAAAATAAGGTGTCGACGGGGAAAGATGCCAACAGCATACATATATATTTCTAGTAAAAAAAGCAAAATCAAGTTTATTTTCCTGAACTCAAAGCTCTTGTGGGAAGGGCGATCGCCCCCACCGCCCTCCCCCCTTGGATCCACGCCTGGTCTAATTCCGCGGAAATTAGAACTTTTATTTGGTCAGTTTGGTTTTGATGGCATTACTAGTCATGAACTGTATAACTTTTGAACAAAGTTGACTTTATATATCTCGTCAATTTAAACACTGAATTGTTAAAATAGGCTGGTTTTAAAGTTAGATCATAACTAATAACGTAACAACTCAATCCACTTGAAAACGAATTTACCATTGCTTCACCTCCATCCAATCTATTATTACTTTTTACAAAATTGCCAGATCGGATAGACAGAGTCCGATATAAATATGATATATGGTAATGAATTGAGTAGTACAATTTAAATAAACGATCAAAAAACTAAATATAAAGGATTACAAGGGTTAAGGTTGTTTGAAAAAAAAACTATCATAATCCAAAATGACTAATACTTGGTAAACTAGTATTTTATCATTTGTTTTTTTTTTCTTTATATGACTAATACGTTCGGTTATATTTTTAGCACATCAGCGTCAGTATTTTAGAACGAGAAGTTGAGCAGTTTTTTGCCGTTTTTTGGTCACACTTTCCCTTTTTTTATATGTTTTATTAAAAAAAAGTTATACAGTTTTTTAAATTCACAAAACTAGTTACGAGAGTCTGGGTATGTAACATTTGTGAAAATGACTATTTTATAATGGAGACCATAAAAAAACACGAATAAAAAACTTCGAAAGTAAGATTTATCTTTCAGAAAAAATATTTGTTTTCTACTCAGTAAGACCGCCGAACCGCAGAGACCTGCTTCGCTAGACATAAATTTGACATGCTTGGTTTAATAGATATTCAACGGGCCATTAAAATTTTGGTGACAACAATCGAGTCAACAAAAGCGAGGGTATAAGTTTTGCGACAAGGGTTAGATTTAAACAATTATAGCAATTTTATATAGTTTGGAATCGGCAGAAGATAAAGAAAAAGTCGGGCCACATGTTTTTAATGAAATAAAAGCGGCTCAATCATTATCTTAATACAAAATGTTTGACCAAAATAATGAACTAAGGCTTCTTTCCTATCTGGCACTCAGAAGTGTTAACAAGTCTGCACGCCTTCTTCTAAGTAGCATATCCCATGCGATGGTATTTTATAAAGGGGGTTCGTGAAAAAAATATTTTAAATTAAATATCACAACAGGTAACAATCTGTAACGCGACCAGTCGCTACTTTGCTAGCGATGCGAGCACATTCTCGAACGTGCCGTCAACTTCTACTTCGGCGAACCAAGACTTTTCCCGAATGCGTACGAAATAACGAGAAAAACGCCGCAGTCACCTATAAAGAAGAGTCTAGTCGATCTGAATCGTACGATGAGTTGAAGAACCTCGAGTGATTTCAAAAAGATAAATGAGTAGTTAATGCATAGTGTGTACATAAATATTAATAGTGTAAACTAGTTTAGTGATTTCTTCTTGCGTAAATAAATTACAACAAATACCCAAGCTTTACACATCGCACGGGCGCATGTCTAACGCAAAAGTAAATAATTATTGCCCCATAAATGTATGATAAGTCATTGGTTAAAAAACAGTAATATTGTTAAGTCTGACGAAAAGCTGGAAGAGCAATCAATTGCTTCTTCTTTTTCAGACTGATTTGGAACCAACACAGGGTGGCAGTTGCAGTGAGCTACCATTTCACCAGGCTTGAAAGCAAAGAAAAAATAGGCGAACAGGGTGAGAAAAAAGAAAAGAAACGAAAATATAACAGTGACTAATTTACAAATGGGTTTTTATTTCATTGAGGAGTCAGAACCTAAACAGCTTTGTGTAATCTATAATGTAATCTTGGCCAACGGCCGTTTAAAACCATCTCTTCATCGACAACGTGAAACACGACATCCGGATCACAAAGATAAACCTGGTAAGTATTTTAAAAGAAAATTGGCTGGTTATAAAAAGTCTAGTGTTTCTTTTTTTAAACAAAGATAGTAAAATGGCTCTCGAGGCATTATTTAGAGTTATTTGCAGAATTGCCAGATCTGGACAAGCACATAAGGTGGAAGGAAATTTGATTAGATTAGATACTTGGAGAAAAGCAGCAAAGAAAATTTACCTTATTCCCTTATCAAACACAGTATCGACCAGAATTAATGATTTGGCAATTAATGTTAAAAATTAAGGTTTTAAAAGAATAAAATTGAATTATTTCGCTATTAAGCTTTACGAGTCGATCGATGTAGCAAACGCTGTAGTATTGCTTGTCTATGCTAAATATATGAAATAAAATGGCCTTTTTATTTGGTTTTGTGCACTGATGGTGCAAAATCAATGACCGGAATATTTTCTGGTTTTGGAAAGAAGATCAACGAAAATATTGCATGATCTCATGACTGTATTCATAGACAAGCACTGGCATGTAAGCGCATTTCTGCACAGTTATCCTGTACTTTAAGCGACACTATAAAAATTGGAAATTTTATAAAATCGTGTGCTACAAACTCTAGTCTATTCCATGCGCTTTGTGAGGACTTTAGAAGCCTCCACGTATCTTTACTACTTCATACAAAAGTTAAATGGCTATCTCGTGGCAAGATTTTGATCAGCTTGTTTAAATTGAATCAAGTTCTAGCATTTTTCTTGACCATCCATTTCATTTAGTCTCTTAGGTACCTGATATTCTTTGGCTACAAATGTCGGCCACTTTTTTCTCAACTAAATGATTTAAATTTGTTTTTACAATTCCCAGGTATCACCATTTCCAATGGGATTTTTAGAATAGTGGTTATGCTAAAAAAGTTCAACTTTTGGATTCAATGTATACAAGTGAATGAGTACGGATGTTTTGGTTCTCTCAGAAGCATCTTATTAAAAAATGAAATTCAACTTAACAAAAATATTAAAAAGGATATTACTGAACATCTCAGACAAGTTTATTAACCCTGCCTATTTAGGTCTCCCGCGTTTCCTTTCATTTCCCATCCTCTGCATATATCTATACCATGTAAACAATTTTTTTACAGTTCTGCTCTCATGTGCATATTTCCTAGTTTATCACTCCTTCCAGCCGTGATCTTCTGGTCTTCTTAAGATGACCATTTCTGTAGCTTCTATCTACTTTTTTCTGCCTTTCCTTTACTCCGCAAATTCCTACTCCCAAGCCAATCAATAGAGAAAAAAAGTGATTCTGTGACCCAAATTCTATCAGGATACCGACTGTGCCATCACATTAAAAACAATACGTAGTGATATTTTGTTATGTTTTTCACTCTCTACTACAATTCATTAATTTGTTAATTGAAGCAAAAAAAAAGAGTTTTTTTTTCGTTTTTTGCTGATAAAATCAAAACTAATGATGCAATCTCGATGATGTAGACAGAATTGTAGATAAAAATACCAGCAAAATGAGCCCTGGGTCGATTCAATCTGATCATTAGTAACGGAGAAAAACATGAAAAAAACGGAAAATTCAGCGTTTTTTCAAAAATTCATATATCCCCGTCAGTTTTTAAGTTGTAGCTCTATAGGTTGGAGCCTGCCCACATATAAGAAGAATCATTAACATACTTCTGTAACTTTTTGTGTGGCCTAATTATGAGTATACCGACTTTTTCCTCTGCAAAAACTCTTGTAATCGGTTTACTCGCTTTCCAATTTTTCCCGTAACACGTCGGTCCCCGTCGTAAGAAAATTTATAAATATAATTTTTTTTCAATTGTACGCATTAGATTATTTAACACAACATCACTTTCAACATGACGATTTGATGAATTTTAGAGATTTACTGACAGCAAGCTAATTTTTTTATTGTTTGACAAAAATAATTCTGAAAAAATTAGCTGGTTGTCAGTAAATCTCCAAAATTTATCAAATTGACATGTTGAGAGTGGTCGACAACCTTTTATAAAACATAATTTTTGTCGGACAATTCTTTTTCACGCTTCTTGTTTAATAATCTAACGCCAACAATTGGAAAAACTATCTTTCTAAATTTTCTTACGACGGGAAACCGACGTGTAACAAAAAAAATTTGGAAAAAGTTATCGGTCTACAAGTTATGGGTCTACTCATAATTAAGCCGCACAGGAAGTTACAAAGGTATATTAATGATTCTTCTTATATGTAGGCGGGCTCCCAAACTATTAGCCCTTCGCAAATACTACTAACCTCTCTATACTTTATGTGTCCTGAAAACCAGGCGGTGTCGGTTCATTAGTTTTTACACAATTGCCATTTAAAATTTTTAGTGCACTAGCTTTCAGCGCGCCTCGATGCGTCATGGATAGCCCGATTTAAATTTTCTAAAAATATTTTAAAGTAGAAGTATCACTCTACAAGCTTAAATTTTCATTCTGCATCAAGAAGTCTATCAAATACATGAAAAAAGCTAGCAAACATGAACGAAAACAGTCGAACACGTGAAAGTAAAAGAGTAGTGGGGGAAACACGGCTGCCGAGGGGAGTCGTATGAATGTAGTACGCTGCAGCCGCGTTGCTCTCATTCCTCTTCTACTTTCACGCGCTCGACCATTTTCGGTCTTGTTTGCTAACATTTTTCACGTATTTCAGACTTTTTGATACAAAATGAAAATATAAGCTTGTAAAATGATACTTTTACTATCAAAATCTTTTTTACAAAATTAAAATCGGACTATCCATGACGCATCGAGGCTCGTTGAAAGATAGTGCACTAACAATCTCACATGGCAATTGTGAAAAAATTAATGAAGCTACAGCTACGGTTCTGGCATGTATCAAGTACATATAAATTATTATCATTTTGCGAAAGGCTAATGCTACAACTTGAAAAATAGCGGAAATTTCAATTTTAAAAAAAAACGGTGAATTTTCCGATTTTTTTTCTATTTTTTCTATTACTAATGATCCGACTGAGTCGATCCAGAGCTCATTTTGTTGATATTTTTATTCTCTACAATTGCACCGTAACATACACAGTTTGATTTTCAGAAAAAGTTTTTCTCCATCACTTCTAATTTTCAAATTATTGGCTCATTCAAGGTATGAGAACATTTCACCTTCAAATGACATCTAAATGTGATTTTTTACCTCTTATGTTATACATACTGCTGGCCAGGAAATTTTCACGGCGTTTCAATTCTGTAATAAAAATGACCTTGACAATAACCCTCAAGGTCTAGGTCATTAGTACAGATAAATGATCCCCTATGTCTTTGCCAATTTTTATCTGAACCATTTTTTTAAATGGAGTATTTTAAAAGATATTTGGATCTATATATTAAAATAGCTCACCCTATATATTACTCTCCATGTGTCAGGCACGTTTTCTCTGTTTTCTTTTTTATCTTTCGAACAGACCACTCAGTATTCCAAATAGTTTGATGTACAATTTTTAGTATTCCTCCATATACTCTCTCTCTCTCTCTCTCTCTCTCTCTCTATATATATATATATATATATATATATATATATATATATATATATATATATATATATATATAGCTGATATTCCTCATATTGGTATTGGTCTACAAGCACCACTAATTTTTTTTAATGCCTTATTACCGAAGCAAAAAATTAATGTGTAAACAAAAAAATAAGGGACTTGCAACACAAACTGGTTCTAAAAAGATCAAATCAAATCAAAGATCAAATAAATGAATGGAAAAGTCATTTTTTTTAAGTACATACTTAATATCTATTTTTTAAAATATGTATTTGTTCCGATAACCAAAAAAAAAACTTTTTATAATATATCGCATGCCAACAGATATTATGCTACTCGTTTAATATGTACCTACAATATTACTGTTTGACTTTTGTATGTATTTGAGGAACTAGGAATTTTTTAATTGTAATAATAGTAATTTAAATTCAAACAGTTTCTAGATTTTTTGTATAAATAATAAGAATATCCGTATTGTCCAGGTATCGATATTATAGATATCGATTTTTTTATAACAATATTTTCCTGTAATGATATTATTTCTTACGATATGGATCGATACCAAATATCGATACTTTTAAGGTTATCGAAAATCCCTAGTGTATGTCCAAACGGTTTTCAATTGTTTATGATATACAAATTTAAGAGTCAAATGTGGTAAATTACAATGCGATTTCGGTAAAAAATAACTTATCGCCTACTGTTAAATAAACATCGTGCATAAGTATATGGTATAATGCAAAAATAACTGCATATATTCAAACCTATAAATCCCTGCACAGAGAGAATTTTCAGAAAAGTATACCTAAATGGTGCTTAACCAATTCAAAAAACATTTTTTTGCCAAAACCAATTCGCATCCAGATAGATGGCAAAGAAATCATCATATGGATCCGAAACAAAATCAGAGTAGACGGTGCAACTGTAACTAACGCATAACATGTTTTAAGTGAAAATGTGCCGGACACCTAGCAAGAGGAAAAGATAAAATGTGAAGTCAAATAGTGACTCAATGGTGACCTAGGCCAGGGAAAGTTAAACGAGGCAAATCACGTATTCATGGTAAGGACGATTTGTAAAAAAACACTCATATTCAAGACAATTGTATGATTGGGAAAGGTTATTTGTCGCGCGCACACACACACCTTAAGGTGTATTTTTCCCTTCCAGTAGTATCTTTGAAATATTTAAAATACGCTTTGCAATTTTATTTATTAAATTTTAATGACACATTGCTGAAAAATTGGCGAATGGAAGCAAAGTGAAAGTGAAACTATATATGTCAACCTTTAAGATTTGACTCACTTTTCTTAATATCAAATTCGTCCATCGGCTTTTAATTATATTTATAATGTATATCAGTAGTTTACTTACTTACCTGTAGTAACATCTAATGTATATCCGGTTCTGTCTAAAATTAGTTTAATTTTTTCTTCATCGGGACCTTTGGCAGGAGCAGGCGCGGCAGCTGTTGAGCCCTGACTTGAACCGGCTCTACTTTTTTGTCTAAAAAAATTATTACTCTTTAATTTTTTTCCGGATTTAATTTTAAAATAATTTTTTTCTATAACTAAACATTTGTCACTTATGACGACCTTCTATGACGTACGTAAAAAATGAACTTTAATTTTTCATTTTGTTAACCTTTGGCAGTAGTAACTAATTCTACAAATAAATCACTGCTTAAGAGAAAGGGTTCGTTACATAATCAAGATTAACTTAATTAGAAAAAAAACTCGGATCTATTGGTATGTCCAACAACTCTGTAAAGTTCTTCCAGTCATACTATACTGGACCCAAAAGGACCCATGTCCTTATCCCTACACGTCCAGTATAACGAATACAAATCGTTTTTTTTTTTCTTGCATCGTCCAGAATGCCCCAAAGTTATAATCTAGGGCCCCTATTCTAATATTGAAATTATAAAAGTCAACCTGCAAATCTTTATAGAAAAAGTCAAGTTAGTTGCCCAGAGAAACCCTCGTAAATTGAAAAAACTCGGCAAAGAGCTGTCAATCAGGTTCAAAATTGATGTATCGGTTTTAGCACGTTTTAGCTTAATACTAGTAAGTTCTCTGTGATGTATTTTAGTAAAAATTATCCGCTTTGTTGTCCAAGTATTCTGTTGATGGTTATGTGACATGAATTTTACTCAACTCCAAATTAAGTTTTCGCTCTCATATGCGAGGAAAATAATATCGAAAACAACACAAATATTAGGATTTATCATGAAAAAGTCTAAATCACCTAATAATATAGGTAAATTAGAATATAATTCTTCGATTAGGTCACAAATTTATGATATGTGTGTATATTCAGGGACTGGAACAGGTGCAAGTTTTGAAAATACCTTGTTTCGAAGGAAAATCTAATATTCCCGAAAAGAGGGAAAGACCATGTAAATTGATAGTTTGAAAAAGCGCAGGGAAATTCATTCCCTAGTATTTTTATTCAGGATCGTGAATCGTAAAATAGTCCGTCCTTCTTTGCTGGAAGTACTTAAATTTGTTGTTCCTAGAAGTCCCCAAGGTGCGAATAAATATGGCTAATCGTGCTTATGACGAGCTTCCTTTGAATTTTGCCATCGATCGATTGATGTCGAACTCATCACGCGAATTTCTTACGAAACTTACGACGACCGGCGTCAAAGGAGCTAAGAAACCATCTGAGATACCACAAGCCAATTTCATCATATTTCGCACCAAAAACTAACAAAAAATAGATCACTGCGAGCCTCGGTTGAGTCATTATTGTCTTTATTTTAAGGATTCAAGGATTTTTTTCTTATAAAAGCCTATCAGTAAACATCCCCAGAATGTATTTTCCATAGTTTAAAATTAAGATTCGGTCTCTAAGCAGAGAAGAGTTGTACGAGTGTTGACTAGCTCAATGGAAGGGCCAATAGGTGATCTTTTTCCCGGCTTTGGAGCATAATAGACTTGCCTAACGGGATTACACTCCATCCCAAAAACTGTTTAAAAAATACTTGACCGAAGATGAGGAGAAAGGACTGCAGTTGGAATAGCCTTCTAACTTAAAGGAACTATAAGCAATGTTGTAAAAACCACCTTTCTGAATCGCACTTTTTTACTAACTTCAATCAAAAACGTAGGGAGTGTGCACAAAAGTATTTAAAAAATGTCAAAAGTGGTAAAACGTTACAAACACGAAAAAAAATACCGAACGAAGTAATAAAAATTAACCGTTCCCGATATATATTTTCGAAGTGCATAATCTATAGTTTCCAATGTTGGTTATAGCTACCACTTTTGGATATAACAACTGTAATTGTAATCCTGTTGGTTGATCTACGGCTGAAACTACGGAAACTATTAAAATTTCTATAAAATCTTTTTTTTTTTGTAATTATATTTTTACCTACCTATAGGTTTTCATAACGCCACATAAATAGGCCGACTTGTTGGATACGTGCTCTAAATTAGAATCGAGGAACTGACCAAGCACGTTAAGCGCGCCATCTACAGGAAATTCTTTAAGTGCATCTAATGCGCGCTCATCAAGATCTACGTGGGCTAACTTGCCGGTTTTGTAAATTTCGTCCAGCTTCGAAGCAACCTGAAAACAATGATACAAATTTAGACACACAAACAACTGACCAAGTAATATTTAGTTGTTCTTTAGTGGGTTATTAAAATATACCAAGTATGTCATGTCATGGATGGAGTATTAACGAGTATTAACCCAAACAACTGTGTTGAAGTTGAAGTAAATTTATCCAGCTTCAAAGCAACCTGAAAACAATGATACAGATTTAGATAAGCAGTTGACCAAGTATCATTTATAAGTCCAATTGTTATTTGATCAGTTGTTAAAATTTAACAAATTTACTACGTCACAGATGGAATACTCGTCCAAAGAACTCAACAACTCTTATTAACAATAGAATTTATGAGAAAAATGTCAAAAGCAAGGGGGTCTTCTCAGATTTTCATCGGGGGTTAAATTTCTACGGCTTACGTCATGCACACATGAGCCTGGAGCTAAAGGCAAGCAGCCAACGCGAGATAAAGTGCGCTAAGTATAGTTAAGAATTATATATTTAAAACATATAAATCCACATTTATTAATATTTTTCTATGATTCTTGACGTTTACATTTATTACAACCTCCTCTAAGTACCTATACGGGTCATATAATTTGTTCCCTTAAAACAACCCCATCAGTCCATTTTTTAAAATATCATTCAATCTACATTTATTAAAATTTTTCGGCGATTTTTGCTAACCAAGTTTCAAATAATCCCTCTACATACCTATGTGGGTTAAACAATTTGTTCCCCAAATACAACCCCAGCGGCCAGGGTTCAGCACTTATTATTAAAAATATTATAAAGTTCGTATCTCTATTAGCAGTTTTGTAACTAGCACATCAACAGCTGAAAAACACAATATTGATAAAGAAATAGGAAAAGCAATTTTTGCTACTAACTCGAGCTTTAGGTATATTGAACACTGGCAAGTGAGAAAGGCGATTCAAAAGTTGAGACCTGGTTATATATCCCCGTCCAGGACATCTGTAGCAACTACTATTTTGGATGAAATTTATGAAGAAGAAAAAGAAAAATGTTCTTTTTTGTTCCTCCCAGGAAAATGTATAACTACATGCATTGACGACGGGTGGTCAAATGTCCACAACGAACCTGTAATATGTTCAACTATAATAACAGAACATGGTCGAACATTTCTCTATGAAACTATTCATATCTCTGGACAATCTCATACTTCGGAATATTTAACTGAACTTTGTTGTGATCTAATTTCTTCAAATACACTAAAATATGAATGTTGTATAAAATCTTTTATAACAGACAACGTGGCGAACATAGCTGGCTGGACACATCTTTTGAATTTGCTGTGTAAGGACTTATACATTTAAGAACACATTGTTTAAATAAACAAATATTTTCGTAACAATCATTTAGCCCAAACGGAATTCAGACAAGCAGTAAGCTAAGCATTAGTTATTCCAAGCGACCTGCGTTGGAATAGCGTTGTCGACTGTTTAGAAATGCATGTCTCTCAGTGGGGCATAATGTTAAAAATCTGTGAGGAAAATAAAAAAAAAGAGTGATTCGGCCATATACCAAAAAGTTGAAACGCGCAGCTGAAGAATATCTAAATATTTTGAAACCTAAGCAGTGGCCCTTGATATTTTGAAAAGAAAAAATGCAGCTCTTTCAAATGCTGTAGAGCAATGGAAGCACAGCACATCTTCGAATTAGAATTACAGCTTTCTCTACAAAAAAAAACAACAAGCATTTTATCATCGATTTGACCAGACGTTAACACCGTATCATTTTGTAACTTTATGTTTGATCCTCGAAAACAAAAATATAAGTTATCTCCAGAAGAAATAAGTTTAGCCTTTGACACCTATGATACTACTGGTAAATTATTTTGCTACCACTAGCAATCATTAAGTCCCTTTAAGAAAATAGTATTTCTGGAGGAAGTTTAACATTCAGTAGTGGACCTCACAAAACGATAAGACTGAAATTGCAAAAAGTCACTCGTAATAAAGCTTCTTCAGCGTCGCACAGTGGGGAAAAATTGACAAAAGGCTGCATCAGAATCAAATTTTAAAGGACCTGGATAATTTTTTTTAATTACTCAGGACAACGTATTCTAACGGCACACCTGCGACAATACCCTAAACCATGAACCCTAAACCTATGGACCCCACATCAATAAACCCTTAAATCCCCATCCGATAAACCGCAATCTCGTGAACCTTAAGGCCATCAACCCAAAATCCCATACCCATAAACCCACAAACTTCAAACCTATGAACCCCATATCTATAAAGCCTAACAACCCACAAACCCCAATCCCACAAACCCAAATTTCGTTAAACGAAAAGCAAGCTTGGGCACTCGCGGATCCTAAAGGTGAATCATTAGAATAAGTTGTCCTGAGTAATTTAAAATAAATTTATCAAGATCCTTTAAAATTCATGTCTGAAGCAAACTTTTGTCCCCATTGTGCGTTGGTGGAACATCTTTAGTATATTTGGTTTTGTGCACTCCAATTTAAGAAAAAAATTGGGCATTGAAAAAGGTGAAAAATTGTTATTTCTATTCAAATTTTACAATGAAAATGATGATAAATTATAAGTTTATGATTTCAAGTTGTCTAATATTTATATTTTTTAGCAGCCGAATGATTTAAATATTTTAGAAACTAAATTATTTGTTAAAAAGTTTGACATTTGCATACTTAAAGATAAAGTTTTTTTTATGTTCTTAGGAGTTGCATTGTCGCTATTAAGTCGTTTGTGTTTTTTTTCGCAAGTGTTTGATATATTATAATTAATAATTTTTTATTTAAATCATGATTTCTATTGAAAAAATCAAGTGATTTAAAAAGTAATTTTAATCATGAATTAAATCATTTCATCAAAATCAACCCAACCCTGATCATTATAAAGTTAGTTTCCAAAAATCGCCGAAAAATGTCAATAAATATGGATACTATATTTTTAAAAATAAGGGATTAACCCTGGCCGCTAGAGTTGTGTTAAAGTAACAAATTATGGAATCCATATGCATGTAAATTGAAGATTATGATAAGCTTGGTTTCCAAAAATTAACGAAAAATGTATATAGACTTTATACTTTTAAAAAAAGAGGCTTAATCCTGGCCGGTACGGTTGTGTTAGGGGAACAAATTATATAACCCATACAGGTGTTTAGACGACATTGTCAGAAGTTTAGTTACCAAAAATCGACGAAAAATTTAAACAAATGTGGATCTTAAGAAATTTTAAAAAACAGGAGCTAACCCTGACTGCTGGGAGGCATAAACATAAGCATAAGTACCAAAAATCGCAGAAAAATATTAATAAATGTGGGTTTTGTAATTAATTATTTTTATCTATACTTAGCGCACTTTATATCGCTGTAGCCGCTGACCAGTAGATTCAGCCTCATCCTGCACACTTGTTTCGACTCCCAACGACGTCAAAAAAATTCACTGTCAGGTTGACTCAAGCATTAACCTCAATTTTTTAATATTATTTGATGAATTATTCCTCGAGTCATTGTCAGAAATTAAAATACAAGTAATGTTAGTCGTTTATTAAACAAATAATCCGATGGTGTTTCTACTACTACTTACTATTTAAAAAAAAAACGGAAATGCATACAAGCTTGCATCTTTCACCCATGATCTTGAAAATCCTTTCAAATTAGCTGTGACACCAAGAGTCAACAGCCCAGGGTGGACGGAGGAATCCGTGAAAGCCGCATAAACATATATACGCCATCCGGTGAGAGGTCGGCGAAGCCGCGCTCAGTATTTGCATGCTTCCTTCCGACCTGTCCTTTGCACAGCCAGGTGCATGTCGGTACCCTGATGAGTCTAGTAGAGACGAAACATGTACCTCTACCGTATCACTGTGGCGGGGAGGGTAAGTTTTTGACTTTCTTCTCGGTATGGTGGTACAGGTAGGCCATCATCTCGATGGTGGTGGAATAGGATAAATTGTGTTCCTTAGCAATTTGTTCAAACTGTGCAACCTCTAACATGGAAAGGATATGGTTGGAACGAAGTTTGCATTTACTGTTCGCATTTTACTTCATATATACATATATATATATATATATATATATATATATATATATATATATATATATATATATATATATATATATATATATATATATTATATCGTAGATTTTCACGGATGGTAGAATGAATAGTACTTCAGTACTCTACTATTTTCAAGCACTCGGTCGTTTTAAGTCATGTTTGCTAGCATGATTCACGTATATTACAAAATTTTTGATGCAAAATGAAAATATAGGCTTGTAGAAATGATACTCCTACTTTCAAAGCCTTCTTACGACATTAAAATAGGTCCATCCATGACGCATCAAGGCGTGTTGTGTACTAAAAATTTCAAATGGCAGTGAAACGATGGTACATGGTTTTGGCAATCACAAAGTACACATAAATTACTTATTTCGCGAAGGGCTTCCACTACAGCCTGAAAAATGACGGAAATAGGAATTTTCGAAAAAAATGCTGAATTTGCCGGTTTTACAGTTTTTCTTCGTTACTAATGATCCAACTGAGTCGACCAGGAATAATTTTATTGGTATTTTTATTCTCTACAATTAATCTCTTCATAGCATCAAGATTGTTTCGTTAGTTTCGACTTTATTAGCAAAAAACGAAAAAAGATGCAATTTTTTGGTTTTAATTGCTTATAGTAAATTAATGGGTCATAGTAAAGAGTGGAAAACAGAACGAAATAGTATCGATTATTTTTAGTATGATGGCACTGTCAGTATCCTGACGAAAAAAACTCTTGATTGGTCTGAAAGGATAGATGTTCGGAGATTGCATGATGAAGTCGAGAGGTAATAAGGCCGCGATGTACACTAACGAAAATAAACAAAAACCTACTAAAAAGTTTTTTGGACCACACATTAAAAAAAAACAAAATAAACATCTAAATAGCATCTTTTCATCGCGTAGAATTGAGAGTGATTTTCATTTGATATGGTTGAATAATCACCGTATTAATCAATGAAGATTTAAAAACACTTTTTAGTGGCAATTTTCTCTACAAAATGCGTCTTCTAATGTGATATTTCTTGCAAATTTCTGGGAATAATTCTCTCTGTTGACTCGAACATCTTTGTTCCGGCATTTCAGTTATCTTTTGTGATTTCTGCTTAAATTAACTTTACAAGAAACATAAACGAGGTGTTCCTTTATTATTTTAGAGGTATAAATCATTCTTTTGGTGCAATTTTTGATATGATTTCCAAAATCATTCTCATATTGTTAAAAATTGTACTATAGGTTGGGAGCCCGCCCACATATAAGAAGAATCATTAATATATTTTTGTAACTTCTTGTGTCGCTTAATTATGAGTAGACCGACAACTTTTTCCTCTGCGAAAACCCTTGTAATCGGTTTATTCGCTTTCCAATTTTTTCCGTAACACGTCGGTTTCCCGTCATAAGAAAAAATATAAATATTTTTCTCCAATTGTAGGCATTAAATTATTGAACAAAAAACATGGAAAAATTTTCCGACAAAAATTGTGATTTATAAAGGGTTGTCCACCATTCTCAACATGACGATTTGATGAATTTGGAAGATTTACTGATAACATGCTAATTATTTTTACTGTTTGATAACAATCTGTAAAATCCACCAATGAATTTGTTCTGTAAGAGATTATTTTATTTGCAGTGTACATATCTATAATATATATATATATATATATATATATATATATATATATATATATATATATATATATATATATATATATATATATATATATATATATATATATATATATATATATATATATATATATATATAGGTCCGTGTGTGTACATTGTGAAAAAGCTTGATCGAATAACTGTGCGAATACTTTAGACAACACTCAGTTACGACGAAATAAATGAATCTTCATTTTTTAATAGTATTTCATATCTGATAGGCATTTTTTCTTTCTCAAATGTTGACGTATTTGTAATAATTTATCAATTACAATTAGTGTTCTAAAAAAAATGAAAATGAAATTATATGTCCAATGTTTATTTTTAGTCTTCAAAAAAGTTGATAAGCATGGAATATTAATAAATTTTAATTCATCAATTTGTATTTTAATTTTATCACTTTACTAAGTACAAAATAAAAATTCAAAAATAATATAAATCATTATTAATCTAGCTATTATTATCACACTCCTCGGAGCTATCATCTTCAGTTTGTATACACGTGCTCGAAAGGTTAAATGCTGTCATGTGTACTTCTCTGAGAGCACCGTGCTGTCATGGGAGTGACGACTTCAATGCCTCAGACTGGAAATTCAGAAAATATATTTTATCTGTCAATATCATTGCTGGCTTTAAGACATTTTTATTAAACAATTCTGAAAAAATTATCCTTTTAGCAGTAAATCTCCAAAATTCGTTAAATTGTGACATTGAGAGTAGTGGACAATCCTTTCTAAACCACAATTTTTGTCGGAGAATTTTTTTTTCACGCTTTATCTTTAATAATCTAAGGCATACAGTTGGAAAAAAATATCTAATTTTCTTACGACAGGAGACCAATGTGTTATGGAAAAAACATGGAAAGCGAATAAATCGATTACGAGAATTTTCGCAAAGGAAAAACTTGTCGGTCTATTCATAATTAAGCCACACAAGAAGTTACAAAAGTATATTAATGATTCGTTTTATATGTGGGCGGGCTCCCAAACTATAATATAAAGAAAATTAATAATAAGGTGAGGTGTACTGGTATTTTGTGAGAAAATATACTTGAAGGGATAAACAAACTTGACTAGTACATTTAATTTCGATATAACGCAGCATAAAAGTAATAGTAGTAGAAACCGCATATTGGTGAAGACTACATTGGTAATTTAGTGACAAGTGATTCGGCATTTGATTTATTAAAAAATAATGCTTGGTTTTCGAGATATTACAAAAAATGTTTTTGTTGATGAAATTTCAAGGGTGGTTTTACCCGTTAATCAGTATGAAAAAACACGCGTATAATGTTTTTTGATGTTCCACAAAATAAGAAAAATAAAATACCTTCATTGCTAGAAAATCTGCTTTCCCAAGCTTTGAAAATATCGACATAGAGAAAAAAATTGCTTTCTTCTAAATAACGGCCCAAATCTTGACTAGTTTAAATGTTTCTTGGTATTCTCTATTTCAAACATTTATTTCGTAATATACTACGAGTAATTACTTTAAGTTTTGACCAAGTTTTCTGTTAATATCCAAAAGTGTGATAACGGGTAACATATTAATTTTACATTTCATTCCAAGAAATATCGTCGAATTGATAAACCCTTTTTTTGAAGTTGTTTGGTAAAAAAAAATCCAAATAAGTTTTACAATGACCAGGATGCTCGGTACCCCCATAAAAATATAGTTTGTGGCTTCTGAAATACGAGGTTAGTCCCAAAAGTATCGAGCCTCCCCCCAAGAGCTTTGAGTTCAGGAAAATAGACCCGATGTTGCCTCTTATACTATAGCTTATTCAAGAACTAGAGAGAGTAATAAATCATTTTTTACCCATTTTTTCTTGGCAAACTACCTGCGTTTTTTAGTCCGGTGTCCTTAGCAAAATCTGTTAGACACATACATTTTTCATAGGAATGCGTTAGAAATTTTATAATCAAAAATACCGGTCTATAATAATGGACTATTTGGGTTGGATGACAATAGATATTTGAAAGTGGGGTTTGGGGTTACTGGTCCTTTTATAATTAATTAAAAACATTTTTTAGACATTTGACGTTTCAGTTTAATTATTTCCTAAACACTCTGCAGAATTACAATAAAACACTAAAAAGGGGTTCAAATGTAATTAATTTTTATATGTTACAGTTAAAATTAAACCTACTTATTTTTATTTCTATTGAACTGACATCTTAATTTAATTTACTTTATTATACGGACACCCGATAGCCCCAAAAACTAAAATAAATGTGTTAATTTTACACACTTAAGAAAAAGACACAATAAAAAAATTACGGCTAATTGGAATTAAATATATATAAAATTAATGAGTGGGACATACTAAAATAAAAATATATAAAAAAATATATAAACAACATTAAACAATAAAATACAACAAAAACAAAAATTTAAATAATAAATTGTGCTTACACTGGTAAACATTACGTATCTAATTCGTAATCAAAGTCAGTGAAGCTATCTTCGTTCAAATTAATTATAACTGATTCCTCTATCTCACCGATCATGAGATCGAGTTTCCACATTTTGTTTTATTCTTTTATTATATGGATTTTTTCCAATTTTCCGCAAAAGCTTTTTCAAAAAAACCTTTTAAAAGTTCGGTTAAATTACTAATTTTGTAAGTTGTGTTATTTCTAGCAACGCTACCTTTTAGTCGAGAGAGATATTTCCTTCTTCAAAGGACAGTTTTCGGACGATCTGTAAGAACAGATTTCCTATCTGGTTTTTCTCAGCAAAAATTAAGTTCTCTGAGCAATTTCCAGAGCTCAGTTCTTTCAATTTCAGGTAAATCCCAATCTTTATTAATTTTAGTTAGAATTTTGTTAACGGTTGGGATCTGCTTCTCACAATAAAATGTATGTACAACTCGTTTTATTTCAGTTTTCATCTCTTCTTACAAAGAGGTTTTTCGTCTGTCTGTGATCGAATGTGGTTTAGGAGTACTAACAATTCCAGTCGTTTTTTTCTCCTTCAGTATTCGGTACATAGTAGATTTTTCAATTCCTGTTAAGTTGGAACGCGTCTCAACAGAGTTTTTAACATTGCTATCTAGATATTGATATCTTAAGGCACGATAAACATTCATCGTACTAAGTTTTTCGTTGAGGAAAAAATGCCTTGGTTTAATGATTATGGAATAACTTTAGAGGTGGAAGCCATATCTTTTGGGTATCTTACTAATCACAAATAATATAAAAAAACAAGCGCAAACAAGATAAATCACTAAGGACACACTGTAAGGTGTACTTTGCGCACTGACAGAAATTAAATTAAACTATCAGAAATTTTATTGTTGCAGTAAATTTATAAAAACTTATATTTTAATATAATTAGATTTAAGGCAGTCCTCAGTTACCTGCAGCACTAGAGCAGGTACGTAGGCAATTTCGGTAACAGTTCTATTACTCTCTGTGGTTCTTGAATAGAGTATAGGAATGTGAATGCTTGCGATCGCTCCCCTCCATCTCCAAAGAACTCAGAGTTCAGGAAAATAGAACCAATTCTGCCTTTTATATTATAAATGTGTATACTGCTGGCACTTCCCCCTTTGACAATTTGTTTTTCTTGCGATAACCGCCCCCAAGAGCTTAGAGTTCAGGAAAATAGACCCGATTCTGCCTCTTATACTAGGAATGTGTATGTTGCTGGCATCCCCCCCTTCTCCAAGAGCTTCAAATTCAGAAAAATAGACCGAACACTGCCTTTTACACTAAAAATGTGAGCGTTTCCAGTGTCGTCCCCCCCCCCCCGCCCCCCGTCGAAACGTGTTTTCGCTTGCCATGCTGTACTTTCATATCACCGCCCCGCCCCCTGTCTCTCGGCGCATATTCATGGTGCAGAACACCATAATCCAAGAACAGTCAACATTGTCTTCACTTTGCTCCGACTTTGACGTGCTTTTTTTGGTCTTGGCGATTCAGAACGCTTCCACTGTGAAGACTGTCACTTTGTTTCTCTAAATGCCTTATTCATCATATTAATTGTTTCCGAGCAAATTTTTCCAAGATTAAAGCAAAACTTGATGCAAATTCGTTGATCTAATTTCTCCGTAATTTTTTACAATAACAAAATGCGACCAACGAAAAACAGACACTGTAAACAAACGCACACCGTTCACGAACAGTCGGTAACTGCGCAGACCAACGGGTTCGTGAAGACTTACTGGTGACGTCCATGCCCCACAGAGGTCGCTCGGAAGTTTGACGCGGAGATATGAATGCCGGCTCGATACTTTTGGGACAAACCTCGTATATGCCGTTTTCAAAATTTTTCCGTCTCTTTTTAACCTAAAAATATTATTCCTAAAATGGTTCAGAAAAATCTACTTACAAATCAGTGCCCAGTAACAATTTTCACAAGAATGAAAATAGATTAGGAAAAGCTTTTTCAATAAGACAATTTTTTCCATTTCGGTTCAACCAAGACATGTTATGAGCATTTTCAAAAAATTATTCGTCGTCCGGTTCACTTTATATCTGGCAATAAACAGTAAATAAAAATTGGCAAGATTTCAAGATTACAAAAAAAAATCATTTTACATTTTGTTTAACTAGGTACGTTTTTCAGAACATCTTGCTTTTCAATATGATTTGAAATTTTTTATTAATCATTTTTATTAACACTTTTTCTTCTTAAGCTCTACCAACGACTAGTCTAAGTTAAAAAGGCAAGAAGCTGTTTATATTCGTCCTCCAATCGATCGAAGCCCTTGTTAATAAGCGTTTTTAATGTATAATTTGTAGGACATCATGCCACAACGTCCGGTATAAAATAATAAAAGTTCTAATAAGATAAAACACGAGACGGTAAACGACAAGTTTTTCTTGAACGTTGGTGATTAAGATACTTTCAAATCGGCTTATTTTAAATTAGATTCTTCACGCCTGACTGACAGGAACTAATTGATTTAAAAGAAAAAAAACAGAATCCGGTTACTAGAGTTATACCGTTAGACCATACGACATTTTAATGCCAGCATGTGATTTAATTTTGATAATCTTTAATATATTACGAATTGTTTGTTGTTCCTGATACTAAAAACATAGTTTTCATTTCATTCCGAAGTTATTTATTTGGCCTTCAAACTGACAGCAAGCCGGCTTTATGATTATTCCTGATATAAAAAAGTTCTGATTTTCGTCTTCCATATAGGTTAAAACTCTATTTCTCGACACAGGTCTATTCTGAAAAAACACCAGACAGATATAAATGTTTACTCTTTATACTTGACGCCGAAGTTTATAGGGATACATGTTGATAAAGTGGTTCCACAATGTAAATATGAAAATAATAAAATTACCAATGATGCCGTAGGGAGATAGATACAGTCTGTTCAAAAATATGCAATATATGCCAAATTTTTAGAAGCAATTTCTTAGAAATTCTTATTTTAAGTTAGACTTAAAATTAATGTGTTAATTATAATTGTATACATTTTCTAAAACAATAAGTCACTGGTCAATTTTGGCAAATATGTCATTTTCTCCCACTGTCACATTGGTGGGTATTTTTTTCTGTGATTTCTTCTTTTTCATCTTTCAAAATGCGAAATATTTCGCATAGGTTAGTACATTCGTACGATATTTTTTTGCAATATGTCAGGTATTGATGAAATAAATTTAATGAAGTAAGGTTTACAGTAGCCAGCAAAAGTCTAGGTACACCACTATTTTTAAAAAAGAAAAATGTATATAACATGAATCCCGAACAAAATCACGAAAATAATTATACCAAAGGTTCAATTTTAGAACGGTTTGTTACCAACAAACAATAAACCTTTTTTAAAAAACCGTTACAGAATTATTAAAAATTGTAAGAAAAAATTATACATTTTTTGACGGGCAAAAGTCGAAGCACATAATAAAAATTTTCACTTTAAATGTCCAATAGGTATTTTAAACTAATTATTACTTGGCTAATTACTATGCCAGCTGCATGGAGTCCAGAGCGTTGTCATTCATTAATGCGAAACTTTCATTTATAATAGGCCCGATATATGACAAAATGAGTTCGGTGCGTCCCTCCAAACTAATACCTTTCCAAGTATTAGGTCCCCCACTGCAAAACTAACTCTTTCTATAAGATTTCAGCTAGCGTACCGATTTTCGTCTATCTGGTTTCCTTAATTGAAATCTAGTTCCATCCGGGAACAGAATACTTATTCAATTTTTGACATTACACTGAACACGTGCGCTAAAAAATTTTCTGATTTTAGAAAAGACTTGGAATTGACAGGCCATCTTGGTTTTAAACCTACTTTACAAAATCATTGACTGTTTCCAAACTAACATTAAGTTGCCTTACATTTAGTAGCTCATTTATGACATACATGGATGTGCGTTTTGATGTAGAATGAATTAAGTAGATATCAAGAAATTACAATCAATAATGCTTTATATCTTTTGCGCCGTTAACCGATATTCGTACAAAATATCAAAACTTTTGATACATTTTTAAAATATTCGATAAAACTGACCATTTCCGAAACGTCTATTTTTGGTTATGTTTTACTGGGCAAAACCAGCTGTTCGGTTCCTTTCAGGAATCCTGACTCTTTCTTGAATTGTTTCGCTTCTTTAGATGAATGTATCGATATTCAGTTACGTAAATTCTGGGAAGTCGAACAAATTACTAAAATCCCTTCTTGGTCTATTGAAGATAAAAAGTGCGAAGAAATATTTAAAAATTTAAGATTCAGAGAAACTTCTGGACGGTTCGCGGTATATTTACCTTTTCGTCAATCAAAACCAAATTTTGTTGATACTTACTCTCAAGCATATCATCGCTTTTGTATGCTAGAACGACGTTTTTCCAAAAATTATGAATTCTCTACAAAATATATAAATTTCATGCAAGATTATCTTAACAGTGGTCACATGTCCGCCTACTTATTACATCCCACATTATGCTGTTTTTAAACAGGAGATGTCGGGCTAAAAAAATAAGAGTTGTATTTGATGCTAGTCTTCGTAATATACAGGGTGTATCTCTTAATGACACTCTTCTCGTTGGCTCAAAGCTCCAACGTGATATTTCTACTTTACTTTTGAGTTTTCGATTTGTTCCTTACATTTTTGTTTGCGACATAAAACAAATGTACAGACAAATAAATGTTCAGCCTGAATTCTGGTATTATCAACGCATTTTATGGCGTTTCTCACCTTCTGAACTTCTTCAGGAATATTTTCTACGTACTGTTGTTTAGGGAGTTTCATCTTCGCCATACTTGGCCTTCCGTACTCTGCAAGAGCTTGCTGTTGAAAAGCAATATTCATTTCCTAGGGCGGCTCAAGTTATTCGTCGCCAATTTTATATAGATAACGGATTAATTGGTAGTCACGATTTAAAATCTGCGTTGTCACTTCAGCTTGAGTTCATTGAACTTATGAAGACGGCAGGATTTGAATTAAGTAAATGGGCAAGTAACGATCCTGCTCTTTTAGCTCATATATCTCCTTTAGATATTCAGGAGTCTTGCAGTTTTGATGAAGATGATCCTTCTTTTATTAAAATATTAGGTTTAAAGTGGGACCCCAATTCAGACATTTTTTCCTATTAATATGTTCCTATGGAACGTCCCTGTACCAGACGCAATATTCTCTCAGATTAGTAGAATATTTGACCCACTCGATTTTGTTTCTCCTTGCTTGTTACTTGCAAAATGTCTTTTGCAACGTTTATGGGACTCCAAAGTTTCTTGGGATGAGTTTCCATCCGACAGTATCCTCGAAACTTGAACCAAATTAAAGCAGAATTGCCTAAGCTAGCTGATATCAAAAATACCTCGCCATGTAGGCTCTAATTCGATATCTAGAATTGAACTACATGGATTCTGCGATGCTTCGCAAGTCAGATACGCTGGTGTTGTTTACTTTCGTGTGGAAGACACAAAAATTTTACCTATTTCATCTTGGCATCACGTCTCCTCCAAGCATAATCCAGCAGACTGTGCTAGTCGTCGTCAAACTCATCAGCAACTTTTGGATACTTCCATCCGAGGGTCGGGCCCAGAATTCTTATCTAACAATCGAGTTTTCTGGCCGACACATTCCAATTTTACAGGTCAAACTGATTTAGAGGTATCCAAGGAAGAAAACAAACAGTTTTGAACGTTTCGCTTCCTTTCGATGATTAATCATTTCACTAGATCGATTTTCTTCACTACCTAAGATACAACGAATCATTGCATACACTCTTCGCATTATTTCTAATTTAAGGTCAAAACCTAAAGTTAAAGGTCATTTGTCACCTTTCGAGATTGAAGCTTCACTTCGAGTAATTACAAAACATGTTCAAAGAGATGTTTTTTCGGACATCTTAACGAAGATTTCGCAAAATAGTCTGCTACCGAAACCGTTTCGAAAGTTTGCTCCATTTGTCGATTCAGATAGATTACTTCGAGTAGGGGGTAGACCGAGGAAGTCTCAATTTTCCTTTGAGGTAAAACATCCTACTCTTTTACCAAAATCGCATCGAATAATCGAATTAATTATTGAACATAGTCATTGTACGAATTTTCAGCCAGGATTTACAACTTTACACTATTTGTTACTTCAACTGTTTTAGATTTTATCACCTCGGAGTGTATTCGATGCTTTCGATGTAAACCAAAATCATATAATCCCTACATGGCAGACTTACCAGCTCTCGGAATTTCTCAAATTAAGGCCTTTTCTTCTGTTTGTCTAGATTTTGCTCGACTTTTTCCACTTTTGATGAGCAAACATCTAGGTGCTGAAACCTTTAAAGGTTACGTTTGCGTTTTTGTTTGTACTAAGACTATTCATTTGGAGGTTACATCAGACCTTAGTGGATAATTTTTAACGGCCTTCAGACGTTTCGTCGCCTATCGTGGCAAATGCGTCACTATAACTAGTGACCAAGGTACAAATTTTAAGGGTGCCTACAGCCAACTTCTTGTTTTAGGGCAAGGTGCTGCTCAAAAATTGGCAATTAGTTGGGACTTAAATCCTCCGAGCCCTCCACATTTCAATGGGCTAGCAGAGGCCGGCGTTAAGTCTTTCAAGAGCCATTTTTACCGTGTCTTAGGAACTCAAATACTGTCTTATGAAAAATTCTACACATTATTAACCCAGACTGAACCTTTATTAAATTCACGTCCTTTATGCGCAATTAGTACCGATCCAAATGACTTTCAGGTTCTTATTCCCGGTTATTTTTTGATTCAGGAGCCTTTAAACAGTTCTATCCCTGATCCAGATATAAGCTCTATAAATTTAAATAGGCTAAATCGTTGGCAGCTTATCCAGCGCCTCCAGGGTGATTTTTGGTAATGGTGGTCTCAAGAGAATATCCATTCTTTCCAGGAGAGACACAAATGGACTCACCCATCACCTCATATTAATGAGGGCGCCCTTGTCCGCTTAAAACGACCCACGGTGTAATGTAACGACCTGTGGTCAAAGTTTGCCCATTACCTGGCAACTAAAATCTTATTTTTACAATACAACATTATTTTCATTTTCTTTTTCCTTTAAGTTATATTAAAATAATTCTTTTCGTTCGTGTTTTATTTTCCTCTATTTTTACTAGGTTTAAAAACATTCGTTTTTGGAGGGAATGTTCAGGAATCTTGGTTATTTTATTTTTGGGCAATTCAATTATTTAATTACTCCAATTGGGGACTTATGTGACATAATAATGTGGTTTAAAATTATACTTAAATTTATGTCGCTTTTCTATTCATGAACATTATTATTTTCAATATATTGTTTTTGTTTTTTTATTATATTTTTTCTCAACTGCACACAAGTCGCATGGCCAATCCAAGCGAGTGGGTCAGTAACTCACACTCTAAGTAGGGTCGAATACGGTATCGTGGCAAGATAAGCAATTGATTTTAGAGACAATTTCTGCAAACTTTAAAGTGCGGGAACAAACTAAGGGTGAATTGGGTAGCCCTGCAAACATCAGCAAGAGGGCAGAATCAAGATTGTGCCCTATTGACTGTACGGAAAGATAAGTAATTTGTGCAAGTTTTTCATTTTCCCTTTTTTCTACAATCAAAATAGAGTCCACTACATTTTCCATATTTTCTGCGTCACACTTTAATTTTTAATTATACAAGGAGCTTTATATGATAAAATCCACGAGAGACAATAAACTCCACCAGCCGGATTCATTCAAGGTTTTAAAACTTAGATTCGATCTAGTTGCCATAGAAATTAGATTTTCTAGTAGGTCAGTTTTGTTTTTTGATATTTTCATAATTTATGTTACATACGTAAACAAATAAACGTTTTTTAGGGATATTAAGTTAAAAAACTTAGCGATAAAGCCTTAAAGAGAAAAAATTATTGTCCCGCAAAGAAATAAAATTTTCCTTTTTTGCCGGTGCGTATATGGCGCGACACCCCAGCCACACGCCTACCGCGAGTCTTTTACGAGCTTGCCACGAGCTTTCTAGTCTAGAAGTTCAGGGATTTCGTAGAATTAAAATTAAAATAAAAGTTAGAACATACTCTTCTATACAAAAATATATCGTAAAATACAACAAAATTTAAAGCCCATAAACATTTATTTACTGAATTAAAAATCTGTCAATTTTAGCATAACATAAAAGATAAACTTTGATACTTGAAAGCTTATAAACCAATCGAAAAATGTGCAAACATGTAGCACAAACATATTTAGGCGTGATTGGCTTGCTCCATTCCCGATAGCCCCTTTACAGCCCGGAGATGGGGCGAGAAAAATATCAAAAAAAAAGGTAAATTTACGTGCAGTTAAAAATCTCCACGATTATAACACTAAAATGCAGCATATCGTCTTATCATTTTACATAGCCCAAAAAACCGACCTTAAATTACAATGTCTAACAAAACAAACTTATGAACATTTTTCTATATATTATCACGCTGCTGATACGTACCTGGCAACATCAGGCGTTCTTGGCGTAATTTTTCCCCGTAAAAAGTAAACTAGAATATATGTTATATCAAAAATACTCAACAAAATATATTATTCAAGCAAAATGAAACAATTTGATGAAGTTCTTGATAAAAGCTACTGCTGAAAACGGATTTTAAAAGGTCTGTTCTTACTTACAAGTGCCAACCCCAAGTTTTTCATCCAGGGCTAAATACCCGCGGCTTTCTTCATTCACACTTCTGCGTCACGACTATGAGTGAAAAAATCAGGGTACCGAGCCTTGAGTGACGCGTTTTTGGAAAAAATTACAAAAAAATAAGCTTGCCAACCCGGTGTCGCCATTAACATGGCTTTTTAAATTGTGTTTTGTGCAATGGCAACAAAAAAGGGTGGTTTAGTTGGGGCAAGGAAGCTGTGCTAGCCCTTATAGAGTTGCAAGATATTACAAAAATAAAGAAAACAAGCTTTCAATATTATACAAACAGAATTATTAAAACTGCATATATGCTATAAATAATCTCTGAATCTAAAAAATGTTAGAAGGAAAATTCATATGTTGAGATTCCAATTTAATGGATAAAAAGTGACTTCTTTAAAAACAGTTATAGGTACAGTAAAATTATATGAACCCACACAGGCTTCAGTATCGAATTTGTCATCAAGAAAGGAGTTTACACATTTTAGAGAATTCTATGGTAAATACGAGACACTAAAACAACCGAAATGGAAGCAATAAATAAAACATTGGCTGATTGTATGGAACTTATAGAAGAACGTCGCCTTAAAGACAACCAAGAAGAAGAAAAGTTTATCGACTTCGAAATTACTGGTAAGTCTTCGATCAAACAATTCCAAACATTTGTTAATGTAAAACAGAACGATTTCAAAAAATATGTCATGAAAAAATTGACAAAACCATAACAAAAACTTTACATGCATTATACGAATGAACGTTTATTTTTAAGAGGGAGTGGGTGACGCCACGAATTTACGAGTCTGCATAGCAACGGGTGATTGTTGCTCATTAAATTTGCAATTCCTCCAGTTCTATTCAACGTTTTCAACAAGTTCAAAAAGTTGTTAAACTGTAAAAAAGTGCAATAGTTTATTATTACTTGCAAGTGAACTATAACAACATATTGACTCAAGATAAATGTCTACTTTTAAAATGAGATATCACGCGATGAAAAATTTCAATCTGAAGTCGAGTTATATTTGTTTAGTCGAAGTCCGCGCCTATATTCTAAACTCGGTTATTATTTTACAATAAATTCACAATATCTCTGACAAGGCAAGTTGAGCCCGCCATACGAGATTTCCACGAACTTTTTAGTTAAAACATAGAAAACAAAGGTAGATTCCGTCCTAACATGTCTGGCAACGAAGAACAAACGGTATCTTTGTTACTTTTATGCAATGGAATATTACTGTCATCAAGTTTATTATATAAAAAATGAAAACCTCGGCGATGATGATTACTACTTAGTATAAAAAACGGTCAGGATTGGGACTTCCAGCAGATTTAAAGTTCCAAAATAAAAAATATCACCAAAATGTCTCCGTTATATTTTGAGTATTTGTTAAACAAAATAACACCAGTCATTTTCAAAAGAGAAATATAATCGCGGCAGCTTTCTTTTATTTGAAAGAAAAAATAGAGACATTCTTCTCGCTGGTCCCGGCAAATTTTCTGACGCAATTTCATTTCACGATCTACCTTCTTTTCTTTGCTAAAATTTTTATCTTTAATTCACAAATTCTGGAATAATTTGCACGTCTTCTCTAAATTCAACAGATTTTCTTCGGACCACTCCATATCCATTTCCCGACAACTTTAATAAATACCAAGTGCTAAATAAATTTTATTTCATTCACATGACAGAATTTAGAACTTGCGCCTTGTCAGTTTCACTGCAAACTAAAAGTATGCTAGAACGTACCGAAAACCCGTTCGACTAGATAAATAAAAATTCCTTTGCGTTTGCACCAAAAACCGACAGAAAATGGATCATTGCGAGCCTACTTCGCGTTGCTCGAGAACGTTAGAAATATGATGAGATTGGCGCGTAGTTGGTTCAGCGTCCCGTATTTATAGGCAAATGTTTTGAAAATTGGACTAAAATTTAATACAATACAGGCGCGAGTCGCCCATATTTATCCCCAACCTTCTTATTGTTAGTGAATCCGACTGTCTAGGTCTATTATGATTTCGGTGGTAAATCAAGTTTATTTAAGATTTGGGCACTCAGGTTTATTGTTTATTTTTAAATCCTAGCATCTAGCGAGATGGATAGTAAATGTGGAAGGAAAATGAGTTATATTATTTTGGATAAACATACATGTGTAATACTGACATTACAACAATCAAAGCAAAATTTTGAGTGTAACTTCATTTGTTTTAATTGGATTTTTTTGTTGAGCTTTCTCTTTTGCGCACACCTATGGATTAAGAAACGCAAAAAGCGCCGCTATGTCTGTCATCACATATGTCTAAACAGGTCTCTCTCTTCAAACTCTGAATACCTTCAACAAAACAAAAGGTTGCTTTTGCGAGGGTACCAAGATAAAAAGGTATCCTAGGCAATAAAAATGCAGAACAACTTGTAAAACAAGGGTTTGCTACCACATTTATTATACAAGAACCAATATTTAGAATCACTAAAATCGCTATTTACGGGAGAAGGTCCTGGCGGATAGATTATCAAACCAGAATCACGTTGCGGAACATAAGCACAGCAAAGTTGCTAAGCAAGCCATTCGACTAATTAAACTGCGATGTCCTGTACTTAAACAGACAGCAGATTAGCTTAGTAACAGGACCATAGTCATTGCAGCTAATAGAAACATCTCCACATAACGGGCATTTATAATGAAGAACAAACACGTGTGACGAAGAGGACCAAATGAATGTGAAGTTCTAACCTGTTAGAGACACCTTCAAGCCTCAATATAAAATCGGATAAACTAACGAATAGGCTCCTAAATCTGATTAGGGCTTCTCAATCCTAGCCGGATATATCATTCCATCAATTAATCGAAACTAAAAGAAAAGTTGTTTTTACTGCCTTTTTTTATGGAAATACCCCTTTCGTTTCCTGCCATCTTTAGTGTGTTTCACTATAGATTAAATCCAGTATATTTATTTTAACTAAGCTAGTGTTGTTCCAGATTTTACCGCTACTATTCCAGGAATCTGGTTGGAACTCATCTATCAGCATTAATTTGAGACTAAAATAGACAGTTTTGATACGTAAGTTTCTCACTCTCTTCAGTTGGAAAAAGATTACACTTTATTGGCACGGGGTAGATAATAAAATACGCGACAATAAGATATTTTACTGCTTTACTATAAGGTTCTGGAGAAGAAAAAGAAGTAGAAATAGTTACTAAGATTCTTTTACACCAAAAATTTTAAGCCCTAATTCACTAATATAGTTGAACTATGAAACTAGTCCAATTTAATTTTAAAGGGTTTATGTTGACAAGAGCAAGGGACTATAAGTCAGCCAATTTTTAAAATCATTTTCCTTTATTATTAAACCCGTAAAAATGGAAAATTTTGTTTATTTTAGGGGAAAGTTATTCCTTTTGGTGATTCCAGGTCTTTATACCTAAGTTTTTATCATGAGTTTTCCTACAGAAAGATTTGTTCGTTAAAATATATAATTCAAATTATAACATAAGCAAAACAAAACTAACCTACTAGAAGATCAAACTCCCATGATAACTAGTTCTGGTGAAAAATGCTGAAAGTTTCTGAAAATAACTTGCCGATTTCTGCTCCTTTATTATTATTTCTAACTTGGCCAGGCTTTCGCCCTTCCTCCAAGGATTAGATTAGATTGAGCTCTGTGACGTTACGATCTGATGCACTTCACATAAACTTCCAGATAGTTCGACCAATCGCAAGTAGTATTGCCCTTTACTTTTTGCTAAGACACAATCCCCTGATATTTTTCAAAATATGCAACCGTAGCGGTGTTGTCATTTGCCTCGCATATTGTCCGGTATAGTATAGAAGAGTTTGCTAACCTGTGGACATATAAACATAAGTTTGTTATTTATTGATCCAACTGCTTCCCCGTCCTTTTGTTTTCGTGATATCTTGGTAGCATTTTTTCGTTCAATAATATTATGAGGACAATATGTCCTGTCAAGAGTACTTTTTTTTCTCCCAACTTTCTTTATCCGTCGTGCTCCATTTCACAATTCCAAAACAATAGTTAAGACAAAGCATATGTCAAGTACCTAAAACCTGTCTAATCCATCTTTATCAAGGCATTTCAATATTCTCGGAGAACTCCACCATTTTTAGTATTTTTTTTTCAAGTGATTTCTGGTGGAAGCCACCAATTTAAGATCATCCATATACAAGAAGCTGACTTAATAGCGATAAGGTGCCTTAGGTTGAAGTAGGCCTGATCTCAAATGACAGAATAGATAATTACTTGCTCCTAGAAACTCATTGTGCCTCTGGCACACCTTTTTGCTGAATTGCAACGATGTTGTCCTGCACGGATACGTTATGTCATGCAGGATGAAATCACCCTCTACACGGTGGGAGGGCAGGTAGTTCACCGATACTTGGCCAGATCCTGTGTATTATTCTGATCTTCTGACAAGAGGTACTTTATGTAAGAAACAATGGCATTTTCTGGGGATTATTGATATTTTTTAATATGTTTTTTAAATCAGTTTGCAAAAGAAACATTTATAATTAATATCCTTTTAGAATCTTGTAAATTTATTTCACACTAAATACCATGTAATTAGCCTTTTAAAAGAACCCCGATTCTTAGGCTTCACGCCTGACCTACTTGTAATAGTGGGTAACAAATTCTACACGTTTGTAAAGCATGCGCTAACCTGCATGTAAAATTTTAAGGCTCAACAAGTTATTGGCTTGACAAGGTAAAAACATAAATTAATGGGTGTATTGTCTCAATATAAAATGAAGCGAAATGATGCCAACTCAAATATGTAGTACTTTGGCTGACAACCTGTTTCTAATGACATTATGAAACGGTGAAGTATAACTTTATGTAAAACGAACATGTAGGTGGGCCTTCGGCAAGTACTACGACGAGACGAGAGAAACATTGATAAAGTGCAAGAGAGACACCTGATAATAGGTCTGATCGTGAAGAAGCCAGTGAGAGCCAATCAGAATTCACAAAAACAATCAAGTGACAATTTGCCAACTGCTGTTAAATGACCTGATTGGTGCCGACTAGTTTCTGATTATTCTACGAATTGAGCTAATAACTGACTTAGTTCAGGTTAGTTCAGGTCGATAACATTTTAACAAAACATTTACATATAAAAAAGTATTCTGCAAGACATACTTCGGATATTAATAATATCCTAAAAGTGAACTGGCATAGTGACTTCAAGGATTCTTTTAGCTAATTTTATAGAAGACGGACTTTCTTGACAAATTCCTAACAATGAGTGAAATGTAAGTCCATCACTACGATCCTGAAATTAAAATCGTAGTATGAAATGGAAACAACTCTCCAGTTCTCCACTCCAACGTTACAGCCTCCGTCTTTGAAAAGCTCAAAAGATCATGTGTTAGTGGATTGAAAGAAATGACACAATGACCAACTTGTATCGAACTTGTGGGACGTAATAAACTTAAAACGCTGAGAAAAGTTAAAGAAACTGTGCTTTTATCATGATAACGTACCCAGTCACACATCTTAAATAGTCATGGCTACTATTATGAAAGCATAATGTGAATTACTTCAACATCGCCTTGCCACTTGTCTCCAGTGAACTGCCCGTTTCCTAAACTAAAGGGTTTTCCAATAAGAGGTGTTATTTTGATATTCAAAGAAAAATGCCATTTTTTAAGATAAATGATCGGATATTTATTACATTGTAAAGAGGAAGGTATGCCGTTAATGATGGAAAACAACATCAGCCAAATGACCACCACGACCATGCCTACAGGACCATATCCTTTTCATGAAATTTTCCATAACCAAATCGCAAAGTGGCTGCCCTATGTCCTCGATAGCCTCACGAATTCCATCTTTGAGGTCTTGAATAGACGCTGGGCTGTTGGCGTAGACCTTGTCTTTCACGTGGCCCCAAAGGAAGAAATCGCAAGGTGTCACATCACAAGATCTCGGTGGCCAATTGTGATCACCTCTTCGAGAGATAACACGGCCCGGAAACTTTTCCCGTAAAAGATCAATGGTTTCGTTGCTTGTGTGGCACGTAGCGCCGTCTTGTTGTAAGTAAACGTGGTTCAGATAAATACCATCCAATTCCGGCCATAAAAAATCATTAATCATCTCTCGATAGCGCAATCCATTCACCGTAACTGTTGCTCCAGCCTCATTTTCGAAAAAGTAAGGTCCAATGACCCCGCCGGACCATAAACCGCACCAAACAGTCACACGTTCAGGATAGAGAGGCTTTTCAACAATAACTCTTGGGTTTTCCGAGCCCCAGATGCGACAATTTTGTTTGTTGACGAAGCCACCGAGGTGGAAATGGGCCTCATCACTGAAGATGATTTTTCGATGGAATTCCGGATCATTTTCATGCATTTCAAGAACCCAATCAGCAAAGGCACGACGTTGTTGATGATCGGCCGGCTTGAGTTCTTGCGTTAACTGAACTTTATAAGCCTTAAGACCCAAATCTTTATGCAAAATACGGTGTAATGACGTTTGTGGAATCCCTAATTCCAAAGAACGACGAGGAATGGACAAACCTGGGTTTTCTTCAACACTTTCGGCTACAGCAGCAATATTCTCGGCTGTTCTTGAGCGACGTGCACGGGTTTTCTTCTTCACATAACTAACTTGTCCCAACAGCTCGAATTTTTTCACCAATTTCTTTATTGTGCTCCGACAAGGTGCTTCATGACGACCCAAAAATGTTCGAGTTTTACGAACCGTCTCTGCCAAATTTTCACCATTTTTATAGTGAATTTTAATAATTTCAATGCGTTGTTGAAGCGTGTATCGTTCCATCTTTATTTATGGCGTAGTTTCTACTTGTCAAACGTCAAAAACTTACAGCTTCAAAAGTGACATCTACCGAAATAGCGGGCTTTTCAAAATGACACCTCTTATTGGAAAACCCTTTACAAGAAAATATTTGTGGTAAAAAGTTTTCATATGATGAAGATGTCATTACTCCTTATGTCAGTACTCTATCATCAAACAGGTTTATATTTGTTGTACTTAATCGGAGAGTTGCATTTGTTTATTATAGATTTTTGTCAACTACTAATAATAACTATCCTATTCTCTTTTTCTTTAGGTGCCGTCCTCGTTCCGAAGTTTGGCTATCATCAAAGCTATGCGTATCTCTGACACTGCAGATCTAAACAGTTGGCAGTTGTTGCAATTGTACCATTCTCTTAAGTTCTTTAACCATGAATGCCTTCTTCCTATGGATCTTTTGCCTATTATTTTTCCCTGGATAATTAATTGCAGCAACTGGTATTTATCTTCCCTCATAACATGTCCCAAGTATTGCAGTTTGCATTCGTTAATAGTAAGTACTAATTCTTTCTCTTTCCGCATTCTTCGCAAAACCTCCACATTTGTTACTCTCTCTGTCCACGATATTCTTAATATTCTACGGTACATCCACATCTCAAATGCTTTCATCCTCTTGGTATCAATCTTTTTCAATGTCCATGCTTTCATTCTGTAGTAAAGAAGTGACAGCACGGAACATCTCACAAGGCGAATTTTAAGTTTAAGGCTTAAATCTCGTCCGCAGAACACCTTCTTCATTTTAATATACGTAGCTCTAGTTTTTTCCACTCTGATTCTGATTTCTTCAGAGCTATCGTTATTTTCGTTGATAATAGTTCCCAGGTAATTATATTTTCTCAAACGTTCAATTCTTTGATCATGCACGGTTATGTCAGGGAAGTTTTGTGGTGATTTAGATACCACCATTATTTTTGTTTTACTGATGTTAAGTGATAATCCATATTCTTCACTGCATTCTACTATTCTGTTAATTAGTATCTGAAGATCCTCCGAAGTTTCTGCAATCACAACCGTGTCATCGGCATATCTCAAGTTGTTTATTGGGATACCATTTATTTTAATACCTATATTTTGCTCTGAAAGTGCTCTGTTTACGATGTCCTCTGAGTATAGGTTGAATAAGATTGATGAAAGTATACATCCCTGTCTTACGCCTTTCTTAATCTCGAGTTCCTCCGTTGTATCTTGCTCTATTCGAATATTCGCTTTCTGGTTATAGTAAATCTTGGAAATAATCCTGATGTCTCTTTTATCCAAGTTTTTTTCTACCAGCAGTCTCATTAGATGATCGTGACGTACTTTATCGAACGCTATCCTGTAGTTATAATTTAATTTAACTACTTTACTACACATGATTACAGTCCAAACCTCTCTAAAATCCGGACAATACTGATGGTAATAGTAGGGAACATAAAGGTGCTACAGAAGATAAATTTAAAAAATAAAGGGGAAGGGTAACTATTCGATTTCGTGTTCTCAATTTCACGCAAACCAGTTTTTTGACAAGCCGATTATATACTTTTGCTAATGTATCGCATAGGCAGAAGTCATTAGCCATTGATATTTTAGTAGAAATATGTACAGTCTGTTCAACAAGTACGTAAGATATTTAATTTTTTTTTTACATAAAAGCAGTTAAACATACTATTTCTCCCTCACTTGGTACATCAAGTAATCGCCGTTATTATCTAGAATGGCTTGATACCTTTTTAGTATAGTTTCCAGTAATTTTCTTACATACTTCACCGTCAACGTCTGCCATATTTTACAAATGGTTGCTGCGAGCTGCTTCAAACTCCGCAGTCGTTTTTCTTTGACGCTTGGACTTCCAAATCCCCACACGTTTTCGACTGCATTTGCATCTGGCTATTGGAAAAGTCAATTTAACGTCGTGATGCTGTTTTACCACTCCCAGTCGGTGCAGAGTCGACTCCTGTGTTTTAGACCATTGTCCTCTTGTAATATTTAATTTTCGTCTTTGGATCCAAACATCCTGGTTAGAATCGAATAAGTTCACGCTGGTAAAATTTCAACGCGTTTTCTGAGCAGTAAAATTCTGCTCGAGACAGCAAAATCCCCCAAAACATTTTTACGGAGTACTTAACTGTGCGCTGGACCAAACACATTCCACGGTGAGACCAAACACGCCGTACATAGATCCAGGCCCAAAAGGATACTTCGTCAGAAAAAAAAGACATTGGACTAATCGCAGTTAATATTTTCTCTCTGCGCTTTTCAATGTGTTTGTGCAAGAGAAGGGGTTTCAGGCTTCGAAATGGGACACTTTTCTCATACAGTCACTGTCGAATGGTGTAGATGCTCACACAGTTATCTTTTTTGGCCAACCTAGCAATGCACAAGCATAAATCGGGAGTCGGGCTCGAACATTTTGATGATTATCTTATGACCCTCACTCGAAGTCCCACGGGTCGTCCCACGATTTCGCAAGTCATCAATATTCCCGCACTCCGAATAACCTTTCACCCGATTCTTTACGAAACTTTGATACTTTTTAATGACTGTTACTGTATTGGCTATCTTTAAGTCCTCGCGAGTGCAGTCATCGCTTGGCCACATAAAAAACTCCTTTTAGTTCATGTGTGCTCGTCAGGATAATTGGAAACGATAATGTCTTTCGAATTCTAGAAAACATATCTTGCTGAACACACTGTATATGTCCAGTTAATAAAGGAGAAACATGAGACTAGTACTTTTTAATAATTCATCGTGAACAACATATTTTGTTGAAATATCGTCTTTAAAACACATACGATAGATAATTCCGTTAGTTACTATATTTTCAGGATAATATTAATAAAGCCGTAATTTGCCACAAATAAATTAATGACTATGTTATAAGTACTTCGTAACATTCCAATGCATCGCAATATGAATACGTTTTATTTGATATTTTATAGGAAAAACACAAATTCATAATTATTTTTCGAAAAGAATATTTAAAAGAACAGGAGTTTGTCTTAAAGAAATTTTCTTTATATCTTCCAGAGGGGGAAAAATTTTTGTTTGCAAAGGATTCATTAACGATATTTTTTATTAGTATTGATCTCATTATTTATCTTTGCCAATTTCGGTTTGTAAATTTTCTTTCTCCATGAACGATTAACTTCCTCATTATTTTCAAACGGATGCCAAAACGTTCAAAGGCAATTAAAAACAAGTAAACAAAATAAAAAGGATCCATACTCAACAATAAGAATAAGAACAAAAAATATTTAACAATCAAACCAGCATATCAACCACAACAACATAAATCAATAAGCAAATAAATGTAAATAATAAAATAAATATACACATTACGTGCCATTAAATGAACACCACAAAGAGAAAAGACTATGCTTACGTTGCCGAAGGCAGCTAATAAACTTTTTTATGTTTTAAAAATGTCGATCCTACTGCAAAACCTAAATAATTATTACGCCATCCGATGTTCAAAAAGCCTAACTCAGTGCATTGAATTCAGTGTGGGATAATAGCATTTAAGGCAGTTAGTAACCTAATTAGGACAATGGACGATGCCGAAGGACACTATTTAGTGTGGTCTAAGAGCACCTAGAAAATTTAACCGCGCAACGCGGGCTGACCCAGAGGGCTGCTGCCGCGCGAAATTGGAAATTGAATACTTGTGCTCGGCATTCATAAAGATATGCTAAACTTATGGAATAAAAATCGTAAAGATTATTTTAATGACATAAAACACGATGTTTATACGGTACTGTTCACTCAGCACATACTTTTTCCTTTATTTTCATACAACAAGCTACTAGGGCTAGGGCAAAGCTGATTTTTAAAATACAGAAAGCGCGATGCCATGGTAAATATTAGCGTTTTAGCGTACTCGACAATCATTGTCCCCATGATTTAGGATCTCCCACGTCCTAGTCAACTAACCAAAGTCATATCGATCTGCACAATAACAATTTAAATTTAGATTCATTAAGCTGTACTTAGAAAGTTAAGTAGCTATTGATTGTAATGACAAACGAACATGTATTTTTGTGAATGAGAAATATCAAAGTTGGCCTATTTTGAAACCTCTCTAGCTACACACCACCCTTGGTCGAAAAAATTAAACCCATTTGTAGGATTGCGTAGACACGAATAACCCTTTTAATTTATTATGTCGGTCGTTCTGATCATCATAGCCTCGAAAATCATCCGCGATGAAATATTGCAGGCATATGCTTTCAATTAACCGAAAGACAATGTGAAAAAAAAAATTATAGAAAAATTAATTTCACATCCCCATATGTGGGATGAATTTTTTTTGGGGTGAATTTTTTTTCGCCTGTCCCATCGAGTAGAGTATCGCTGAATAGATTTGTAAAAATGTGGTTAAACTTGCCACCTTCGCAAAATATAAGTCCCCAAGTTGCTTTCCCTAAATTATACACAAACAGAAACAAATAAATAAAAAAAAGCATATGTAAATTATTATTTTGGATAAAAAAATAATATTGCAAAAATAAACAAAATAACAAAAAATAACTGCTATATACATATATAATTAATACATGTTCATCACGCACTTGGCCGGTTTGTGCATTGGCAAAATCGTCTATGGCAACACTGGTACTACAACTTACAGCATTACAGCAGCTAATAGTACAATGATAATTTAAGATAATGGCACAACATTGTAAAACACTACCATTTTGTTTATACAAATCGTGGTTGCCACCGTGACCTTACGTTTAAAATTAGTACTTTTATGACACACTTCCATTGTATAGAATATTTATTAGTTTTAAATTACCACAAATGTAGTATTTGACCCATATTTATTATTGTATATTTTATGACTGTCTCTGTTATGTGTATTTTTATGAATTTTGCGGCATGGTAATCTAAAGTCAGTATACAGGGCTGTGCGCGGATTATGAAAAACTAAAAAATATATTTTGGACATTTTTCCAACATGGGACTAATATTAAATAGGCTGTATTTTAAAAACATTTTAATATGCAGTGACTCAAGGTGGAACAAAACTTTTTCTTTTCTAATAAAATACCTACAATGTTTGCTTGGGCGAATCTCTTAAAAATTTATATTATTTTTGGATATAAGGTTTCATGAGTATAAAATTAATAGTTACGCATCAAAATTAAGTTTAACGAGAAAAAAAACACCATATCCGGAGATTTTAAGCAAAAAAACGTGAAACATACTGAGGAAACGAATACCAGAGAATTATTGGTGGTCAGTCGTGATTTTAATGTTTGTTACCTCTTAAATCAAACTTTAGTGAATATTTTACTTCAAAAAAATACTTGTATAAAAATTAATACTAAACTTCTAATTCACCTAAAAGTAAATAATATTCCAAAAAACATTTTATATCAATGTTTTTTTTATTTACAACTTCAATTGATAAATATCAATTGAAATGTCTAACAGTTAAATTAGACATAGTCTAAATTTTAACCATTTTCTTACTGCAAAATTTCGAGACCAAGAATCTAAACAACATCTGTAATATTTAATAAATAAAAAGTTATTAATAAACACGTTACACAAAAGAAAATCAATAAACTGTATTATAATCACTTCAAAAAAAACCTCGGGTAAAAAACGAAGTTCTGAAATATATAAATTTTAAAAAATATTTTTTAAACAACATAAAACGTAATTTATTATAGGTATATTCTTTTGAGTAATTATCACTTTCAGTTCTGTCACTTGAAGTAATCATGATCATTTCGGCCCAATGACAAGTAAATGCATATTCAAAAGAACATGAAGTTATCAGTTTCACTTTTTTCACTTTGATCAGCAGAATACAGCCAATGTCATCTTCACAGTATTGCCAATTTGAGGCAAGGCACATACATTATAGGACAAAAATAGAGCAAAACTTTCCAAAGATGTACAAATTCCGATATTATAAATATTAAATGCATGATAAATACTGTGTTTTAAAATACCATAGATTTATCATGACGATGGTGAGTAGTGACGTTCGGATGAAGTGTAAGAGCGTTTAAGTAAAATGAAAGCCATAGAGGTCAAAATTAAATGTAGTGGAATATGAAATCGGTTTTTCCACAAATTATCACGGGATAAGGTTAAAATTCTATTAGAATCCCTCGTGAAAGTTCATGAATGATGATACTTTTGATCAAGATGTAGAACAACTTAAAACGACTCTGCACTATGGTGAGCAAACAAAATGACATTATTACTCAAATGAAAAAACTATATTCTTCAACTCCAAAAATTACAGAGAAGAAAATGTTCATTTCCCCAAGAAGACCAATGGCATCTGATAGTGATAATATAAATAACGCTAAACTGCCAAACAGTAATCTTCAGCTAACTGATGAACGCAACAGCAGTTAGATTCGCAAAAAAATTGTAAACACGAGTACTGATAAGAAAGTTCCTGAAGAGCAAGAACTTTAGATTCATAAAACCTTATATCAAAAATAATATAAATTCTAAGAACCACACAAGCCACTAATATTGTAGGCATTCCCTTAAAAAAAGTTTGTTTGATTCATAGTTTCTTTAGCACCCCATATAATAAAGAAATATTTTTTGGATAGCCTTTCTGGTATATATACACACGCAACAAGCGTATACATAAATCCTGTATATTGTATATTAAAGACAACCGATTTCACTTAACGTTTACATTCTTACCTTTTCATCAAGGCCATATTCTATTAATTTTTGATAATCTGCAGTTCTTTCAGAATCTTCTATCTTCATGGGTTCGTCTGAGACTTCACCATTACCTTCTGCCATAGCTGCAATAAAATTGTGGTATTAAAACTTAGAAAAAAACAATATTACACAATATCAATTTAGTATCGAAAATTTAAAAGGTATTAACTATTTGCATGAAGTTGCAAATGATAATTAATAGTAATAAATAATGATAATAAGTGTATGTATAAGAGAAATTACTCTCGGACTATAACTGTTAAAATACGTTTTTGGCGATACGCGGTATTATTTTGATATGAACATTATATATGAAAAATATGGGCATTTATTTTTACATAACATCTACAGGATTACTAAGTTAAAGATTACACTTGTTCGTATAGGATTACACTTGTTCTAAAGAAAAAATTACATATATACATATTATTATTTCATCCCTAATTGTGATTCTTTCACCATCGTTCATCAATGCTAGTATTTGTTTTCATTTGTTTTCTGCCAATTGTCAACATACTTTGGAACTTTTCGACTGCATTTTCTTCAAGCCTTTTGCACTGCTTCAATTTCTTTTGCGCAATGTAAAATCATCGCCATTAGATATGTGCTGTCTGTTTAATCTTGTAGCCTTTCTTCAATAAGCTTTTTATTGACTCCGTGCGTGACAGCAGCGCCAACTAATGCATGAACTAAAGGGCGATATTTGTGTATATTGACAGTGGAATATAACGGAAATTCGCAATTAAACATTATATGTTTTGGTTTTAATAAAAGTATATTGGTTTATAAAACAAATGAAAAGATTAATTTATTATTATTATATATCTTTGTTACTTCATCTAAAAAAAAGTAAGTATAACCAAAAAAGAAATAATCGAAACTCTGAAATTTAGGTTAAGTAATGTCAACATAAAAAATACCATTATTTAATAATGCAGAATAAAGATTATATGTGTTCTTACCTTGGATGACCCTTATAACGAAGAGAACTTATTGAACTATATGCTTTAGCACTTAAAATATGCCTACATCGGAACTTCCAACACGTGATGCAATTTTTATTTCGCTACTGCAAATTTATAAAATTCACAGTTATTTTTGCTAGTATTTTTACAATTTACAACACAGCAACTCCACTTGTTCATTATATTATTGTTAATTATTTAAAAAAAATATTGACAAGGATGTTTGATAAGTCAAAAGTACAAAATATCGTCCCAAGTACTTAAATAATCTGCAGCTCACGGTAATATCGCTTTCGCTCCCCCTTCCTTAGCACTGAGCGAATAGCGTCCCTAGTTGTTACTTAGGTTAGTTATGTTTATTCCTGATGTTGGTTTGTGGAGTAATTTTATTCGTTCTAGTTTTGTGTTCATAACTACTCGAGCTCTAATTAATATATGATCACTACCGGTTCGAAATTTCTTTAATAGTTTTTATTTTGTTGGTTAGGATGGAATCTATTTCATTTTTGATAGTTGCACTCGGAGCTTCCCATGTCCATTTTCTATAAACGTTTTTCATGAAATAGGTGTTGGCGATTGATAAGTTCTGGCAATATGCATATTGAACCCGTCTTTCTCCCCTTTTATTTCTTTCTTCAATTACGAAATTTCCAACATATTGTTCCTGATTGGATCTTTCCCCTACTTTGGCATTAAAGTCCCCAATTAGATACTTAAATTGACTTTTGTTATTGTTTGACACTTATCTTTGTAGGATTCCTCTGAGATGGTTGGTGCATATACTTGTACGATTTGAATGGTGTATCTTTTTGAAAGTCGTAGATTTTAGCTAGCTAGTCTGTTTGAGGTACATATTATATCGATTATCCTATCTTTCCACCTATTGTTAATTACGAATCTCACACCACTTGTTCGTCCACTTGTTCCTTTGTGATAAGAGGATATTACCTGCTTTAAGATCTATTGACTCTTCTTCTTTTCGTCTTACTTCGCTGATTCCAAAAATATCGCATTTTATGTTAACTACTTCATTCTCTACCCCAGTGAGTTTTGCCTGATTTGATAACGACCTGAAGTTATATGTCGCTAAATAAAGAGTTGTTGTTCTGTTTGGGTAGTGGTTTAGACTCCGCAGATTCTTAGCACCCTCTGCCTTTCTAGCTCATCCCCAAGAACTACCGGGGCCAGTCGGGCCTACCGAGAATGAAAGCTGTCGCTTAGATTGTTCTGTATCCATTGCTTTCTAATTTGTGAGGCGTATCTTACCACGCTGCCTCAGGTCGGGTTAGTAAGGAACAAGTGTTGTGGTCCAATGTTTTCTGCCAGTTGTCCATTGGAGTGTGTATTCAGCCGCCCATTTTGGGTGTAGACGCTGTTTGTGGCCGCCCACTCTGGGCCAGAGGCTGCTGGTGTAGACTTTCTTAGCTTCCCCTTCGTCACATGCTTTTAAGAGCATGAAGAACAGCAAAACAGCTTCCTAAGAGTAATATACAAAATATTCACGAAATTAATTAACAAAAGAATATAGGGCACACTTGATTGTGTCCAACCTTCAGAGCAAGCAGGTTTTAGAAGTGGTTTCACTTGATTATGCACAACCTCGAAAGCAAGCAAGCTTTAGAAGTGGTTTTCAGTATATTGGATCATATTTAAACATTAAGAGAAATAATGAGTCGCACGAAATAATATGATCTATCACTAGCGCTAACAGTCAGACTTTGAGAAGGTTTTAGACTCAGTATATCCTAGAGCAGTTATAGAAGCTGTAATCAATCAAGAAGCAGACAAACCAAATGTAGAAATGGCAGCTAACATATAGAGAAGACACAGCTAGAGTAAACATATATAAAAACACCCCAGAATTTCCTACCCAAAAAGTAGTCAGACAAGGGGACACAATATCCCCGACGCTCTTCACAGCAAACCTAGAGAATATTAGACTGGAATAATAAAAATGTATGTACAGCTGGAGGACACCTAAGTCATTTGAGATTCGCTGATGAAGTAATGAAGAAGGTCTAAAAATGAACCTAGCAAAGAAAAAAGTAATGTGCAACGATCTGATTACCTACGTCGACATAAAGATAAATGAAACTACGCTGGAAGTAGCAGATGAATATGAATATATATATATATATATATATATATATATATATATATATATATATATATATATATATATATATATTTATTTATTTATCTAGGACAATTAAACAAAATCCGACGAACTGTAAACAAAAACACTATATGCGTGAATTAACACGGCTAATTGGTAGCTGCGGTATTCGGCGAATTCGTGAGGTTTACTCTTGTACCCTACTGAGGTCCTTCGAACGTCAAGGCGCGAAGTTATAAGCACTGGTTAGATACTTTTGAGACACACCTCGTATATATTGTATTTCATCTAATGAATCAAGCACCTTAGATAAGACACGGCGTCACGGAATGACACAGTTGACTCGACTTAAATTTATTTGGAAGGAAAATAGCTAACCTTGAATAATTTAGTAATGTTAAATATGATGAAAATTGCTTTCTTGAAAACCTTTTCAGTGTAAATGGTTTTCCAAATTCCCTGCCTCGGCCCTTTGGGGTTTTTCCTGGGACAGTTTAGTGTTTTAAAGAGGACGTTACCTATACTCTAACATTCCCATTATTTTTTAAGATTTTAGCGGTTTATTTTTTTTTAAATAGAAATATCCCATTAAAATAAATTTGCATTATAAAAAATTATTTACAAGCTATATTTTTGTTTGGAAATTCATTTTTGTTTCAGGGAATGTATCCTTTAAAATCAGTAAAGGGAAACTAAAGTATGATCATCCAAAAGTTTTGACAATTTTTCAAACACTATGAAATTTAAAAAAATATGAATAAGGTACAATTTTCAACCCATCATATTGAATTTCAAAAAAATAATTTTAACGTCTTAACCCTTCAAAGCCCCTAGTACCAATTTTGGATGAAATTCGGAAACTTAAAATTTCTAGACCGTCATATTGCATCTGGCATATTAGATTTTCTTAAAATAATTTTATATTCACTATTTACATCCTCAAAAGCGATTCAGTTCCACCTTTGAACAAAATCGAAGAAAGTAAAATTTTTAGTTCGCTATATTGGATTCGCCATATTGAATCCTGAAAAAATACTTTTAAATTCATAATTTACAAGAATTCCCTATATCAGTTTTGGAGAAATTCGAAAAATGTAAAATTTTTAGGACGCCATATTGAATCCGCCAGATTGAGTTTTTCGAAAAATATCTTAAATTCGTAATTAGCACGAACAAAAATTCTCCAGTACTGATTTTAGACAAAATCTAGAGATATAGAAAAGCAATCTTGCATCCACCATATTTAATTTTTTTTAAATAATTTCGGATTCGTAATTTGCGATCCCAAAAACTCCTTCATATCAATTTTGAAAAAAATGGGACAAAATTAATTTTTTAAAAATCATATTGGATAAGCCATATTGATTCTTTTTAAAATAATCTCAAACTCGTTATGTACGACCCCGAAAACTCCCCCATACCAATTTTGGAGAAAATCGAACAAAATTGATTTTTCCGTCCGCCATATTGAATTTTTTAAAAATAATTTCAGATTCGTTGTGTACGACTCCGAAAACTCTCCCATACCAATTTTGGAGAAAATCGTACAAAACTGAATTTTTTTGTCCGCCATATTGAATTTTTAAAAAATATTTTGGATTCATTATGTGCGATCCCAAAAACTTCCCCACACTAATTTTGAAGAAAATCGGACAAAACTAAATGTTTCTGTCCGCCATATTGAATTTTTTAAAAGTAATTTCAGATTCGTTGTGTATGACCCCGAAAATTCCCCCATACCAATTTTGGAGAAAATCGGACAAAATTAATTTTTTTGGCCGCCATATTGTCAGTGGCCGATTTATATATATATATATATATATATATATATATATATATATATATATATATATATCTGGGACAAATTAAACACAAATCGGGTCCATTACTTCCGGAAATCAAGAAAAGAATTAAACTAGCATGGTTAGTATTTGTACGAAATCAAAATAAATTATCTTCAAGTCCAGAATGCCCACTATCCCTTAAAAGAGTATTTGATCGGTGCATATTGCCGGTCATGACATACTTGGAAATTAAAGAAAGAAATAACTACAAAACTGCAAGTCACACAAAGAGATATGGAAAGATGCATAACTAAAAAGAATCATAAAAAAATAGATCAGAAAACCGAGGTAACTGATGTAATCCAAATAATAAAATCCCTAAATGGCATCGAGCAGGACATCTAGCAAGACAGTAGATAGATGGACCCGACATCTATGTGATATCCCAGAAATGCCAAGAAACCAAAAAGACGCTCCAATCTCTGATGGGATTATCACATTAGAAAACTGGCTGCAACAATTTGGTCCCAGACAGCTAAAGGCAGAAAAACATGGTATTTTAAAAACGTCAGCCCCATCCTGTAAGTCCTAGGAGTGAATCTGTAACAAATTAACTACTTTTTTGCCCAATCTGACTTAAGGTTGTATCACACCCAAATAATAGAATAGAGAAAAGAATAGAATAAAATGTCATTTTTTAACGAACTTCTAAAAGAAGTATGTATTTTTTTATGTATGTGCACCGATTACTCCGGAAAGGCTGCACCGATTTGAATGAAATTTTTTACGTTATGTGCGGTGGTCCCATATTTTTTTGGATGAAGTTGGCGCAGTAAAATCCAAGATGGCGCTGACAATATGGCGGCCAAAAAAATTAATTTTGTCCAATTTTCTCCAAAATTGGAATAGGGGAATTTTCGGAGTCATACACAACGAATCTGAAATTACTTTTAAAAAATTCAATATGGCGGACAGAAACATTTAGTTTTGTCCGATTTTCTTCAAAATTAGTGTGGGGAAGTTTTTGGGATCGCACATAATGAATCCAAAATATTTTTTAAAAATTCAATATGGCGGACAAAAAAATTCAATTTTGTCCGATTTTCTCCAAAATTGGTATGGGAGAGTTTTCGGAGTCGTACACAACGAATCTGAAATTATTTTTAAAAAAATCAATATGGCGGACGGAAAAATCAATTTTGGTCGATTTTCTCCAAAATTGGTATGGGGGAGTTTTCGGGGTCGTACATAACGAGTTTGAGATTATTTTAAAAAGAATCAATATGGCGTATCCAATATGGCTTTTAAAAAATTAATTTTGTCCCATTTTTTTCAAAATTGATATGAAGGAGTTTTTGGGATCGCAAATTACGAATCCGAAATTATTTAAAAAAAATTAAATATGGTGGATGCAAGATTGCTTTTCTATATCTCTAGATTTTGTCTAAAATCAGTACTGGAGAATTTTTGTTCGTGCTAATTACGAATTTAAGATATTTTTCGGAAAACTCAATCTGGCGGATTCAATATGGCGTCCTAAAAATTTTACATTTTTCGAATTTCTCCAGAACTGATATAAGGAGTTCTTGTAAATTATGAATTTAAAAGTATTTTTTCAGGATTCAATATGGCGAATCCAATATAGCGAACTAAAAATTTTACTTTCTTCGATTTTGTTCAAAGGTGGAACTGAATCGCTTTTGAGGATGTAAATAGTGAATATAAAATTATTTTAAGAAAATCTAATATGTCAGATGCAATATGACGGTCTAGAAATTTTAAGTTTCCGGATTTCATCCAAAATTGGTACTAGGGGCTTTGAAGGGTTTAGATGTTAAAATTATTTTTTTGAAATTCAATATGATGGGTTGAAAATTGTACCTTATTCGCATTTTTTTTTAATTTCATAGTGTTTGAAAAATTGTCAAAACTTTTAGATGATCATACTTTAGTTTCCCTTTCCTGATTTTAAAGGATACATTCCCTGAAACAAAAATGAATTTCCAAACAAAAATATAGCTTGTAAATAATTTTTTATAATGAAAATTTATTTTAATGGGATATTTTTATTTAAAAAAAAATAAACCGCTAAAATCTTAAAAAATAATGGGAATGTTAGAGTATAGGTAACGTCCTCTTTAAAACACTAAACTGTCCCAGGAAAAACCCAAAAGGGCCGAGGCAGGGAATTTGGAAAACCATTTACACTGAAAAGGTTTTCAAGAAAGCAATTTTCATCATATTTAACATTACTAAATTATTCAAGGTTAACTATTTTCCTTCCAAATAAATTTAAGTCGAGTCAACTGTTTCATTCCGTGAAGCCGTGTCTTATCTAAGGTGCTTGATTCATTAGATGAAATACAATATATACGAGGTGTGTCTCAAAAGTATCTAACCAGTACTTATAACGTCCCGCCTTGACGTTCGAAAGACCTCAGTAGGGTACAAGAGTAATCCTCACGAATTCGCCGAATACCGCAGCTACCAATTAGCCGTGTTAATTCACGCATATAGTGTTTTTGTTTACAGTTCGTCGGATTTTGTTACCGCTGAAAATGACAAAGAAATGTTAACAACGAATTTGCATCCAGTTTTGCTTTAAACTAGAAAAAAGTTATGATGAAACTACTAAAATGATCCCGAAGACCTCTAGAGACGAGCGTATGAACAAACACAGATAAAGGTATGATAAAAGTATAGCCGCATTCCTGTTGACGATGATCCAAGTTCTGAGGAGAATTTGTGAATTACTCGCGTGTCTCCGAAATTCATTCCAAAATGGCTCACGGCAGAGCAAGAAATGTTTCGCTTTGAAATCCCTCAGAACAACTTGGAAATGGTCACTAATGATGAAAATATGTTTAAAAGGATCATAACCGATGATGAGTGGTGGCTTTATGGATTCCGACACAAAATAAGTCTTCACAGTGGAAGCTCCCATCCAAACCACGGCCGAAAAAAGCACATCAAGGTCGAAGCAGTGTTAAATCGTCGCCTTTTAGGCAGAGTGACCACTGGTTTCGTCCCGATAATGCGCCAGCAGATTCACCGAACGTTGTTAACAGCTTTTGGAAAACCCAACACACAAATGACTCGCAGTTTTTTATCTTGGATTTTCACCTTTGTTTTTCATTTTGGACATTTAGCCAAGAATTATTTAAAACCCATAAGGGAACAGTAAAGTTATATTATAACAATATCACACGCCAGATAGGCACCGGTACTGAAACTAGGTACTTTTCAGAGACGTAGCAAAAATCAAGCCGCCCACATTACCGATGCCGACATTATTCGCTATCTATCCAAAAATATTTTTCGGAAAAACTGAAAGTTAACCCGGGATAGAAAACGAAAATCTAAGATAGGAATGTGTAAGCTAATTTATATCAAAGCAATGTCATGATTCAGAAATCAATATCTCGAAAAGAATTCAATTTAGAAACAGGATATGGTTTTCAAACAAAAATAGATTACAAACATTTACAGTTCTTTATTTTTTAAAAATGTTTCTTTGGTTTGCTGTTTTTGCCAACTGCCAACAAATAAATTAAAATATATATATTTTTCCTTTACTCTCAAGCATCTTCGAAAACTAGCCCCACAACTTGAGTAAGTAAGTAAGAGAGGATAATTCTCATTATTTGACATTTAGATTTTGTTGTGCTGAAATTTTTCCAACCAATACCGTTTGTCCACCCCAAATTACCGTTTCCTCAAATATTAATAGGTGACACTAGACAAAATTGAAAAATTAAGTTCCTAGAGGTATTTGTGCAAAAAGGCATTTTACCTATTTACAAAGTAGGCCTGTTTGGGCCTTTTCTTGGCAAGTTCGCTCTAAAACCCCCCAATTTAACATGATCTAACTTTACAACAGCAAGTTGAAAATAAAGGATTTAGATTTGCAGGTGTAACAGTAGTCAATCAAGTTTTGAACCTTTAAAATAGATGATTAAAAATTCGTTTTATGACCAAAGCGGTCAAAATGGAAATGTTTGTTTATTTTGGGAAAACAACTACTCGTCTTACCGATTGTAAAGCCTAATTTTTAGTTTTTTTCTTACTTTTTCTAAAGGTTTGTGTGTCGAGAGATATAATACAAATAATTACAATATCAAAAACAAAACAAGATTGGTCAATCAGAAGATCTAACTTCCACGGCAACTAGATCCGGTTTAAAACTTAAAACCTTTTTAGTGAATTTGTCAGAACAATTTCATAAAGTTGAAAACTTGTCAAGTAAAGTTCTAAAACAGTGATAGATCTATTAACTTTATACCAGAATATTATTCTTCGCATTTATTAATACCACTAACTTTTCACCCGTTACGGAAATTCTTTCTTTTGATTGCTGATCAAACCACAACAGAATTTCGACGACTGTTTCAGATTTATGTTTTTGATAGGACTGTATTTTACCATTACGGCAAAACTTTCCAAAAACAGTTTGGCAATAAAAATTTCTTAAAACCTAATCACAGAAAATAAACAAGGCTGCCCGCCAATTTCCTCAGCATCTAAGGCGATCATCGAAATCTTTATTAATCTTCGAGTGACGTAAGCAGTTTAATGATTTTAAACTTGAAACTAATTTAAATTAGCAGACCAATGAAGTCAATAACCTGGCAAAAATAATAGAGGCGGGTAGACATTAGATAGAAAGCGAATCAACAAACTTTGTCTGGGGACCAACACACGTTTCAAGGTCATGGTCAATGGCTTTATATTTATTTATATTCGGTAACTTCAAGAATCTATTATTGTCCAAATACATGTGAGATATGAATATCTTTTTTCTCGTATTTGCTTCTTGTTATAGTAGATATTTCAAGTATTAATTTACTAAAATCATAGCAAGCCACTACTCAGTCTGTCTCGGTAAACGCCTCTGCAACGTTTATATATTTGAAATTGCGTCTCATCTAACGGCCCCAGGGTTTGAAAAAATCATGTTTTTTTTTTAAATCAAAAATCAATGATTTTTATCAAAAAATTTAAGAAAAATCATGATTATTTAGATTTTTTCTTTTTTAACATTCCTTTTCGGATTAATACTAAAAATAAGTATACTAATAGTAGATGTGTACTTTTGATAGTCTAAATAATAATAAATATTAACACGACTACAGCAAGCAAGCGCATAAGTAAATCGACTCCATTAATCGAGATCCTTCATCACAGCCGAAAACCGAGGAAGTCGCTAGTCGACAGTGATGGAAACCCAAGCCATCCAAGCGTATTTTAACAATCAAATTGTAGAAAGCAAGCAAGTGCGACCCAGGATAATTAAAAATAAATAAGTTTAAAATAAAAATGAGTGGAAGGAAAAAAGATAATATTTGGGATTATTTTATAGAAAAAAACAAAAAAAAAAGGAAAGACTGGTAGTAGAGCAATTTGTAGAAATTGTAATAAAGAAATGCAAGGTTTTGTTAAAAGTTTAGAAGACTATTATGGAAAGTACAAAACGTTAGATGTTGATACAGAAGTCGCTGAAGTAATTAACGAAGAAGTTGATTTAATTGGCACGTATGTAATGTGATTTATTTTTACCTTCTTAGTATACCAATAAGATAATTATTTTTTTCGAAAAAAATGTTTCTTGGATTGCATACAAAATGCATGCAACCAGTAGTAATCAAAAACGATCATTTCCAAGATTTATCTGCAAGTTTATCATTGCCCAAGGCAATACAATTTACTGTTTCAGTAATTAACTTAAAGAAATGAACAACCAGTTCCTCAGCAAATTTAAAGAACCTCGTTGTGCGAACACCTGCATATAAAAAGCAAGAAATAGACATACAAATTGCCAAAGCTGTATTTGCAACTAGCAGTAGAGACGTGTCGACAATGCGAATGTAAAAAACGGCGATCGAAATGTTAGGACCTGGTTATAGTCCTCCATCAGGAAAAACAATTTCTACAGCCCTTTTAAATCAAATTTATGATAATGAAAACGCGAAAGGTTTTGGAGATCTTTCTGGACAAGGCGTTAATATATCGACTAATGGTTGGTCTAATATGCATAATGAGTCTGTAGTCTGTGCCACAATAACTACTGAAGATGGACGTGCATTCTCAGAAGAAACACGTAAATAATATTTGAATTTTGAGTCTTGCTGAGTACAATTCTAGCTTTCAGCCAGTGGCACACAGTGCTAACATGCTATTGACTCAATTCTACTTGACATCTCCTTTAAGTAATGTACGTGTAATAGGCTTCTTAGCCTATCTAAAAATTTGTGTGTCCACACCGTATGACGCCAGGTACAGGACAGAAGTCGTGTCATAAGGTAGCCACCGATAGGTGTGCCACCGAAGGGGTAAACCCAAAACCCAAATACTTTGAGGTATCATCAACAACTTGCACGCACAAAAGCAAGTTTGGGCGATATTATCCGGGCCGTGCGCAACGCAACCGCGTCGTCAGCACCTTTGGTCCTGCGAATTGTTCCGAGGCCGTGAAGTACTTGCGTACCCGAAGCGTTTTGATGAATAACAGGGCAGTTTTTCGTGTATCGTTCTTGTAAAACTCTTCAGATAGGCTAAGAAGCCTATTACACGTACATTATATGAAACAATAGATACTTTGAGAAATTCACACTGGCGATTATTTAACTGATATTGCTTGCCATTTGATTTCATCTTCTAAATCTAAATACAAATGTAACAGATAATGAGGCGAACATAGCAGTTATGAGAAGAGCTATAGAAGACAAGTTAGACATTAGTGGAAGAATCATAACATATGCACGCTCAGCTTACCTTCTAAACCTACTCTGCGTAGACTTAGAAATAAGAGACGTTACAGAACATATTACACAAGTCATCGAATATTTCATAAATAACCACTTGGCAGGAGCAAAGTACTTCCGAATGACGTAAGATGAAACAGTATGACATATTGTCTAGATGTATATGTAAGCTGAAGGAAGCAACTGTTAAAAATTTGTGAAGAAAATACAAAAGAAATAGACTCGACCATATACCAAAAAGTTCCAAACATTGGTCTTAAAAGATCAGCTGAGGAATATCTGAAAATCTTGAGACCTATAGCCGTGGCAATTAATAAATTACAAAGAATAAATTGTTTTCTATCGGACGAAGTTAAAATATGGAAGGAATTGAGTAATATATTCGAGGATGAATTAGAATTATCGTGATCCCAGCTTAATATTGTTCAAAAACTATATAAACCGGCCCTTACGGACCATCACTTTTAGATTATATTTTAGATGTAACTAAAACCAAATATAAACTGACTGATGTATAGAACAACCAAGCTTTAGATACTGTGAAAAAAATCTATAAAAATATTGGATTTCTTCCACTTATTATAAAACTCTAAGCTAAAATGGAAAGATTTCTAACAATTATCTTTTCAGAGGGTTTTATCTAAAGTTAGTACCCTACAGTAGTAGATGCCACAAAAAAACATTCCTGATGTTGAACGTTTTCTCCCAATTCTTAAGCAGTTTTTATGTGCTGTCTCGTCATCAGCTTCACTAGAAAGGGTTTTTTTTTACATTCGGGCTCGTTCACTCGCACGTTAGAAATAAATTAGGAATAGAAAAAACAGGAAAATTAGTATTCCTTTACAGATATTACAGTGAAAATTAAAAATGTGTGTTATTATTCATAAATTATCTACCTGTTTTAAGAAATGTTTTCTTATTTATGATTATTTTGTAATGTTTTATGTTTATTTTGTATTAAACAATGTTTACACCAATATTTGTAGTTTTGATTTAAATCATGGATTAAAATAAAAAGCATTATGTGATTTAAATCGTTCATTAAAATCATGATTTAAGTCAAATGATTTAAATCGGTTGAACCCTAAACGGCCCACATCAGTAATGTTTCCTATTTTGGATCCATAGGTTGCAAATTCTATCTATCCTCAGATGGTGACATTTTGTGGGAAATATTTGCAATATTTATCATTGTATATATCTTAATAACTGACTTCAAAAAAATCGGTTAGAAAGAAAAACAGTCTTGACCTACAACAAGACTTTTAACGAACTTTTTTTTGTTAACCTATTTTTTAAACATTTATTTGGAGCAGACTTCAAAAATTTCAATTACAGATAAAAATGCATATCTTTTTTTTTTATTTTTTGCGTTTTTCTTTTCGGAAGTATAATTTTAAATGTCCAGATTCACTAAAAAAGTTTAATATTTAAATCTGGTCAAGTTGTTATCGATGTTAACGGCTTAGACCATTCGATATTCAGTCATCCTAATGGAGTTAAGAGCCTCATTAGAAGTATCGGGTAATGCCGATTTCCCCCCTTATTCAATTAGGATTCTAAATGGGAAACGATTTGGTGTAGTCTAGTAGCATTTAGTATACTCAATGGGTCGACGAGCGACCATAGGGGTATTAGAGATAGAATAAGGGAGACATAGGGCCGCACGTAAGTGAAAATGTTCCACCGATAGAGAGAGGGAGAAGATTTCAATACCGCATCAATGAAACCAATTCAAACGTGATTAAATACAAATCACGGTGAGTCCAGTGGAGAAGGCGTTTTGCCTCACGTTGGAGTCCACGCGTATCATCAGACTTTATTATTATAACTACATTTCGCCACCCAGCCAACACCTGTTGTAACTCCGTTGTTTCATCCCTCTAGCTTTGCTGCCTCGATGCAATACCATTCTAAAGATAGGTTCTAAAAATGTGCTTTAAATATATTTTGCGATATAATTGTATAATCGTAAATTTGTGAATAATCGAAAATTTTAAAAGTAAAGTAGGTAGAGGCAAACGCACGCGGGTGATTACTTTTTTTCTTTATATGTAATTTTTCGTGGAGAGTAATAAAAATTCCACCTAATTTTTGACATTTGTTAAGAAATATAATTATTGTTCTACAATTAAATATAACTTTATACCTCTTAGCGAGCGCAAGTATCGTTGTCGATGACTGGCCAAGTAAAGAAAGAGAAGGTTTATTAAAAGTTCTGAATATGTATAAAGATATTCCATACTTATGGAATGAAAATTATAACGATTATTTGAACAAATATATTAGCACTTTATTTTCATAAAACCAACTACTACGACTAGGGCAAATCCTATTTTTATGTGCTTAGCAAGCGCAGTACCAGCGCACTCGATGACCCCACGCTGACTGATTTAGCAGCTTAATTCTTCAGGACGGTGTAAATAGTGCGCTCTAAATATCTTCTTGAATATCATGTAGTCTAGTAGCCCCTTTAGATCTTCTAGTTGGCCAGTTTTTTTTGTTTATGATACTGTTACAATTTGTATTACATATGTTAAATAAACATTTATATATTGAAATTAAGAACAGAAACCTAGAATTAAAGCCCTGAAATTGGTAGGAAATAAATAAAACTTTTCCATTTCTGCCGATTTGGCAATAAAAGTAAAAGAAAGAGTTTTAAATAACATGTGCAACAATAAGTCAATCAAGTTTTAACCTTGAATATACATGGAAAAAAAGATTGAAAATCTCGAATTTTAATATATCAATGTTTATTTGTTGACAAACTATATAACACAATTTTTTACAATATCATAAGCAAAATCAATATGACCAACTAAAAGATTTAACTTACGTGGCAAATCGATCAGGTTCAAGTCTTAAATCTTCTTAATGAATCTGGGTGTTAAGGTTCAAAATTTGGTTAACTTATTGTTGCACTTGTTAATTTATACATCTTACTGTCAACTTAGATCAGTTTTAAAGTTAGACCATTTTAGTGAATTAGGGGTTAAAATGTATTTAATTAGATAAAAGAAAAATGTATATTTTCTACTACTCTTTATTTTTAAGTCCTTATTTACAACTTTTACAATTTTTTACATGGTTTTACTCACACACAATAAATTCGAAAATAAAAAGGCAAACCATTTTACAGCAAAACCTAAATACACTTAAGTTTATATTTATATTTAGGTATCTTTCTGATGTGTTTTTGTGAATATTACATCCCTTAAAAGAGTGAAAAGCAATTATTTTTTTAATGAATCACTGTCCTATGATCATTTCATTTGAAAGTCATTAAAAAGGAACTTCTACTCACATCTGAGTTGAACCTAATAATTAAACCTTATCAGATCTTATACAAGTTCCAAAACAAAACAATTCAAATAAAATATTGATTTAAAGTTTGGTAAAATTGTACAAATTTCATTTTTTTGGATTGAAATGTCGTTCAATGCTTCACTTTTGTCTTTAAAGAATTTGTTAGAATGCATTATTTACTTGAATTGCAGGAGAGACTCCATCAAACCTTAACGGCTTGGCCGGTATAATTTATGAGTGAGTTATAGTGCCAATATTTTTCCAAGGTAGCGCTAATAGGCCTGTATACCTCGATTTTCTTCAGGAAGGTCTAATCCAGCTATGGTTTCAACGAAACGGATCACCAGGACACTACCATTTACATGTTCATCAATACTTGGACAAGATTTTCCCCACTTGATGGATTGGAAGAAGAGATGCGATTGAGTGGCCGCCAAACTCACAGGATCTTAATCCATTGAACACCTAAGACAAAAGTTTTTGTAACAAAACCGGGTAATATGGACGATTTCAAAAACTTATTAAAAATGAGTAAAAGCAAATAACACTGAAAGTATTAAATTATATAAGAGTTGAATTTTATTTGCACTCGGAAGTTACGGAAAGAAAAAAAATCTGATAAATTGAACATTTTCTGAATAAAAAAAATACCATAATAAACTGTTTTTGATTGTTCATGCATAATACTCTAAATATCTTAAAATTAAATGTGTGTTGAATTTTTTTTATGGCCTCTCAAATATCGTTCCATTAAAAAAAATGCGGGTGCAACATTCACAAAACTACATCAAGAATATGCCCAAATAAAAATCCAAACTATCGTGATTTTAGATTTTTCTTAGAACGATTTCCGAACTTCCCGTTAAGGTTCCATTAATATTATGCAGTTTCTGCAAAATCTTGCATGTAATAAGATGTAATATACAAGAGGCGAACACGATTGATAAATTAAAGATGTCCAGTAGAAAACAAAGACGGCTGAAGAGCCTCTTAACATTTTGACCAGTGACCAAATTTTACATGCTGCCAAATTTTCGAAAAACAGCTAAAACATCTATTTTTGTGGACCTATTTAAAAATATATTGTTATTACCTATGAAAACTGCGCTCAAATATTTTAGAATTACTTACAAAATTCTCATAATTTTTCATTTAAAATCTCATTCTGATAAATTATAAATTGGAAAAATTACACTTTTTCACTCAGACATGTCTATCTATTATTTCCTCCTAGCTGACTAACATGGTGTAACTTTAAAATCTGACAGTAAAGGGTTGAAACTGACAAGTGCAATAATAAGTTGAGCCAGGTTTGAACCTCAAGAAGAGAATGATAAAAAAATTATTTTCTTCTATTACTAAATCGGTAAAAAAAGGAAAATTTTATATATTATCGGGAGACTCTTCCTATTACCGATTTCAAGACTTTATAGCCAGATTTTTATCCTTAATATTCATATAAACGTTTATTTGTTGACATACAGTTGTGGTCTTATAAATAGCACAATTTGTGTTTTTACTTTTCTGTCGATAAAACGACATTTATTGAGAACCATAGAAAAACGCTAATGCTTTTTTCCCGCAAACGATAAGCAAAATTTTTCAGATAGTTTGCATCTTACAGTATCAGTTTCAAAGATGTTTGCTGCTGAATACATAAATGGCACAATTTCAAATAATTCGTTTTATTTCGCATTAATCGTTTAAATTTTGTTTAAAAGTAAGTAAATAAATATTAATTCTTTATCATCGAATTAACATTAACGCTTATTTTAATTTTTATGAATTTTAGTAGCTAGTGTGTGATACATTTAACAGCTCTGCAATCTTTCGAATAATTATATGATGGATCTCTTCAATTATGGCTTTGATTTTGTCATCATCAATTTTGGTAGGTAGGTAGTTAGGCCAGAATCTTTGACTGAAAAATCTCCAGAACGGAATTTTTTAAACCAATTCTGATACATGCGTTCTGCATCAAACACTTCACATACCTCTTTGTGAGCCTCAGCAGCTTTCTTTCCTTTATGGAAATAAAAAAGTAAAATATTCCGAAAATGTTCGTTTCTGCATTTCATGTTAAAATTGACCCTAAACTACAAAAGGTACGCACAAGTAGTTTCTAAAGTAACGCAAATTGAATGATATCCAGTTAAAAGGAAAAAAACCTGCCACTGACAGAAGTCCTTCAAAACAGTTACAGAGCGTTCCATGTGTGACAATCAAAAATAGTTTCTTGGCAACCCAATATATTGATTGATTGTATGACATAGCAGGCCAGGGTTGAAAAGTCCTTATACTGCAGCCTTCAGACTTATTGTGTTGTTTGCCATATCGGTTTTAAGCGAACAGGTTAGTTGTCGTTGATCAGGTTTAACAGCCTACTCCCTAGTTTATCCTCTGGGTATAAGCCTTCCGGATAGATTGATCCCTAAAGGTGTCTCAAGTAGACCAAAGCTTCGCACGTAAAGATGACGTGTGAGGCCGTCTCGTCCTTTTCATCACATAATCTACATAGTGGTTCTTCAGTGAAGATGCCCATTGTATGTAGATGTTTTCTCAAGCTGCATTGGCTAGTTATAAGTTCTGTCACCAGCCTGACTTGTCTGCTTAGACGCAGAATTTCACGATTTAGTTTGCCAGATGGTCTGCTCAGCAATCGCTTGCTGCGCCTGTGGCCCGCAAGGTGGTTGCAGTGAGTCTGGTGTTGTTGATTTGTCCACCAGGACAGTCACCCAAGAATAGCAGTCATAGTAATTCCAATTGCTAACTCCGGTCCAATAAATGAAGTGGCAGACTCTTGGCTTGCAAGTTGATTCGCTTTTTGATTGCCCGAGGCAAATTTGCAACCTGGTATCCACGCAAGGGCGACCCTGTTGTGTTTCGTCACTGTATTCACGAATACTTCCCGAAAAGCAAATACGATAAATTCCCACGGCTATGAACCCATTCCCGGAAACCCTTCGATAGAACGGCAAACTCTTATAGTATATTCGCAAGCGAAACATCAAAACCACTGTTTGTGTGGGGGAATATTTTTGGTAGGAAATCTCGAAGAATAATCAAATCTTCGAGAATGATTGGCTAAAACCAATCGCGATATATTCGAACGCGCAACATCTAATTTGCTTGGACGAACGGCATATTATCACGACTAATTCCCACCTTTCGGGGGGTATTTTGCCGCAAACCCCCCAAAAAACACTTTTTTCACGAATATGTCGGGAAATTCTATCGCGGAAAATTTCCCAAGTCCACAACTAATTCGCCAGGGGTGAACAGCAAATCTCCACGATTAATTCGCACACAATAAATGAAGTCTTACTCTCTGAGGGGTGTCTTGCTGCAAATACCCAAAAAATCACTTCCGCGAATAAGTCGAAAAATTCTATCGAGGAAAATTCCCCAATTCCAAATTTCCACGACTAATTCACGCTCGATAAATGAAGCTTACCCCTTCCGGAAGATGTTTTATAGCGGATCCTCCAAAAATCTCGTTTTTCTTGAATAAGCCGGGATATTCATTGCAAAAATTGTCACGACTAATTCACACTCGATAAATGAAGCTTACCTCTTCCGGAAGATGTTTTATAGCGGATCCTCCAAAAATCTCGTCTTTCCTGAATAAGCCGGAATATTCGTTGCGAAAATTGTCACAACTAATTCACGCTCGATTAGAAGTCTTACCCCCTTCCGGAGGTTGCGAATTCCCAAAAAATCAGTTTTTTCGCGAATAAATCGGGAAATTCCATTGCGGAAAACTTCCCAAGTCGATAAGTCCATAACTTATTCGCCCGGCATAGACAGCAAATTCACATTTAAACTTTGTGCATAGACATTCTAATTTAACGCCAGTTAAAGAGGTGTTTAGCTAGAGGAACAGAGCCACTTATGCCGAGTGAATTAATTGTAGATTTAGGGAATTTTCCGCGATAAATTTTCCGATTTTTTAACAAAAGAAGTTATTTTTTGAGATTCGCAACAAAGCGCCCATTGGAAGGAGTAAGACTTCAGGTATATTCTTTTGAGTAATTATCACTTTCAATTATGTCACTTGAAGTAATCATGATCACTTCGAACCAATAACAAGTAAATGCATATTCAAAAGAACATGAAGTTATCAGTTTCACTTTTTCCACTTTAATCAGTGATAATTGACTCAAGTAAAACAGCCTTCATTTATCACATGTGAATATGTCGTGGGCATTTGCTATTTGTCCCAGGCATGTTTATCATGAGTCTCAAAGAATCACCGAGAATTATCCACGGAATATCACAGTTCCCTTCATTCCAGCAAAACACCACCTATCAAGGAGTGGCATTTAATATTTTGTATTCGTAATAGCCATGGAAATTCATCGTTCGTTGGGATTGGTTTTTTGGTAATTTTTCCCGAAGATTTAATTATTCTTCGAGATTTTCCGCCAAACACTCACCCACACCAATGGGGATTTCGATGTCTCGCCCACCTATATCCTATAAGAATTCATCATTCTATGGTAGGCTTTCCGGAAATTGGTTTCTGGTCGTGAGAATTTGTTGTATTCGCTTTTCGAGAATTATTAGCAAATACAGGGACTTCTCAGGATTTTCAGCAAACATACCTGCGAATATATTGCTAAATCAGTCTGGACTGAATTCCGCGCATTTTCATTGTCACAGAAAATTAGCAGCAAATTCCTAGCAGGCTAATTCTTGTTAAAAATTATTTTTTAATTGCAATCATCTTAGGTGTTTCGCTAACTTTCTATCAAGTTCAATATTGTTTAAAAATAAGAAACGACAAATATCTTCCTTTCGTAACTAATTTGCGGCTATTACCGCAAATTATTATCCAGACGATTTTCCGACTCGAGCAACCTGTCTTGCCAACTTTATATGCGTCAAAAAAAAATATGTGATGTTTATAAGATCACGACTATATGTAATATAAATTATAACAATATTATAAGCGAAACAAATGTATCTCCCGGATAATTTTAAAATTATGACTTCCTGATTTTTTGTCGCGCGACAAAAAATAATCTGATGACGGAAGTATAATAAATATATTTAGGCAAAATTTTGGAAGGCAAAAATTTTGCGTTTTGAGATCGATATTGATATAATTTTCTTATCATTATATTAATTAGATCTAGCACCAGACCTTTCTTATTAATATTTTCAGTAATCTTCGAAGTAGTAAATGAACTAATGTGAAGAAATGCCATTGAAATTAACATGAAACGTTGTGTTATGGTGTATTTACATCGATTGGTATTGTATTTCTTTTATCTATTATTTAAGAAAAATCGCAAGAATACCTCACATTAGACGGTATTTTCATAATATTAATAATAACTCCTGCAATCAAGAGCATTGCATACATAATATACTGACTGGCCATAATGTTAGGTAAATTTTTTTTAACGTATTGCTTAGCCAGCATTTCATATCATGACTAGATAGATAACTACTAATAATTACTTACAATAAATAAAATAACTAACATTACATAACATATTCTTACATGCTACCGGATTTATATTAACCAGTTTCTATCCACTATCTCTCGGAGTTAAATCCAAGAGTTGCAACGATCAATACTTGCAATTGTGGCCTCGCTTACTATGCATTGAATTAAGCCACTCCCAAACCCGTCTGCCGACGCCGGTGAAATAAATTTTGTTTCGAGTGTAAACTGACTGGTATGTAACTGGGTTAGAATTTGATTTTAGCATAGACTAGAACAAGAAGATTGGGGTTTCCAGGTCTGTGAATTTAAATATTGGGAGGTCGTTCTTTAAATTGTTAATTGAATAAAATCACGTAGTAATATATTAGATAATACCAAGTAAAAAAAATGTTTTATATTTCTTTTTCCGTGTATCCAATGTAATTTCTAAAACTACTTATCCAATTCGGATATTTTTTTTAAGTATTGGAAAATTATATCATTGTAAGTTAATATCTGTCAAAGTAGAGGTTTTTATGAGATATTCTATAAAATGATTTAAATTCAAGCCAGGTCATCTAATCAAAAAAATATATGTTGTAATTGTGAAAAAACGGAACAATTGGCATTAATGTGCGCCTTTGAAAAGAACGGCACATTTGATGACACATTATTTCTTAAAGATTTACCCCCGAATTTATTAACATGGTCTAACTTTAAAAAATCATCCTAAATTGACAGCAGAGAACTTAAACTGACAAGAGCAACAAGAAGTCGAGGAAGTTTTAATAAACCCTAAAAATACAAGCATAAAAAAATAATTTTCTTTTATTACCGAAGCTGCAAAAATTGAAAATTTTATTTATTTTGCGGGATACAACTATTTCTCTTACATATTTCAAGGCTTTATCGCAAAGTTCTTATCCTTAATATCCCTATATTAAGCCTTTATTTGTTGACATATCTAATATAAATTATGACAATATCATAATCAAAACAAAACTGGCCGACGAGATCTATTTTTTACGACAACATGATAGGACTTAAATCTTAAACCTTTTTAATGAATCGGGCTGTTATATATTATAAATGACAATAAACTTACAACTAAGTTTACAATTTTCACGGCACGCTGATAGAACTGGAATGGGAAGTGTTTTAAAAATGTTCCTTTCAAGCAATTCATTCATACAAGCGACTTGTGAAATCATTAATTTGTTAAATTGGCTCGTATAGTTTGTAGTTGAGGTATTTGGACATAATTTATCAATTATCTAAAAACATTTTTGTTCTCGTTTTATTTTAGATTTTAGACATCTAAAAACCACAGAAAGACGCTTATGCTCCCTTCACTGTAGAGTGAAGGAAATAAATTTAAATTCATTTGAGATTTAAACAGATAATCACTAACCGTTAAAGTACCGGCGCTTGCAAAAATAAAAATTCCCGCTGTTTTCATTTGTCAAATATGTACTTAAAAATAGCAATTGTGAAAATAACATTATTTCTTTTAAACGTGAATATGCCGATGGTGTCCATGAAGACAATGACGCTGAAATATGCAGCGAAAAAATAGCGCCCAAAGATTTGCGGTGGAAAAAAAACGTTTATAAAACCACAGCGAAAATCATCACTTCTTCATATATACGGCGAAAAGTAGAAGGCCAAACAGCATAACGGCGAAAAAAATTACAATTTTAATAAATGCAACGAAAAAAATTACATCATTAATAAATACGCCGAAAAAAGTTACATCTTTAAAATGTGCAACGAAGAAAATTACATCTTTAAAATGTTCGGCGAACTATCTTCACCGTATTTTAAGCATTATAATAGTTTCGATGCACTTTTAAAATTGTAATTTTTTCGCCTCATTTTCAAAATTATAACAGTTCTTGTCGTACTTTTGGATGCGTAATTTTTTTCGCCGCATTTTTGGAATCGTAATAATTTTCAGCACCCTTTTGGAAGCATAATTATTTTCTTCCGAAATTACAAATTTACGTAGTTTACGCCGTACATTTTGAGACGTAATTTTTTTCACCGCATACCGCTTAACTGTCATTGTTTTCGTCGACACCGTCAATATGTATAATAGATATTTACAGGTATCTACTTTCAAGATTAAAACCTAGGCCTAGCTGATTCTAAAAATTCATAATCTTAATTCATACATATAAAGACAGTTTTAATGAACCTCGTCAATTTTCAAACTATTTTAACACCGTTCCCAGGAACCTAAAACTTTTTTTCGATAATAGTCTTTTATTTGGATTAATCGAAATATTAAGGAAAATATTAATAAGAGGTAATAATTAGGTATCTGGGAGGCAGTATTAATATACCAAGTGTGATTATAAATTTTAAAAATCCTGTTTTTGTGCATTAAATCTAAAATTTTTCAAATTGAAATAAATTTTTAAGGAATAAGTAAAAATCATTTTAATATAAATACAATCCACCAAAAATATAGCTGGTAATCAAAACAAAGAATCTTTATGTTTTGTTATATATAAATATTTTAAAAACTATGCATACATTTTACAATGAAAAAATGTATTCAACCTTATTTAAGCATTAATCTTGAATAGATCAGGTGGTTCATTGTTTTGTGCCAATTAGTTACCATTTTTTTTGTTGCTTCCAACATATTATAAAATATTCATATAAACTTAGAATTAAAAATTTATATTAAACAAAATACGTTAAAAAAATACAACAAATATCAAGATAGAACTGTTATTTTGATTATTCCCGCCTAAAACCTACCACAACCGGCTTGTCAGTGAATAAACTACGATGGCAACACCGCGTAACCGGCCCGTCCCGTAAAAAGTTTAAAAAGAACAAAACTATCCGAATATATTTTTAATTGAATAGCAATTGCTTATTTCCAATTTTCACCGTGATTCTCAAGAGTTTTCAATAAGTGACGTAACATTTGTTGAGTGACAGCATAAAAAGCGCCATTTCTCCAAAAACACGAAGAGGCGTGTTGACAGTCTGTAACAACAAACGAATACCGGCAGAATCTACAAAACTTATGGGTATCATGTACTTAAAATGGGAACTAAAAAAATCAATGTACTCACCAGTGGCACAATTTTAAGGGCACAAAGAAATATATGAAGCACAACACGTAAAAATTGAAAATATTTTGTAAAATTTAAAATGGCGGCCGACAGTAATGGCAAACGTAAACGGCAGCGCGAGAGATTCGGGGTCTTGTTGCCGACGCGCAGGGACCTAGTCTCTAGGTAGGGTGCTACGCCTTAAGCCCGATTCACACAAACGGATGCAGATAAAATATAAAAAAAGATATGCAATTTTTATTTCGCAAATACATATCTAATTGTATACATTTTTATAAAATTAAATGAAATTGTAACATGCTTAACAGTACTACGAGTAGTCGAAAAATACTAGTGTAATAGTTCGAGTGAGTGGCACGAAAAACGTAAAAAAAAATTACTGCGATAATTAGTTATATACCAAAGTTATTTTTGTCTATTTTCCAAATTGAGATATTTTAATTTTCTAAATACATGAAAAGTTGTGAGATTGATAAAAATTCCTTTTACGACGATCGGATGTGCAAATATATTATAATGTGTCAGTAAAAAACTGCCTTAAAATGTTTTTTAAAAGTTATACTGTGATTGTTAAATATGTTAAACGCAGACCATTGCTAACCTTCACGTGAATTCAAGTTCAGGGTCATTATAGAAAGGTTTTCAGACTTACCACTCACTTTATAAAAGTTAGGTGAAAACACTTAATACACATTAACAAACACAACAAACATTATTTATATAACTAAAAATAATAACACTAACAACTAAATAGGTACTGTTTAACATTTAACTTGTAAAACGAACGAAAATACTCAAGACACAGCGAACTTAAAAAATTTCCAGTCCGAAAGCGTTGCAAAGTTTTTGCGCCAAAAACTAAACGAAAGACGTTCGGTGGACGAGCTTGGATATCGGAAAATTTTCAAAAAACCAAAAAGGGTCAACAAATTTTGGTTTTATAATTTGAAAGGTGTTGTACCGGCTCCCGCGGCGTGTGTAGTAATGCAATTAATGCAGCGGCCGTTGTTTTGCAGCCCGTCTGGGCAAAGCGAACTTGCATTCAGACAGGCCGGGCATTCAGGGCGCATGATCAGCAAAGAGGGTCGCGAAATAAATCGACTTGTTATACCTCGAAGAGGCCGGAATTTTTTGCAAATAGTCGAAGGTAATTAGGGAATCCTTTTATTGGGGATATTTAAGCTTATAATATATTGCTATATAAAACATTTGTTATAGAAAAATGTCACATTTATTTTTGTTCGCGACTATTACAATAAAAAAGATGGAATTCTAACTTGCGATGATCAGGAAGTAAACGTATTTGTCCATACGAATATAAAGAAAAAATATATTATAATCTAAATATTCTTATTTACTGTTAAATAAGATTAGAAACTATTAAAATAATTGAGTATTTAGGTAAAATATGTTATAAACAAATTTTAGGCGCCCAATTTACGGCCGATTTTCGCTAACAGGTACACCAGCCGCCATTAACATTGCAGACATTCTTCAATATTTATAGCGTACGCGAAATTCGTGCGCCGTGCAAAATGCACTTGTGGGAATGCCAAGTCGTTTGGAAGCCTTTGGCTAAAAAATTTTCTACGACGGTTAATTTTATTTGTGTTATCGGTTGGTAATGCAGTTTTGTGTGTGAAAGGTTTTCAAATTTTAACGAATGCAACAAGCAATCTTTACATTACATGGTGTCTGTTTAATAAATTGTTTGACCAAGATAATAAATTAAAAATACTGTAAAAATAAATATGATAAAACTTATATTTTATATTTATAGAAATGTATTTTTTGTTTTATAAACATAAGCATGGTAGCAAATTTTAGATCATTTGTAATTTATTTAATCATACTGCCGTTCTTGACCTCACGCTTAATTGGCAATGTTATAAACCAAACAGTGTTACATACTTGACAACTTTTAATGATCTCTATTTATACACATGGAGTCGGTTTTAGAACGTCTCACGACCTTGTTTGATAATCATATTCCACGCGGATCTGTCAGTGCTCTAATATTTTGTTCTGTTAGTAGCCATTCAAATGCGGCAGTCTCTGCATATTCCCGAACCAAAGGAGCTATTTCCTTTCAAGAGCATCCATTAGTATTCCTATTAAACTTATTCGTTCATTAATTTCTTTACTTCTAATTCACTCACTCGGGGATATTCCCATACTTCTTCGAATAACATTCATCACCATCTTTTGTTTTTCTGTAATTCGTTATGTTCCAACCGACTATAATATGTCGATTTTACACAAAGCCAAAACAGTAAGCCAGATCAATAGGACATGTCAATAGACTAAGGCAGTGAATGTTTACACTAAAGCCAGTTTTATGGAGTTTAATTATTAGTGTCATCTATGAACCTCGAAACGAATCCAAAACGCAGAATGCATTTATGACTATTAAAGAAAAATACTTTATTTGTGTTATTAAATGAGGCTAAAGAAGTGATTGAAAGTGAAATGAATAAAAAACAATAAACTTGGGCTCACCTATGGATCTTTAGGAGACTAGAATTGGGTTATTCATCGTTAATAATACGTGAATTAAAGAATAAAGATCCTTGTGAATATAGAGCTTGATGAATGACTACATCTGACTTCACTCAGAATTCAAACGAAGAATACAATGATGTGAGATGCAATTTCAGCCAAAGTGAAGCTGGAAATCTTAACTGAAAGCAAAGCAACTAGTTTTGAAATAGCCAATAATTTTATAGGATATAATTGTAATAGTTAAATAATATAACGTATTATAATTTCCGCTATATTACATTAACCATAACAATTGTCTCAACACACAGTGTCTTCGTCAGATGGTAGATAACATCAGATGTTATCTACCATCTGAAGAAGACACAACATTATATCTATTGTCCTTTCTCGAGCACAATAGGCCTACTCTGGTCGCAGTGCATCCGGCTTTGGGACGGACCCGGGAATATATAAAAAAAAAAAATTGTCCTTTCTCGATTACTGGCTTGACACAATTGCACTATCCTAATATTACCGTGCACATATAGACAATACTGTCCTGACTTATTGGCCCGACTCAGCTACTGGGTTCGTGTGCAACCGGCCTAGACCTGACTTTATCATTGCCTCATACGGGTTATATTTTCTTCTCTTGATAATATTTTTACCCTGAATGATGTTTTCAGCAAGATATAGTTCGTCTAGCCCGTATTATGCCAGAAGATAATTTAACGGCATCCGGTCCTTTATCTGTAAAAATTGCATCTAGAGATTCGGAATATATACAAGCTTCAATAGTAGTCTTAATCTGTAATAATAGGTTATGTTAATCTTCACACACACGCAGGTATTTCATCTCTTGTATATTCAGAGATAGAGCCAGTGGCGTAACTAAGAGTATGTGTGCCCCCCCCCCTGCAGATTTTTGAATGCCTTCTAGTATTTTGCACCCGTCTTGATCCTTCGTATTTATACTTTGGTACGTGAAGGCGCCCCTGGATTGGCTACGCCCCCTCGCACCGCGGGGCCTGCGGGGTCGTGATTTACGCCACTGGACAGAACCCAATCGCTACATTCCGCAATGAATTCACGTTCGTTGGCTATTATGACTTGGTTGTCGTTATGAAATATAGATACAAGGTGATTCGATTCCTATTCCACTGCAATTGTTACTCATTATTTTTTAAGTTCTTTAGCGACATTAATGTATTTTGAACAGTGCTGGAATGGGAGCAACCTTGGAGTAATATTTTAGTAATTGCGAATTGCCCTGGTTGGTTTTTGCCTATTTATAGTTTTGATATATTATCTTCACGCAGTTATTTAAAACCCTTAAGTGTTATATTTATATTTGAGTTTGCTAGTACTTCCCACAGTTTGTGTAGAGAAACATTGTTATAATATTTTCTCTAAATCTAAAAAGCTAACAAACTCTAATGTAATATACTCTTAATAAAGGCAGGAAATAATTAAAAACACAAAAACTCAATAGGACAATTATTAATTCCTAATTAAGCACGAAACGTGCATAAAAAAATCTGTTCCCGTTATTGTTAGAAGCGCAATAGACAAATTTAGGCTTTGGTATAATATATTATCATTATCATTAGATGTGAAACATTTGATAATTCTGACAACAGAATCACTTAAAATGAAAATTCCAACAAAATAAACGCTTTATCCAAGACTTCGTAGAAAGCAAAATAGCGACATTTTCAAAACAACTACAATCTGTACTACCAAACTACAAAAAAAGTGAACTTGTTTTGTCAGTATCAAGGATACCATAAGTTCAACTACCCCGTCATATTTTATAATATTGGCTACCATTGAATACATTCAAATATAAATAAGGATATAAATTATATTTTAAATTTTGAATTTTCCATGCCCTCTGATCTTTCTAAAACCTAGTGTGACCACGTGTATGCTATACTACCTATAAAAACTTTTTTAGAAAGCTTATAGTTAGTTCTTTCTACTCTAAATTCTCTAAAAACCCAATAATTCCGCAGTGGGAAAACGTCTCTATTATCAAGTAACTAACTGGTATCCGTTGATATAAATGAGCTGAGCGAATTCATTGATACTTTAATAAAGATTATTTTAAATAACTATAGAAAAATAAGACCAAAAAATCTTGAAATTAGAAGCAATTATGTTCAATATCCGTGGATTTTAAACGAACCGGAAAAAATATACTAAGTATTTCAAGATCAATATAAAATGCAAATCAGCATAAGAAAATAATTCAGACTATGAGCTTCGGCTCAGTAACAACATATAAGAACTTACACGTTACCGTTTCCTCCCGTTTTCCTAAAATACATAAACTGGTAGCGTGACATCACCTCTTTACTTCATAGATGACATGACGTAAAGTCGAGGAGCAAAATAAAACTTTAAATAAGCTAATCCGAAACGAGTCGATGTGGTGTTTTGTCGGAATAAATAATTTTTTTTTAATTCATCAATTATCTAAAAGCTACAGCGTAGAGAAATATTGTACTTGGTTGGACAAATGTTCCAGAACGACTTAATTAAAAGCGAACGGAAAGTGATACAGGATCCGAGTTTTCTTCAACCTTCAGAACTGCAGTTTGTTTGTGCATTCCATATGACAGTGGCGTCAACAGCTGCCAAATGACGATGTCACTTATAATTTTTTTAAATTGATCATTCTCTATATTATTAGTTATTTTAAATTTCCTTCAAGTCTAGATTTTTTTTTTGTAAATTTAGCTAAATTCAACTATTTAAAAAATATTGACAATTTAATCTAACGAACTCATAATACATTTTATCTTTCTTCCCAATTAAAAATTTCAGTTTCCATGGTTAGTAGGTATTTTCTTGAATAGACTGATATTTCCCCGACAAAACCTCACAATAAAATGAGAAGAAATTTAATAATTAAGTAATAAAACCTAAAACAAAATTACCAGAATTCAATTGAAAGTTGGTAATCTCCCAGTCAGCAAAAAAGCCATACTAACCCCTATGCCGGAGAGTGTGGGATATTTCAAAGCGCCACTGCATCTGTAGCTAGGTTGAATGCAGAAACCTTCGGCGATGTCGTTAGAAACTAGCTTTCAATTTCACTCACATAGATACGCAAATACAAAAAACATATGTAAGTGAGCATGTGGGCCAAATAAAAGTTGTAAATAGATAACAATAAACATATTTAATTGAGTATCAAATGGTGTTGCAGTGATATAGAGATAAATATAGTATAAATAAAAATTATCAAGTTCAAATGATCACACAATTTTCAACTTTATATGATTACAACATTTAAATCTTAGAAAAAAAAATACTAAGTTAGTTCAGAGCTGAAACTTAATACTATATAATCATTAAACGGATAAATGACGTAGAGTCAAAAAAGGAAAAATGAATTGAAATTAACGAAGGTAAAATAATTTAAATAAATAATTACAAAGTTACGTTATACTGTAAGAAAGAAAAAAAATCAAATAAAATTTAACATGTAACACACTCTAGTACCTACTGGCGCTAAAACATAACGCAAACCCTGTATATTCGGTGATCATGGAATAGGATGCCGGAAAATTGTGCAACGTCTTACAAAAAAAGAATGGAATACACTTCATTTATAAAATTTCTGGATTGTTATCTTTAAAATAGAACAAAATATGTTTGCCTGTTAATCCGATGGTGAGACTGCTAGCTGTGTGGTCTCGAACAATTCAGGATGCAAATCTGCCTGACTGCGTAGTGATGTGTAGGTACTAATTATATATCAAAAAGGTAAACGCAAAAGATAAACTAAACACAAAACCCGTATGTAGAATACCAGTAGGAAAAACCGGTAGAAGAAAAACAATAGGAAGGGCCCATAAATGTTATTGGGGTTTAAAAGAATTCCTTTCAATTGCGAAATCTTCCAAAAATGGCGTATGTCTGCTGGCTGAATAATCAAGTGTTAAAATGCCTGAAATATTAGTTAAATTTGTATAAAGTATAAATTTTGAACATTGCTCCGAGCTAAAAAAAAAGCGTTGGTACTTTTCCGCAGCTAAGATAGCGTATAATATGATAAGTCGTTTTCTCCAATCTCTTCAATAAACTCACGGATATGATGATGACTGAGGTCATATAATCTGATATAATTAACCACTGCTATAATTGGCTTTAAAACTTCTGACACATCCAAGTATTTTCCGCACAAAGCTGGTTGAAGAATGATGCAATGTACGATTAATACTGAACCACCGTGATTTTTCAAGACTTTTGATACGAGAGCAAAGACACCTTTTTTCCACACATATTTTTGTCACCATCAGTAGTGATACACTTCTAGTTTCTCCATTAAAAATTGTTTTTCTGAATAACATTTTCTACTCCTTTAAAAATATCTTCTCCAACGGTCGTGTTGTGAATGCTATAAACGTTCACAAGCTCTTCATACACTTCATAAGCTAATCTAACTCTCGAATACTGGACAGTGTCTGAAACATCTGTTGACTCATCCAGGGCCAAAAAGTGTCTATTTCGGTCAGACAGTTGAGTTAATATATTTTCTGCAATATCTACTACTCTTCGAGCCACAGTATTTGTTGACAAACCAATGTTTTTAAATAAACTAGCTTTTTCTGGGTACATTTCTTCTGTTGTTGCAATCATGCAAGTCTAAATTAATTAGCCGTCAGTAAATGATCTCCTATGTTTCACTATTGTAAGAGCCACGCAGGAATTAGCACGAGTTGCTAATTCTTATTCTGCATTTACTTTCTTAAACAATTTTTCTAACCCTAGCATAGGTTTCCTGTATATTTGGAGTAATTCTGAAAATGTTTAATCTCATAATGATGTTTTATATTGTATTCTTTGATGATTAATACAATTGTTTCATTGCAAACTATACCCCTTGCCTTATTATTTGCCTCAATCGCGAAATATTGATATCTCCATTGCTTTTTAAATGTTTTGCATCTACTACATAACTTTCGTTTATTTTTCATATCTACACAAATCCACCCAAAAGGCACGTAAATTCAAATCAAAATAATGCCAATTAATATTCCTCGGTGAGATCACGCAGCAGAACTTTTCCAGAACATGTTTTTGCTCTGTTACTTGCAACAAAATGGCGTGATATACTTCGACTAACCAAACATAATTGACGTTTTGCTATCTCAATCGCAATGAAATGTTCTTGACACTTGCCTGTAATTACTAACCGAAATTGCGAACGGCACGGAGTCCACTGACGCGCCTACACCATAAATCTCACTCGTCGGATACTTCCAATACGAAAATTTGCGCGTAATTCAAAACTACAGCCTCTTGGTATGATAAGCTAGCTAGGTCTTGGCCCTTGGGAATTAGCGGAGGAATCAATGTGACCTTTAGAATAAAAAGTTTGGTACCCCTGGTATAGATCCAAACCTCTTCCGGAACGCCGCGGCATTTGAAAAAAAAATAAATCCAACGCCCCTCTTTCAAATAGAGGTTGTATTACTTATCGTATTAAAAATTTCAGATGGTTGAAGCTGGTAGAGTTTTAATAATTTGTCAATATCGAGGTTCAATTTTGACAACAACATTTGTTAGTCGTCAGGCTCAGTGATCTGTAGCTAAATATGATGAGGGGAATGCAAATTAAAAATTTTGAACTATTTCCCACAATCCAAGATAGAGTTCTGATAATGACTTTTGAAGCCAGAACTCTTGGTATCCATTTCTGAACTTTACTTTAAATTCTTCATTAGTTGAGTTCTACTAGTTCTTTTTCTAAATTTGATGATGGTGCTGTATCTCCATTTGAGAAAGGATCTAAAACCCAACTCGTTATGTTAACGTTTAGAATTTTCTGACTCCGTCAAATCAGCATGGAGAACATCCAGGTGTTGGCAGTAAGTAAATAAATATTCCCGTTCTGCAGACACTGCTCATAATTTTGGAAAGTGTCTTTATTTCCTTTATCGAGATTTCAGTTGATTAGCAGTTTCCCTATAAAAGCATGAGGTTTTTTTATTTTAATTAAATTCAACTTATCACCTTGTAATTGTAAATGTATTTCGTTAAATATCCGATACAATGTACTGCGAGTATATTTGGTTCTGCTTGTTTTAAATGAGCTATGAAATCTTTGTGACGCCCCGTCAATGCTGGAGCACTATCAATAGCCGCTGACAGAATATTATTAATAGTAGTTCCTTTCCCTAGAAAAAAATATTCATAGTACTAAATATCGATCTTCTCTTTGTATCAGCTTACAAATGTTTAGCAAATAAAAATTATTGACAACTCTTACTTCTTTTATAAATCGTACGTATAATAGGAGTAGTGCATTGATAGTTGGCAGGGTTACTCAACAGATTCATGAAAAATCTGCATGCCTTCAAGTAATCGCATAATATTTCAGCGTATTTAGCCATTTCATTAATTCTTCTTTGCACCAAATTATAGCTAAAAGGAATTTTCCTGATGACGTGTAATGCATTCTTATACTAAAGAGCAATTTTTAATACGTCTTTCCCTGTTGGCAAAATTGATTCATAACCAATTCTGTGTGGTTTTCCGGCTTTTACGATTAACAATGAAATACTATACAAAGTTAGTAGTCCATCATCTTCTTGCCTAGAAGACGACAGAAAAAGATTTAGTATGGTTGGCTGCTTTCAATATTGCTTTTCCAATCTTTTAAAATAGGATACATCATTGTACTTTTTCTCAACATATATTTTAATCAAATTTTCATGTAGCCTAGAAGATTTCGTGGCTTTACTTCAAAAAACTTTTTGCAAAATTAACATAGGTATTGGTTCGTTTGTAGAAGAATATGTTATGTACAGCCTGTTTGACAATAGCGTGTACAGTAAAAATAAAAAAAGGACTTTGCAGTGGTAAATAAAAAAAGTAAATATGTTATATATTATTGTGATGTTTTATTAATAATAACTGGTACAGTCGCCTCTATTATCAATAAATGAGTCGAGTCTCCGGGGCATGCTTTCTACTAATTTAATAGCGTACTCCGAAGACAAAGACCTTCATATATGTCGAATTTCACGAAATAATTGCTTGACAGTCATGATCTTTCCTCGGAGATTAAGCTTCATGAATGCCCAAATATTTCCGACGGTTGCGATGGACAGTCTAGTACATCAACGTCATTTGCTCGTTTCCACGCAGTACAAAGATGAATTCAATATTTCGGGTCATTGTCTTCTTGCAATAGCCAATATTTATTTTTTCTTAAAAACCACCTTCAGGCAGATGGTAATAATGCCTCCTGATATATTTTGACCATATAGGACGTTTAACTTGTCTGTAAAGATGTACAAACTGCCAAAGCCCTGTTTTGAGAAACAGCTACCGGGTGTTTGACCGTCCGCTGGATGAATCTATTGGCGTGGGTAAACCTAGTATGAGTGATGGAAGAACGTGCCTAAGAAGACGCTTAGACCGAAGTAATTATCTTGTCCCAAGCGCGGTCCAAATTTTCCTTTGCCCAAATGAGTCTCTTTTTAAAGTGTTTTTCGGACAGTAGCGGTTTCTTTATTGTGTTAAGCAGTTTTACTTTATTAGCCAGTAAACGTCTTCTTATAGTATCACACACATGTAGACCCTTTTTATGCAAAATCGCTTGCACACTACGTAATGATATGAGACAATTATTCTGAAAAAAATGTAAAAACATCGTGCCCTTCTTTTTCGTTCATCGAGATTTTTTACATCAGAATAGCGTTTCACCCACTTACTAACAAATGTCTTTGACTTCTTTATAAATTTAGCAGACGCTCCGTATGACATTTTGGGTTCATTTGGAACACTAAAACCATAGTTTCGTAACGTGATGCGTACGCTGCACTATGACGAAATACGTCCTCTTGTGACAAAGATCGAAGTGCAACTAAGGCCCTATAGGAAGGATCTCAGGGGAGGGGTCACGTTACTTACTCGTATTTGAACTACCGCTATTAAAGGTTTCCAAGATGAAGTTTAACCGTACACGCTCTTGTCAAACAGACTGTAAATCCATATTTCAAATACCCAGTACTGTAATGTCAGCGTTTCTTCTTAGATTGAGACATGATGAAAGACGAATTTTGTCACGGTTTCAATAGATTTATTTAACAACTATTCACCTCTATTTTATTTATTATGATTAATGAGTTATAGTACGGGAGGTAGCGCTACATTTCTTCAAGGAATTTTATACCGAGTAAATTTCGTTTTTAGCAATTGATTAATATTCAATAATTAGCAAAATGAGCGTCAGTTACCACACCCGTGGTGGAGTTAAAGGTGACAGCATGTTAAAGTTGTTAAAAAAAATATGCTACGAGTATTTTTATACCATGCCAAACTATATGAGATTATTTTTTAGACCATTTTAAACAAAAAAATAATAGTCAGCTGTAATGAAGCAAGGGATAATACGTCAGTCACGTATATGAACCATATTAAAAATGTTCAAGTATAAAGTCATTTTATACTATATACAGCTTAATTTTCATACTTTTAAAATAATAAAGAAAATCGTTAGCTGTATGTTTAACGGTGGCATAGTCACTATGACAAATGAACTGACGACCTTTCCACCCACAAACATTCGGCTGACGTCCAGTTTTATTTTTGTTAACAATAAAATTTTTCAACTTCAATTGCTATTATATCAATTTCATATAAGTTATGCCAGTTTAAGCAACGAATAAGGAATTTTACTTGTTTATCATGGTAATCAAATTTATATTGGTTTTAAATTATATATAAAAGCATATATTAATTAAAAAAAAAACGATATTCCGGGGTCTTTTAATGCTAGATATTTTATTTTTTAACCGACGTCTAAAAGAAGGAGGTTCTCAATTCGTCGAGTATGTATGGTTTTTTATGTATGTACACAAATTACTCCGGAACGGCGGCAACGATTTGAATGAAATTTTTTACATTATGTTCAGGAAGTTGCTGTGGTTGGCGAAATTGGTGCAGTAATATCCAAGATGGCGCTGACAATGTGGCGACCAAAAAAATTAATTTTGTTTTATTTTCTCCTAAATTTGTGTGGAGGAATTTTTGGGGTCATAAACAACGAATCTGGAATTATTTTTAAAAAATTCAATATGGCGGACAAAAAAATTTAATTTTGTCCGATTTTCTCCAAAATTGGTGCGGTGGAGTTTTCGGGGTCACAGATAATGGATCCAAAATATGTTTAAAAAAGTCAATATGGCGGATCCAATATGGCGGACAAAAAATCAATTTTGTCCGATTTTCTCCAAAATTGGTACGAGAGAGTTTTCAGAGTCGTACATAACTAATCTAAAATTATTTTTGAAAAATTCAATACGGCGGATTCAATATGGTGGACGAAAAAATCACTTTTGTCCGATTTTCTTCAAAATTGGTACGGGGGAGTTTTCGGGTTCACACATAACGAATCTGAAATTATTTTTAAAAAATTCAATTTAGCGGATTGAAGATGACGGATTAAAGATTCTACATCTCCCGATTTTGTCTAAAATCAGTATTGGGGTATTTTTGTTAGTGTTAATTATGAATTTAAAATATTTTATGAAAAACTCAATCTGTGTCCTAAAAATTTTACATTTTTCGATTTTCTCTTAAACTGATATAGGGGGTTCTTGATGTGTAAATTATAAATTTAAAAGTATTTTTTCAGGATTCAATGTGGCAAATTCAAGATAGCGGACTAAAAATTTTACATTTTTCGATTTTGTTCAAAACTGGGACTGAATCGTTTTTGAGGATGTAAATAGCGAATACAAGTCTAGAAATTTTAAATTTCCGGATTTCATCCAAAATTGGTACTAGGAGGCTTTGAAGGGTTTAAATTTAGATTAGATTAAGACTTAAAATAATTTTTTTGAAATTAAATATAGCGGATACAATATGATGGGTTGAAAATTTTACCTCATTTGCATTTTTTCAGATTTAGTATTAGAGGGTTTTCGGGGTCAAGTATTACGAATATGTAGTTAATTTTTTACAACTATTAGGTTGATAAGATACAATATGAGGGACAGAAAATTTTACATATTCCTATTTGGTCTAAAATTGATATTGTGGGGTTCTTGAGGCGTATACAAACTCAATATGTAGCACAAAATATATCGAGCTCAAAAATTTACATCTCAGGTTCTTTAAACATAGATATTGGAAGGTTTTGGGGTCTATATTACCAATTTAAAATTAATTTGAAATTTAAAATAGTGGATTTACTATGACAGTCTAAATATTTGTTTGACACAATTTTACTGGTATTTGGAAAACTGTAAGAACCAAAGAATTTTTAGTGGTTGATTTTAGGGTCATTTGCAATTTTGGATAAAATGAGTACTTTTTTGCCATCTTAGAGTCATTGCGAGGTACACTAAGCTCGATTAGTACTTAGTTCAAATAATTTATGGATATCATAATGAATTCTAAAACTAAAAATAGAAAAATAAAATTTTTATAAGAAAATTGAACCGACTTCTAAAAGTGCGCTAAAAAGTGAAAAATAACTAAATTTTTATATGAAATTGAACTTTTTGAAGTCGGCGCCAAATTATTTGTAAGTAAAATAAATAACTACTAATATATACAAATTATGGTAAGAGAGCAATTAAAAATAAAGTATTTTTAGTCTGTTTATGCAAATCATATTTTGTCAGGTATTAGTTTAGCGCCGACTTGAAAAAGTTCAATTTCATATAAAAATGTATAGTTATTTTTCACTTTTTGGCGCACTTTTAGAAGTCAGTTCAATTTTTTTATAAAAATTTTATTAATAAATTTGAACAATACGTAAGTTACAGGTAGAAAAATTATTCATCGATTTCCTTGTTTAATTTGTCTGTGGTATCTGTTTGATAGTCCTCATCTTCCTCGCAACTCTCATCGGAGCTGTCTATAATGACATTTCTTCGTGCTCAAATTCCACTGCATCATCTTCTCCGGTATTTTCTGATGGTTCAATTTCATCGCTTTCATCGTTCTCTGTAAAAAAAATAGTGCAAATCTTAAAACTATACTGACATTCCTTTACATTCAATTTCAATGTGTTATAAAAATATATAAGAAAAAAATTACCTGCATTCTCGTCGATGATCGTTACGCCAGTTATTCTCGGTGGGACTTTATCATCATTAAACCATTTAAAAGTGCATTTATTTTCTTCCTGACATCCATAGCCTAAAGGTGATAACAGTGATGGAATTCATTGATAAGCATGATTCCAAAGATATGCTATGTAGGATATACATAGTATGTGTTGATACAGTTCCGACTGATATGGACAAATGACTGCTCCGTCAGTAGTATTTTAAAGCATAAATCTATCTGTTTTATCGTTCAATTTATACGCTCTAATGAATATTGCTCCTCGTGCTGCATTTACATCGTCAACTGATTTTAGACCATATATTCTGCACACAAATTCTTCAATTTTTTTTCTAAGTTCATCTATATTACAGTGGTGTATATCTGCAATGTCTGTAAACGTTCTGATTATCTTAAAATGTCGAAAGGTTTTTTCCTTTCTATAGAACGCGGGGTTGAAATCACATCCTGTAGTCATGAAATCCTAACAACGATGCGCGCAAGCTAGATCCTAATGCTTGATACACTTGAGTGACATTAATGTAACGTTGTGCATTTCGACTTTCAACGAGCATGTAAATTTTCAAGTTGCTCCAAATGTGATTAATATTTCCTAACAGTATTATTAAAATATCCGTATCTGAACATCTTATTATTACGCTAGCATCAGTATGCAATTGACAAACGTGGAATACTATATTTGTATCCGCCTCTTCATGAGTTGTACAATTGAAATCCTGCTCAACACTTCTCATGACTTTTTCATCGTTCTTTTTATATTTGTAGCATATATCATGACTGATATAAATTGTTTTTCTCCTACTAATGGAGTCGTGTAATTATTCTCCCAATTATTGCAAATAAATTGAATTAATGCCCCTTTAAAATTAATATTTTTCAATTTATTGGCAAAATTACCCGGTTGTAATTGATCAGGACTATTTATACAATAATTCTGACCTTCTTTTCTGCCTCTCAAGGAATGTCCATGTTCTTTTATAGATGAACTGAAGGAACAGTTTTTTTTAAACAAAATACACTCTATATGTGAAAAGTATAGTACAACAAAAACTGACTAATTTAGTCGAAATCTAGGCAGGATGTTAACTTGTCTCTTTCGTTAATATAAGTTTGTTTCTTTCGTTTGTATAAGTTTGTCTCACCCGATTAAGGTAAACTCACTACTGTAAATTCTACTACAAGGTTTTGAAACAAAATCTTTGGGAGGGGTAAGACGAAGTAGTGACACTTTCGGAGTTCAAGATTTTTTGGTTCTATAGTACATAATAGCATAAAGTATGTGAAATTGATATAATACTGATTGAAATTGAAAGATAGAGTTATTTTATTGTTAACAAAAATAAAAATCATCGTCAGTTGAATGTTTGTGGGTGGAAAGGTCATCAGCTCATTGGTCAAAGTGACTATGCAACACTCAGATGCACTGAACGCGTAGCATATTTATGATGCTGACTGACGATCTTATCCCTGTTATACATACAACAGACAATTTTCTTTATTATTGTAAAAGTATAAAAATTCAGCTGTATTAAAGTTCATAGAGTATAAAATGACTTTATACTTGAACATTTTCAACATGGTTCATATACGTGACTGGCGTATAATCCCCCATCTTCAATACAGTCGACTATTATTTTTTTGATGGAAATAATCTAAAAAATCATCCTTCAAATTTTGACACGGTATGAAACTAGTATTATGATTTTCCTTAGGTATGAAATGACTCGATCAAATGCAGCGCTTCCTCCCGTACTATTATAACATACATCATTCATACATAAAGATTGTTAGCAAAAACATACAATAAGTAGCCTAATTACTAGATCTTTACTTTTTATAGTTTTGAATCGTACACACATTGACTTACATGCCTTTGTTTGTTTGCGATGCTGGTACACTCGCTGTGCAAACAAGTTATTACGAGTTCTTGTCTTAACTTGCTAGACTGCGTGAGTCGCATAATAGTTGTTATTACAAACTTGCAGGACTCGTCCGGGATAAAACTGAAATGAATTATGATGCAAAATTTTATTTTTAAACAGTTGTACGACATTAATAAGATAAAAAATTTCAACGAATGTATTATTAATTTCTTCAATACACCGCCGCCCAGCTTAAAGCCCGTGGAGCCTTAGCCACCACCTGAAAGGCTTCAGCGCACACTCGGTGGCGTTACTGCCCACGTTGGGAACCTATGATCTGGATAATGTTCAACTAATTTTGTATTGTTTCTTAATCATTTAAACAATTTTTTAATGAATATGTATTTTTGTTCCTCTTTCTTTTTATTATTACTTATAATATTTATATCTATTACCTTTATTTTTATATTCCTATAAACCTCACTTTGTTAACAAAAAGAAAACTATTTTTTCAAACAATAAAGCCTATTTTAGATTTAAAAATCTGAATATAATAGTTTCAATTGAGAATAATTTTCTCATATTCTGCAAGAATATGTTTTTATAAATATTTTCAAAATGAGAAAAATTCTTAAGGCAAAAAAGTCTTATTTCATGTGTCTCAGAGCTCATCTTTGGGTCCCACTCTTGTTAATCTCTACATGGCTATATTTCGTCAGACATATACAGTAAACTTTATTTAATTGCTGACGACACTGCGTTTGCAACTTCCTTAGAGTCATTTCACCTCATGATTAAAAAGCTGCAAAGGCACATCAAAAAGTTGGAGAAATGGATGGCCAACTGGAAAATAAAGTTAAATCCTGATAAAATGCAGAAAATCATGTGGATAAGATCACGTTTTCTGATTTCGGATAAACCGCTACCCATTTCTAATAATCGCATTCCTTGACAGGATAAAGCGAATGACTTGGGACTAGTCGTCGACAGGAAATACAATTGCCTGTTAAACGCCAATTACATCCTAGCTAAAGCAAACCATCCTGATTAGCTCTCTCTTCGTTGCTACACAGAAATAGCAAATTAAATATAAAGAACAAGCTAATACTAAACAAGCTTTTCATTAGGTATATACTGTCTTTTGGTGCTGAGTCACCACAGGCAGAACAAGATTTAGGCGATTAACCAGCTTTCAGAACAAGGTACTCCGTAGGATCTGTGGAGCTCCATATTATGTTAGGAACACCATCATCTATAAAGATCTCAGATGCGACACCTTAACAAAATACCTTGATAAGTCACAACTATCAACAAACGCACTAATTAGATTAACACACCTCCTCACCACTATACCTCGGCAAAACCACAGATTCGCCGGAGACTGGTTATGAGACTAGTAATATGGGTCATTTTGATTCTTACAAATTTATGGATTGATAACTGAATTAAAATATAATTTTTAAAACCATAAAAAGAACGCCCAAATGGAGAAAAGTCCAAAGATCGACTCGTGAACTAAAAAATGAATATTATCAAAATAAAAAAAGGTCATTTGTAGTCGAATTACGGAGGATCATCACGAAAATATTGTTATACACTACTTTACCATGGAAACCGCGCAAAGCTGTATTTAGACTAAGAAGTAAATTTATAAGAATACCTAAATTACTCTTTCCTACTTCCATATGACGGCGAAACGTGCAGGAAGCAGCTACTGGACAATCAATGGGGACATATAACATATATAATAAGCAACTATAAAAGGAGCAGAAGAAATGAAAGAAATGAGTTACAGACCACATGTATTTTTATTTGAACCAAATTAATTATATTACTAGGTATTAGCTTTTCGTTGAAAGAATTTTATGATCACAAAAATATCTCAATATAAAATATTAAAATCCTTCAGGTTAAAATTTACTTTGTACGAGAGACACTAGAAAAGTTTTCTGTCTAATAATGAATTAGTATATAAGATTATTTTGAAAATTGTATTTTTCTTGGACGCCCTTGCGTCACATGTCCTGCAATGACTTTATTCCATCAGAGAAAATTATTCCCGTTGGCCTTTAAAATAGGTATCAATACAACTGGTTATCGCGTACAAAATGAGGTGTAAGTAAGGACGGATCAAGCTCCTTTCTTTGGGGGGGCGGTATCACAAGAGTACAGTAGAGCAAGCAAAAACGCACTGCAGGAGGGGAGAATAACATTTACGTTTCTAATGCAGCAAGTAGGAGCGATTCTATTTTTCTGAATTCTAAGCTCTTGAGAGAAGTCGCCATCTATGTGTCAGACTCGAAATTTTCCGAACCACCTGTTGCATATTATGTAAAAAATCCTACTATATGTGTGACAACAACTACTATAGCTTTTCGTTAATAATAAACCATGTTAGAGAACTTATTTGGAGATGCGCCTTAACATATTTTTTTTTGTGAAAAAACTATCGACTTTTAGACGAGAACCAAAAAGTTTGACAAAAGATGGGAAATTAACTGAACTGATCAACTTAAGTCAGTAGCCCCTGAAAAAAAAAGTGTGGGGAAACAAAGTATTTTATGATTTGGAAAAAGCGTCCCTCTGAACATTATTTCACATAATAATATTTTTTTATGGGAATTGCGAAATTTGTTAGGTGTACATAATTAGACTTAATTATTTTTAAAAAGATATATGCTAAAATTTGAAAAACTGAAAAAATACTAAATTTTAACACCCTGTGTTTACTGAGCACTATTGGGACATTTGTTTATGTGAAATTTAATGCTTAAAATTAGCCCAGAAAAAAACCTTACAATTTTTTGCGTTTTTTTTAACTTTCAATAAGAAGGAGATATTTTGATGACATTAATGGCCTGCTCCCAGAGAATCTCCGAGGTGATCCCACAGAATGTTGGTTAGTGGACTTTTTAACCGACTTCATTCGTATATAACTTTTTATAAAAATTAGATATTTTTAAGAGGTTTTCAGCATATTATAATGAAAATTCCGAAAAAATATTTCCACGATAGGTTTATCCAAGTAGGCTAAAATCTGAAAAAAAAAACTATAAACATTTGTTAGTTAGCAAACTTTTTAACCGATTTTATTCGCATATAACTTTTGATAGAAGCATGATATTTTATAGCAGTTTTCAGTATATTCTAAAGAGTATTACTAAGGGGATCACGCAAAAATATATCCACAGCAGGATTCCGCAAGGTTAAAAACTGAAAAAAATTGCTGATGGGTAAAGTTTTTTGCGCATAACTTTTAATAGGGGGGCGATGTTTTGATTCGGTTTTAAGCGATGCTCACAAAGGGGTCTCATAAAAATATTTCCACGTTAAGTTTATTGAAAGGCGTAGACTACATAATTTTCACCACTATCAACTTTGGCACTTTTATTAAAAAAAAAAGTGGTATCGATACGACGGACAAGTCTCATCATTTATAACCCGATTGGGCTTAATATGAGGGTTTTTGGTATTGTCTCAGAGTATCAATATTTAGTATAAATTTAGAAATTCAAGATAGTGGACAAGTTATAACATTTATAATCCACTTTAAATTGAAATCGTTATCTAGGTGTTTATTCTGATTTAAAAAATTCATTATATCCAACAAGCTTATCCATTTATTTATAATCCGATTCAATTCAAAATCAGTATTTGGGGATTTTCTGAGTTGCTAAGTATGAGTTTTTGGTCCGAATTAAGGAAAGGCTGGACGACTTGTGATTGATCTATGGTGAGAAATGTGCCAAGGACTAATTGACATTTCCAGGTTGGATTTAATGCAAAGAGAGTAAAAACTAAAAAAAAAAAACAAAAAAATAAATAAATATTTGGTTGGTATCTCTTTTTGAACTATCGCTTTTATCACGTTATCTCAATTTTTTTTTATTTTCATTTTCTTTAAATATTTTTCACGCATTCGTGTCATATTACTATTATGATTCCCCACTTTTAACTAAGGTAAATGAAATGAAACGTATATCGAAAGCTATGTAAACAACGTATTAAAGATATAAAAAATTTCGTCTAGAATTCATTTAAAAATGATAACGGCAACTATTACGGCGCCAACTTCAAAACCATGATAATAAGTAAATTGCAATATAAAACAATTGTTAATTTATTTCTTATTTTTTAGTACCATTTTCTGAAGTCGGTTTAATTTGTTTTTATAAAAATTTCTTTTCTAATAGTTCATTTGTTTTCTTCATCAATTCTCCACTTAATCCATTAAAGCATAGACAGACCAAACGCAGACATTTATTGCAAATAAAATAACTTGTAGCTCAACGCTTGGATGACCATTTGTTTTATTTGCAATAAAACACATCGTGTTCCTAATTGTAAACCATCTTTCTTATTATATCGTTCAAATTGAGGTTAATTTATGATCCGATTTTTATTCAATTTATAACGTGTTATTTTCTGGTTGTACGAGTCGCTTTTTCATTCATCTTAAGTATTTTCGTAAAATGACCGATACCAGAAGAATCAAACATTTTCTCATATCCTATTCAAATTCTAATCTATAAAAATACACCATCGCTCATCCTGTAAAGCTATAGAATAATACGCAAAATTTCATCCCCACGCCCAAGATAAAGAATTGCTAACCAAACATTGCAAAAAAGACAGGACGCAAATAATTATCCACCGCAGGACGACCCTTATCCCGTTCGGTTCCCACGGGTAGAACTCCGTCCCGGTCCACTTAAATAATTGCTGTCTCTTTCAATGAAAAGGTGTTGATTTAAATTTCGCGACGCCAGAAAAATGCTTTGCCTCGTATTGCAAATGTTCATATGGTGGCCCAGCCGGTGTTCACTTCTCCCCTTATGGTGTACGTCCTTGTCCTTTGCTCAGTGATGGACTAAGCCGACAGGTTGCAATACATACATTATATACAAATTATGTGAAGATGGATAAATGTTTACTATAAACTAATACTACATTTTTATTCATTATAGGTGAGAAGTACCGGTTAAAGAATAAAAAACCTAATCGGATAGAATTTAGCTGATAGGTTTGAAGTTACGACCAGCGTAACTACGAAATAATCAGAAATTACACATACTCCTAATTTAATATTAACACTGGGAAACTATTACTACGAGAGATACTACTCGTTTAACGGGTTATCGTCTGCAAGACGACTTTCTTTGGAGTGTTTTTTTCAAATTTCTCAATGAAAAGAAGTCAGGCTATGCCAAGTCTACTTAGGGGGTCGTCCAGCTAAAAGTTACACTAACACGCAAAGAAAAAGTCAGGCTCTGCATCCAAAAACGATTTTGGGAAATTTGCTACCTGAACAATTTGGAAAGTACTTTATTGAAACTTAATCAATTCATAAAAATTAAAATTTCAGTAAGAAATAAATAAATCTATTTTCTGCCGTGTTTAAATAGTTACCTTTATGTATTCTCCTTTCAAGCAGAAAAAAGGAAAGGTTTGTATGTATTCTTGCCTTTTTTCTGCTTGAAATGAGAATACATATAGGCAACTACTTAATCAAATCATGTCTATTTTATCCCGTGGAATTATCAGGAAGCTGGGTTTAAATATATTTGATGATTTAGCAAACTCTTAAATGACGATCTTCGAGAACCATTGTTTCCACTTTCCTGGAAACATCAGGCTTGGTTGCGTCTGCCCTTTCACTTTTTAGGTTATCTGCAATGAGTTCACTACCCCATGAACACTATTTTGACCCGTATAATGTATGCTAATGTTAAAATTTTGGTGTAAATGTAATATACCAATTTCACAAAAGTCATTTTTGTTGCAAAAATACTGAACGAATTGAAATCAAATTTGATACACAAGTAGAAAAAGGTTGTCATTATTAACAACGCTCAGTTAGTTGTTTCTATCACAGCTAAGTAGATATTTTTTCTAGCATCCGTGATCCATTTTATTCCTGGTCGATGACAAAAACGTGGAATTTTTAACACATAGATGTTCTCAAGCTGCAAGCAGTCATCTTACATTTTCATTTGCTCTCAAATATAAACTCTTTAAATACACTTTATGGAAAAATGGAAAATATTATGATTATGTTATCTATACTTGATTTTAGACAAGAAAATAACTGAGCAAATTTTTTATTGCTGTATGGAATTAAATGTGTCAGAAAATTTCCTGCGTTAATAATTATGAAGTCAAGCAAGGCAAGTTATGGTAACAGAAAAATCCTGTTAACTGTCGCTTTACGATAGTACTGAGGTTTCTTCCTATTGATATTGATCCGAGTAGTCCTCTTATATAATATATTCTTAGCCAACAATGACGATGATTACATATAATCAGTAATCCTTGCAAAATCGAAAACTCTTTTAACGTTTAAGGTTGAAACATCAAGATATTCAAAACCTTTTTTAAAATTATTTAATCATAATTATAGGATTACTTCCAGATAAAATTCAATGTATGTACTCAAACTTTTTTATACTTTAATAGCAAAACTTTTTACATTTCCGCACCAAGAAATTATATTACAATACTAGTAGCCTATAAAGGTGCTTAATACTATTTTTTACCAAAATGACCTTATTTTTTAAGCCCAATATAGGCATTACTGGAAATGTTTATACACGTGAAGAGAATATAATTATGATATATTAACTATAAATGCATTATTTATCAGTATATTTGAATTGTACTATATATTTGCCGTTAAGTGAAAGATATTCAATCAATTTTCAAAATAGAGTGCATTTTTAGAATTCCTTTTTATATTTAACGTATTCTTATTCATACAGGGTATCCAGAAAAAATATCAGAAAATTAGGTATATGGGAAAAATATAGTAAATAAAAAAAATAAAATCTCAAATGTTTGCTATTTGCGGGTAATTTATATCGTTTTCAGTCCTCCAGACTGATTAATTTGATTCGATATGAAGATTAAGTCTAATGTGTAGTTTGATCCAAAGTTTACTTATTTCATAACTTTTTAAACTGACAGATATGATTAAAATGAGGATGTTATCCTGCAGCTAGTGAACAATGTGTCAAGTAATATTCTCTTACTTCACATGTATAGAGCTATTGTTTGTCATATATATATATATATATATATATATATATATATATATATATATATATAATGAAAATCCTTAATCCATCCCTGACTTCTTTTCATTTGTCGTTTCTTTTTACAATGTGTCCATCTTTTTTTCTCTTATTTAGTGTTATCTGAGTGGAGACTGGCCGGTTGTTCAGCGGGAATAGCACTGTGTCGTCGCGAAACAGGTTATTCGAGATTTCGCTCAGTATAAAAACTTAATTTTGAAACGGGGCGGAGGCGGTTAAAAAGCTTTGAAACGGGTTTCTTATTCGAACCATCATGAATCCTCGTCGTCGGAAATCTACGACAAGGGAGTCTAAAAAAATTTTGCTTGGGAAAAGAATGGCACGAAAACTAATTACACTAATTAGAAAATTTCAAATTTCTTTCTTTCAAGAACATGTTTTTATTTATTCTCAATAATTTTATCATGCATTAACATATCTATCTATATCACAGTTGTTGTTATGGAGACGTCGACAATTATTCAATATACCAGTCCGTTTTTTTCCCTTTGTATTTGAATGCTCCTCACCAGTTTTAGCCGGCTCTACTTGTAAAGGACTTCTCGTGACTGCGAATAAGATTATATCGCTCTAGGTGGGAACAAGCAGGTTATGTCAGCTTTCCATTAAAGTGTCTGAAAAAACCACAAACCCTTTTTCGACGTTCTAAACTTTCAAGGTTTTTAGTAATTCAGGGTCGCAAGTCAGACGAAAACTATTTTTTCTGAAATCGAATGCAAATCTGCATATATGATTCCAGCACAGTCGCCGACTGTAGACATTTTAGGCTACTTATAAGTTAGGGAACTAAATAGTTTTTTTTTGTTTCAAGCACTGTGTAAATTATTGTACGCAACGTAATTATACACAAGAATAATACGATATTTTATCCAAAAACAGGTTTTAATGAAATGTTACCTTATTAACCGGGAAATTGAATATTAACATCTTAAGAAAAATTAAAAAGTTAATATATTACTTAAATCTTCTCAACGACCCTAATAAAGTATCAATTCCCTTTTTTATCTAAATTTTCAAATGTACTCATTTTTCATATTTCAAAGTTTTATGAACAGGTGTTCACCGCTGCAAGGAATTACATACTTTTTAAACCTTAAACACATTTTTACTGATATAATAACTCAAAAATTTGTGTAATACACGATTACTGCGTTACCTCTCTCTATCCGTGTCGTAATTGTTATGTATAATTTATTATGTCGCACACATGCGAATTCTATTAGATTTACCTTCGCATGGCAACAAGAGTTTTAGTAGCGACATCTCTTAGTGTAAAGCCTTTTCAACGGGAGTATAACTAATTTTAAGAATTGACTGTTCTTAAATGTTATCTACCTATTTTTTTTTTTTGTTTATCAATATCACGTTAAAATTTCTTCAAAAGTGCATGCAGAACTGAACAAATTAAACAGGTTAAATTATAACGTTACCTAAAAACATCAAATTTGCTGAAGAAAATTAAATACATATTCTGAGTACTAAACTTTGAGATTCTAGATCTAGGCCTGGATATTTCTGAGACGATGGTTACAGATTAAAGTGGTTATTTGAACTGAGTTTTAAGTAAAGTGCAAATGAAATGCAAGGTCAACAAAGTCGACAATTAAGATTAAGCTTACCTAAATTAGAAAGCCAAACTACCATATAACAAACCATTATAATTGTTTGTTCTGATTTAGTTTCAAGCGAAATTTACGCGTCCGCGCCCCGCCATATCATGCCCTCTGCAGCGAAAATTTGCGACAATTCAACAAATAATGAAGATGTGTATATGACCGCGATGCAGATCTATGCAGATAATAATAATCTTGTTTCCTTTTTCTATTAAAAAAATTATTGAAATAAAAAAATTTCGAGACAATAATGTTTGATTTCCTGAACACGAGACAAGGCATGCAATTTCGGGACTTTCCCGGACATCTGGGGAACTCTAAGTAATTTGTATGTTGTCCCTAAGCTAAAACTGTTTAAAAGAGTTTAAGTTTGTTAACACCATTCTCTCCACAATAATGATCGACAGCTACTCTGGAATATTTGAACTTCTTTGAAATTTTATTCTTTCTTGATTACTCGCTAAATCCTGTACATAAAATGTGTTCTTCGAAATAGAATAATTTATTTAAATGTTCGACGGTAGGTAGGTATTTAAAAGACCGACATTTTTAAATGTTGCTCAAAAGTACCCGGTACTGCCCGCGGCTTCGCACACGCTGAATTTAGTTTTATTTTATGATCATTTATTTATTTCTATTTTATCACAATACGCCTGTTCCTTTGACTTTAACCGTTCTTTTTTAGGGTATAAAATTTGTTGATAAAAATTTTAACTCCCTTTTCGCCTCTGGAATAGAACTTTGAAAAATACTGACCCGCGGTTTTTTATTTGTAATAATCCAATTCAAACAAATAATGTTAGGATATAAGCAAATTTATATTAACAAAATTACCACCTATTAATACCAACTCAGAGTGCCGAACGGGTATCTTGTTATGTCAGTTCAGTCAATCGGATTTTGGATCGATTCCGTCAGGTCAATTTTTGAGGTACTAAAAGTACGACAAAAAATTAAAAATCATCAATTAGTCTGCCATAAGAATGTCAATGATCCATAAATCAACTAGAAACTTTCTAAAATTATACATAAAAGCTATTTAATCTGCTATTTTTTAACTCCAGTTATTCGTCAATTTGTCTCCAAAATCAATTTTCCACCTATTGAGATGATTTAAAATGAAGTTAATTTAAACTGAAGTGAATTCAAGAAAATTTCTGAGAATTTTTCTTCTGTATTAAAAGTGATGTACAGACAATTTTTAATATCACGATAAGATCTTGTGCCACTAAAATCGACTGAAAACTCTAGGAAATGTACTTCCGCTAAAAAGCTATTAAAGAAAAAAAAATTGCTGCAATCCATCATATATATTCGATTATGTATAAAGTAAACTTTTCGAAATTCTTTTCTAAATCCATTAATTTTTTTCATTTATTTAAATGCGTTTGCGATGCTTAATTGAGTATTATATTATTACATTAATTGAATTGCGGTTCAAGAGAGATATTTCTAGATATTTTTTTATCGACGAGCTTTACTTCTTGTATTACTTTACTACTCATATATTACTAAAAGTATAACTAAAACTGTGGAACTGCCTAAAACTATATTAAATATACGATCTAAAACTGTACTGACCAAAGCTATTCTAACTGTACACAAATCTACCTAAAACTCACATCTTCGTCGATTTAATGAATATTTTTTTGATCTCGTAAAGAACAATAAAAACAACAAAATCTATAAATTCAAGACCTATACACTTATAAACTTTAACTACCAGTTGCATGTTGTCAGAGGAGTCACAAGAACAAAATATTAAAATCTTCAGAAGAGAACGGCCTATGAACAGTGTCACCGGAAATATACATAATCTTCCGATCTCCTGGAATCCTATAATTAGCAGTTTAGGAATAATAGAAGACAGGAAAATGAAATCACTTACAAAGGGAGCTTTGAGTCTGTTGATCTGTATTTATTATGCACGGTGTTGCAAATGTTCCGAAACGGCTTTATTAAGAGCGAACGAAAAAATGATAGAGGATCCGGGTTTTCTTCAACCTTCAGAACTACAATTCTTCAAATTAATTATATTCCATATGCCAGTGACGTTAACAACTGTCAAATTACGATGCCACTTATAATTTTTTTAAATGGAACACCCTGTGTGTTATCAGTTATTTTAAATCGCCAATCAGAATATTGTTCGTATAGCATCATATAAATTGACAATTTATTTTAACGAACTCACAATATATTTTATTCTTTTTCATAATTAAAAATTTCAGCTACCTACTAACCAGGTAGGTATTTACTTAAATAATTTTTTTTCTGACTTTTCCCTAAGATTAGTTTTTGATCAGTGGTGTTAGTCTTTTTGTCATTGAATAAATTAGTAGTTATCGAAACAAAATACTATGGTTCAGCTAGCAGAACAAGAACATATTACTCTGCTTATGATAATAGAAAACGAAGATAGACGTAGACCCTTACAATAAGTAACCGACGTTTTATTCAAAATTCACCTGAACGCCAGCCCATTTTCAAAACAGCTGCCAATAGGATATCCCATAACTTTGAGTAATGTAAACAACATACCAAAGATGTGGCAAAAGAGCTACCAATGACTAAATCCTTGGATATTATGACGCTCCTGCAAGAGGAATCTCAGACTTCCATACCCAAACTTGCTCTTGTATACGATGATAAGATAATGGTCCATTAGAAAAATCCTAAAGAAAGTAAAATGCATCCTTAAAAAGCAAAATCGCTTCAAGAAATATCTGAAGACGTATGCAATGTTATCAACAAAGAATGGATATTATGGACATACAACCTGATTTTGCAAATCTTATCTTATTTTCTGACCAAGCCATATTCTGTCTTAAAGGCTTCGTCAACATAATTCTCACTGGATGATAGAACACCATACGCAACAACCTCATAAATTAAACATTTGGACAGGCATTATTGGACACACTTTAAAGGACCTTACTTCCTTCACGAATATATTTAACGGCTAATTCATACTCAAGTTTGCTAGGTAATAGAATTATACCCTATTCAATTAATTTATTTTGTGATCAATACAACGACCTGATATTAAGAAACGACACTTGATTACAAGATTGAGCATTCTGAGAGACATGTCAGAGACTATATCGATCAAACTCTTGGAAAGTAGATAGGTAGAGGAGGAATAGCCTCCTAGTTCACCTGATCCAACACCTTTAGATTCCCGTCTTTGGCGCCAAATTTATAGTAAAAGCCGAAATCTTCAGAATAGCTTGAAAACAGCTTTTCTAATACAGTGCATTAACATTTGCAAAAAGTGCTTTCCCGGTTTCCGGAAAGCTTTGGACACTATCGCGTAGCTGAAGGAAAACAATTCTAATATTCATTTAAATAGTTCTTAATTTAAATTATTGTTTTCTATTAAAAGAGTTTGTATTCTTATACCTCTAATTGTTATTATCTTCGAGAAAGTTGAATTTACTCATAAGGTATGCCATGCAAAAAGTATTCTAAATTTGTTAGGGACCTTAAACAACTAATAATATATAAGACGTTGCATTTGAAAAAAAAAATTAAGTGGCATTCATATTTGACAGTAAGTGATGTCACTCACGCATTTGGAATGAACACTTTAATAGAAGAATTGTAATAATCAAGATTGAAGAAAACTCGGATCCGCTATCACTTTTCATTCGTCGTTAATTAAGCCGTTCCGAAACATTTTCCCCAAATCTGTATAAAGAGGTTAGAAAATATAAATAAAATATTACTTGATACACCATGGAAAAAATAATTGAAAAAATTATAAAACACATTTTCATGGATATTTCAGGGTTACTGATTCATGAGTTTCAGCTTTGTGGGTTTTTTGGTTTATGCGCTTCAGATTTATGGTTATAGCTTTTTTAGCTTTTAACATTTTTTGAGAAGTCGGTTCAACTTTTTTTTATAAAAATTTCATTATGTAGTTAATGCATAGTGAGACTTATTTAACTCTCAAAATTGCCTTTCGTTTTTTGCAAGTTAATAAATTCATATTTTACTTTTTTGGCCAAATTTTACTTTACTACTCACAGTTTCTGAAGAACATTAATCGAAGCTCAAAAATATCGACGTTTCTTCCTACTTCCTTCATTTTCAACATATTTTGCGATATCCCCTTTTTACAAACGTAAATAAAATTTAAACTATATTCAAACTGGGAAAATTATTTTCACCGCAGTGAAAATTTTTTTAAATCGAAACGCAATTTTCTGAGAAATTAACAATAGAAATTTATCGTTTGCCAGCACTTTCTAGGATATGCTATATAAAAGAAATATGCAGCAACAATAGGACGGATTAATAATTCAGGTAATTTTCAGTCGTCGGTACCGTAAATACTAAAATAAAATTTTTATAAAAAAATGGAACCGACTTCTAAAAGTGCGCTAAAAAGTGAAAAATAACTATAACTATTTATATGAAATTGAAATTTTTGAAATCGGCTCCAAACTAATACCTGACAAAATGTGAATCGCATAAACAAATTAAAAATACTTTATTTGTAATTACTTTCTTACCATGATTCGTATATATTATTAGTTACTTGTTTCATTTAGAAATAATTTGGCGCCAACTTCAAAAATTTCAATTTCATATAAAAATTTATAGTTATTTTTCTCTTTTTAGCGCACTTTTAGAAGTCGGTTCAATTTTTTTTATAAAAATTTTATTTTTCGATTTTTAGTTTTGAATTCATTATGATATCCATAAATTATTTGAATTAAGTACTAATCGAGATTAATGTACCTCGCAATAATTCCAAGGTAACAAGAAAATACCCATTTTATCCAAAGTTGTAAATCACCATAAAATGAACCATTAAAAATTTTTTGATTCTTCGAGTTCTCCAAATACCAGGGAAAATCTGTCAAACAAATATTTAGTCTGTCATAGTAAATCCACTATCTTAAATTTCAGATTAATTTTAGATTGGTAATGTAGGGCCCAAAACCATCCAATATCGATATCTAAAAAGAACTTGAGACGTAAATTTCTTAGTCCGATATATTTTATACTGCATACTGAATTTGTAAACGCCACAAGGACCCCGCAATATCAATTTTATATCTTATCAACCTAATAGTTGTAATAAAATTAACTTCATATTCGTAATACACGATCCCGAAAGCCCCCTTGAATTTTTTTAAAAATAATTTTAGAGTCGTCACGTGCGACGCCGAAAACTCCCCCGTACCAATTTTGGAGAAAATCGGACAAAACTGATTTATTTTGTCCGCCATATTGGATCCATTATATTGAATTTTTTTAAAATAATTTCAGATTCGTCATGTGCGACCCCGAAAACTCCCCCACACCAATTTTGGAGGAAATCGGACAAAATCATTTTTTTGTCTGCCATACTGAATTTTTTTACAATAATTTCAGATTCGTTGTGTACGACCCCGAAAATCCCATACCAATTTTGGAGAAAATCGGGCAAAATTAATTTTTTTGGCCGCCATATTGTCAGCGCCATCTTGGATTTTACTGCACCAATTTCATTTAAAAAAATATGGGACCACCGCAGTAACTTCCTGAACATAACGTAAAAAATGTCATTCAAATTGGTGCCGAAGTAATCGGTATACATACATAAAAAAATACATAGTCGACGAATTGAGAACCTTCTTCTTTTAGAAGTCAGTTAATAACCAGTATGTCCATTCGGTTTTGCTCTAGATAAAGTTTTGGTGACATCGAGAAAGTTTAATCCCGAAAATAATCATGTTGTAGCAAAAGCCGTGACAATAGGTTCGAGCATTATACTATGATAATATTGCAAATTTTATACTTTTGCTTGTTTGCATTTAAAATGAAAAAGAAAGCTGCCACAATTTTTGTTTATACTTGAAAATTTATTTTAGCAAATTTTATATGTTGTAATTATTCGTACGCCACAATTTTCAATTTTGAAATCTAATAAAATAAAAAAATCTTTTATGAAAATAGACACACCTACTTTAGAGGTTAGATTGCCAATGCTTTATCTGCCATCCAAAAATGATAAAATCACCAAATGTGATTTGCGACCGGGATAAAAATGTCTTCTTTATAGTTTTTCTATAAATCAAGCGAAATTCGAAAAAATTATACTTTTTTGTAGAAAACTGAATTTCCTGACACAAGTTAAAAAAAGAATTGTTTATTCAAAAAATAAGGAAAAACCCTAAGAAATGCGAAAAATCGTGAAAAGTTTTATTTTTACAGTTTTGCTCATAATTTTTTTTCTAGATGGGTAGAGAAAAATAAGTTGAGATTATAGCAGTTTCTAGATCAAAACTGACCGAAATATTGCCTTTTAAATTTCAAAATTTTCTCCTATATTTCTTTTAGTTATCAATTTATTAAGTAAAAAGCAAATTTAGTGATATTAAATCATAATTAACATGTTTTCGAATTGTAAAATTGAGTTGATGCCTCTTCAACAAAATTACAATTGTAGATTTGGATAATAATTTTTTCACCGATATCTTCGTCAACTTCCTCATCAGATATGGCCTTCCCGAGTTGAATCCTAAGCACTCTTTGCAAAAAATGGAGCATTTAATACCCAACTTCTCGCGATTACAGTTTCCATAGCAGCCTTTTAAATATCCACAAGCTATCTGCTCGCGCATTCTTTGATGCAGCAGGCTAAGTTGTGGGAATCGCCATCAATCTACTTTTGGCTGCATTCCAACCTTATTGAAAGGGATTTAAAACGTATCCTTGCCACTGCTGTATTAGTATGTCGCTGTTTATGTATAAGGTCGACAAGAAAGTAATTTCAGTTTTTTTATACAAATAATAAACTTTAATAAATTATATATTGTTACGAACTTTATAGCGTAGTACATTTCATAGTACTGGTTTGTGTTCGTAATTTGTAGGGTTTTAGGTATATTTTGTAATGTAACGAACTTTATAGCGTTTTATATTTCATAGTATTAGTTTGTGTTCGTAGTTTGTAGGGTTTTAGGTATATTTTCTAATGTAACGAACTTTGTAGCGTTTTATATTTCATAGTATTAGTTTGTGTTTGTAGTTCGTAGGGTTTTAGGTATATTTTCTACGAGTTCATAATTTATTTAAGTAACTTTACCTTTGTTAATATCCTCAGGAGACGACTATGAAAGAAAGTCTGGAAGTTTTTAGAGAATTCGATTTCCTTATTTTTAACATGGAACGCTTTTGATAGAAGGTCTAGAAATCGTCGGATTATTCCTTTTTCTTATTTTCATAACCCCATGTAGTATGGAAATCCTTCTAGAGAATTAGGGAATCTTCCGGTATCGACCAAAAGAGTATATAAAGCTTCCAGATCGACTTTCGTGGTCAGTATAGTTTGAGAGTTCGTTGATGCAACTTGAAATTGTTTGACAAGTGTCAAAAGTAAGGTTGACAATAAAAAAAATCTTTGAAATAATAGTGTATTCAATAATACAGTGTGTGTTCCAAGATCGGCCGTCCGGAACAATATTTTCCATTTTGTCCAATAACCTTTTGCCATCTTTCTTGCAGCTTTAAGATTCCGCGCTCACAGAAATTTTGGTCCTTACCAGAAAAAAACTGAACCATGTGCGATTTAAAGTCATCATTATTTGTGAAAGTTTTACTATTCAAAGAGTTTCGCAAACGTTGAAATAAATGATAATCAGATGTTACCAGGTTAGGGCTGTATGGAGGGTGAGACATCACTTCTCAACCAAGTTCTAATAATTGCCCCCAAATTACTAAAGATGAGTGAGGCTTTGCACTATACTATCCCTTGCGATTTGCCAATTGTGACCATTTTCTTTGATTGCTTCATTTAGTTTCATTAACTGTTGACACTAAACATCTAAATTGATAGTTCGGCGTCTTAACGGCATCTCAAATTACACAACATTTTTGTAGTCGCACCAAAATTGAGCATGACGTTTTCCGGATGCAATTCAGCTTTAAATGTCATTTGTGCTAGTTCATCACGCTTTACCATTATCGTTTTCGAATGATGTATCTATAAACGACCCATTTTTCATCACCAGTTATGATTCTTTTTAAAAAGGGTCGGTTTTATTGCGCGTGATGTGCATATGGGAAATATTGATTCGCTGCGTTAAGTGAATCTCTTTCAATTCGTGCGGAACCCAAATATCGAATTTCTTAGCGAATCCAAGACATTTTAAGTTCAATTGTTGTGTGCGATAAATTTAAGCTCTCTGTAATCTCCCAAAGAGTTATATAACGATTATCTTCAATTATGGTTTTCATTAGGTCATCATCAATTCCAGTAGGTTGACTAGAACGTTGCTCATCTTTGAGTGAAAAATCTCTAGAAAGGAATTTTTTAAACCAATTCTGATAGGTGCGTTCTGTTATACAATCAACATTATAAACTTCATATATATCTTTGTGAGCCTTAGCAGCTTCTTTGCTTTACGAAAATAAAAAAGTAAAATATACCGAAAATGTTCGTTTAAATTTATAACTACAAAAAAAATTACGCACAAGTAACCCAAATGTGACTAATATCAAATGTCAAAAAGAAAAAACCATAACGCTGAAGTTCTTCAAAATAATTACAACGCTCTCTACGTGTAACAAAAAATAACTTCTTGTCGACCCAATAATTTTGCTGCTCCGGCTGTCGAAGGTAGAGGTTATGTAGTAAATTTTGTACTCTTTGAGAGTCTTTTAAATAACATAAAGCGACATTTAACTAGACATTTATCATTCAATTTTATTATTAAAAGTCACACTGGATTCAGATGTGGTACCTATTTCTTCCTCTCTTGCATTTTCACTTAAAAAAACTTAAATATTTTTCCCTAAAAGTACGATTTTTTCATAAAAAGCTTCAAAAACTCTTTTATTAATACTAAAGAACGCACATGTCGCATCCCAACCACCGAAGCCTGGATACAATCAAACAAATTCTGATATCATGCTATTGCGACTGTACAATTTTTCAATTACCTCACAATACTTAATTTCAATATATTTTTTTAAAATAGTTTTTCATTACAAATTAATAACAAAAAGGAATATAAGTGCAAGAGGTAAAAACGAAAAAAAAAGCAAACTTTGTACGCAATATCTCTGATCATTTTGACGGTATATTCCATAAAAATCCCTTAATATTTTTAGCGACGCAGCTATTGTTAAAAATAATCCAAGAACAATGTACCTAGTCGGTCATTTTATTCACACCATAGACAAATTAAACCTTGTCTATGTTCACACTAAGGTAATAGCGATGTAAATTTTTGAAAAGTCACACAACTAATTCTAATTTTCCTGTTGTCATCTCATTAATTGTTCTGAATATTTGTATAACTGAACTACATCAAATTAATATAATTCATAAAAAATGTATAAAAACTCTCCAAGTCAATGACAACATTCAATATAAATACAACATACAAGCTTTATTCGTATTAAGTAATTTTTGACAACTAATCTATACTCCAGGTTGTCTAAAAAAAAGTCGAAAAAATGTATTACAAATATCTGAAGGTTTTAAATCAGGGGGGGGGGGGAGCTGGTAAATGATAAATAGGTAAACAGGTACTGTCAGATCAGCTCTATATTCTGGAAACAACGGACAAAGTCGGAAAATTCGATTTTCTACTTGTAGAATTTTCCGATGATATTTTAGAGAAAAGTTGTATTTGTGAAAGTTGTAGGTACTGAAAAGATCTTTAATTTCATGTTTTATACAACAAAATTGATTTTTTTTTACAATAAGGACCGAAAGTGACATATAACACTTTGATGATGAGGCCATTATGAGTGTTTTTGAGTGTGCTAAAGTTTAGCCGGATCGGTTGAATAGTTTATGAGTAATGTCAATTGTTTATTAAAGACACCAAAAGTTTAAACTATTGTTGCTCAGAAAATAATGCTTCTAGAGACACTTTTAAAAGTGAGGGATTCTTGAAAGGTCAGACTACAAGGAAAGTTAAAAAAAATTATATATTTATTCCAAAATTGTTCTTAAAAAACTGGGTTAAAGAGGAGGTGTTTTTTTCTTATAAACAATTAGAATAACTTTGTTGTTTTTCATGATTCAGGCTTGTTATTAGGTGGTTGAAAATCGCGGATTTTAGAAAAAAAAGCTCTGCGGCCAATAGAAGCCAAGATAAACTTTAAAAAAATCATATCTCTGTTGTTCATAAACCTTAAAAGTCGAAATTTTTACAGATATTAAATGATGGCCTATATTTTATGATGCAATGAATAAGTATACAATTTATGCATTGTGCATAAAACGACAGTCCTCTAAAATGAAGATACTTGCACAAATGAGCTGTGGCTGGTGGTGGGAGGGGCGGCAGCTCGGAGCTCGGTTTTCGCGCGGCGATATTATGATATCGTAATTTCAAATAGGAGCGCGCTGCAAAATTTAACAGTATCTTAGGTTCTAAGCAACGTAAGACCTTCACTTTTATTCTAAACTAGGGTAACTGGAAGGAATATGAACTGGCTAATTTTCATTATCGTGGAAAATCAGGACTGTAATTTGAAAATTATCACATTATAAATAATGATGATTAATAGTATTTATAGTTATACCAAAGGTAATGCAAAAAAAATAAACATATATATTGCATTAATCAAAATAAAAAATATATCGCTTAATCCAAAATTTATTGAGCCCAAGAAGTTCTATAATATTTACATATTTTAATATCAGAAATTTGTTTTCAAAAGTAAATCCTTAAGAAAAATAATTTTAATTATTTAATCTAATTTGATTCAGTCCTTGACCTTTTTGTAGAGTCATAACTAATCATTTCTAATAACTCATCTTCCTTCACGTCACTGTCCTCTTCAATACAAACTGCGACGAGATTACCACATTTTTTCACTTCATCTTTTTCGTTACAATTTATACAAAGAGCTATTTATTAACGTAATACTAGAATTCTGCTAGTATTACGTTAATAAATTTTGGCTAATAAAACATGTCAATGTTCCGGAGTTTCCCGATTTTCCACGGTAATAAAAATTAGCCACTTGTTCACATTTCATCCAGTTAACCCAGTTTAAAAAAATGACGGTCCTACGTTGACTAGAACCCAAAATTCTGTTAAATTTTTAAACCCTTTTACAGTTCACCTAATAACAAGTCTGTACCATAAATAAAAAAAATGACAAAGTTATTCTAATTGTTTATAAGCCAAAAAGTTACCTCTTCTTTTACCCACTTTTTTTACAACAATTTTGGAATACATATATTATTTTTTTAACTTTCCTTGTAGTTCGACCTTTTAAGAATCCATTTCACTTTTAAAAATATCTGCAGAAGCATTATCTTCTGAACAAGTGTTTAGACTTTTGACGTCTTTAATAAACAATTGACATTACACATTAACTATTCAACAGATCTGTCTGAATTTTCGCACACTTATAAAGACCCTTAATAGTCTCATCATCAAGGTAATATATGTCACTTTTGGCCATTATTGTAAAAGGTATTAACATTTATAAAATACTGCAAAAAAGGGAGTTTTTCGCCATGACCTCGATAAATTGTTTTCTCGAAAATGTCATCGGAAAATTCTAGGGGTAGAAAATAAAATTTTCCTACTTTGGGCGTTGATTATAAAAGAAACAGAGCCGATCTGAAGTACCTCTTTATGTATTTATCATTTACTAGTCCCCCCCTATGAAATAAATTTTCAGATCTTTGTAATTAATTTTTCGGTGAAATCGATCTTTTTTCATTACACAGACGGAATTACTACTTTATAGCAAATAATAAAGATTTAATTAATCTTAAAAGAGCCAGCAAATACGTATTGGACACGCATTACGATAGAATTCTATAACAGTTGCTTTTTTTGTCTTTTAAGTGAGTGAATGATATTAATTAACGACACATCAACCCATTGGATTTTTTAGTAACGAGGCCTACAGTTTAACGTGGGTTCCGAGCCACGGTCCTCGACAATCAACTAACCCCAAGTTTTCACTCTTTGTCCGTTTCGGGTCTACGGACCATTGGGACTAACCTCTAATGGTCTGACAACTTTTTTACTAAGTTGCGGCGCACCAGATTCGAACTAACGCTGGACCTAAATCTAGACTATACGGCGGGCAGTCCAAGAAGGAGAATTTTCATGTGACACTAGTCGAAACATTTTTGATCATTATTTGTACATAATTTTGTTAATGTATTATAGTAGATAACTGCTAGTAAAGTATTGCCTATTGGCATGTATCAATAACTTCTCTAATTATGACTTCGAACTGAAACGAAATTTCTCGATGACGTCAAGGCCCAGTAGCCTTTGGTCTTGTAATAACTCCAATAACACGGAACAACTACCATAATATGTCGTTGAAACACCAGTGTCAGACTATCCCGAATTTCTAAGAATATAACGTGTTTATTACTACGTTTAAGTAGTCAATAACACATAGCTATCTACGATAATTCTACAGCAGTATTTTCTTCACGCTGGATTTTGTTACGAATCGTTAAATACTAATGTCCTAAAAGATAAGGATGAAATAAAACTATTATTCCGTTTGTACTGTTTCCTATAATTTTTCCTATTTTAGGCTTTATTATTATATTTTGAAGTAAAATAAAAAATAACAATAATTATTTCCAGGACGGGAGCAACCTTGCTTCATATATGAAGATCTGTTTGGTTTCATACTTGACCCACGCTTTTTTATTTTGCGATGCAATATTTTTGTTATTTTTTTGTATTAAGTGTAGTATATTACAAGTTTAAATAGGGTTTTAAATACTATTAATATGCCAAATGTAAACGAAGTTACTCAAATGGTCCGACAGTACGAGTATTTCGGCATCCAAAAAACAACGGACGCCGGTTAAAACAGCAGAAAACGATTCATCGTGATAGTTTTGTGCTCAGTGGCATTTTAAACAAAAGGATCACCTGGCAGATTCTTTAAAATTAATTATCCCAAGATTAAACAAATATAGCGCACCAATAAATTTTCAAGTTCAAAAACTTGTCAAAAACTATAAAGCATCGAAACAGCGGAGACGAAAATCTTAAAGAAATAGTCCAAATTCTATTTCAAAAAGGTATTAAAGACAGCAAACGCGAGATTTTAACAAATATAAAGCTTATAAGAAACTTTTGAAGATTTTAATAATTTGTTTAAAACGTTCAATTTAGAGGAAGGATGGTTTACCATTAATGAAACAACTTCTAAAACTCCCATTCGGATTAAACATACCCCAAGGGCCTTCTTTTACTTGGGCTATTCAAATAAACAATAATTGAGAAATAAATACACATTTATATGGACATCCACGAAGTGTACATGTTAAAAAAACCAAGAAACATCCTTTCGTCAAGTAATTTGGATTATTTAAGAAGATTACTTCAGACCAGTGGCGTAAATAACGACCCCGCAGACCCCGCGATGCAGGATGGCGCAAATAATACAGGGGCGCCCTCAAGTTCCTTGATGAAAAAATAAACGAAGGATCAAGACAGGTGGAAAATAGTAAGGCGCATTCAAAGATCTTGGGGGGGGGGGCAAGTACTCTTAGTTACGCCACTGTTTAAAACTTTGGACATCAACATTATAAAATGTTCAGAGGACCATCGACAATACCGAACTTTGTAAATCTAATTGCACTTGTTTTGGCAAAAAGTAAGCACACACATATATATATATATATATATATATATATATATATATATATATATATATATATATATATATATATATATATATATATATATATATATATAATAAGTCGCACAAGAGAATATGATCTACCACTAGCGCTAGCATTCATAGACTTTGAGAAAGCCTTCGACTCAGTAAATCCTCAAACAGTTATAGAAGCTCTAGTCGATCAAGGAGTAGACAAACCATATGTAGAAATGTTAGCTAACATATATAAGAAGCCATAGCTAGAGTAAACATATATAAAAAGACCCTAGAATTTCCTACCCAAAAAGAGTCCGAGATACAATATCCCCGAAGCTCTTTACAGCAACCCTAGAGAAGATCTTCCGGAAATTAAACTGGAATAACAAAGGTCTATATATAGATGGAGAACACCTAACAAAGATTCGCTGATGACCTAATTTTGATTGCTAAACGTCCTGAAGAATTGCAAGAGCAAATTAATGACCTCAACACAGCCAGTAATGAGGAAGGTCTAAAAATTAACCTAGCTAAGACAAAACTAATATGCAACGATCTGATTACCAACGTCGAAATAAGGATAAATGGAATCAGGCTAGAAGTAGTAGATGAATATATATATATATATATATATATATATATATATATATATATATATATATATATATATATATATATATATATATATATATATATATATATATATATATAAATACCTGGGGCAACTTACACCCAAATCGGGTTCGTTACTTACGGAAATAACCAGAAGAATTAAACTAGAGTGGTTAGCATCTGGACGAAACTCTATAATCTTTTAGTCTAGAATGCCACTATACCTTAAAAAAAGAGCATTTGATCAAGGCATATTGCCGGTCATGACATACGGGTATGAAACTTGGATTTTGATGATGGAAATAACTACAACTCCAAGTCACTCAAAGAGCCATGCTAGGAATAACTAAAAGGGATCGTAAAAGAATAGATACGACGGAAAAACCCAGGTAACTGATGTAATCCAAAGAATAGAATCTCTAAAATGGCAATGGGCAGGACATATAGCAAGAAGAAAAGACAATAAATGGACCACTAGGACAATTATCTGGTATCCCAGACACGCCAAGAGACCAGGGAGATGCCTGAATCTCAGATGGGAATATGACATCAGCAAACCGACTGCCATACTACCTTGAAGAAACTAAATAAATTATTATTGAAGATAATTTGAATATCATAACTAACTTAAGCAGAGATACACTGCAAGATCCTCGAGATCCTGTAGTTGAAATAGTTATTGTTTCATATATTTTATTCCAGAAAATACTTAGTGATTATAAGAATACATTCTTACACATTTTTTACCTAAGATCATTTTTAACTAATCTTAAATATAAATATATCCCTAAACAAAAATTTTTAATATATTTTGATAACTGCAATACACACCTAGCAAAAACAATTATTGACATTTTATTGACTAGCATTAAGAATACTTGATTAAAAATTACTGTGGCAGAATAATAACCGATCATCATAAAAGAAAAGAAAAAACATAAACAAAATAATTGAAGATACTGTATAATAAAAAGTATATAGGTAATCTAATGATAAAATGCAGAAACATTTTGTCAGTTCCTAGTTAATCGTCACTCTTTGAAAAATTTTGCAATCTGAGGATACACAAAATTTTTAGGGTTTTGTTGTTTAATATTAGGTTGTGTGATGACGTTACAAATCAGTGATGTGGCTTTGTATTGCAGGAGTTGTTGCATGTATTCAACCAGAATAACTCCTGCTTGGTCCCAAAAAATTGGCTTTCCAACTGCAGATTGTGTGCGAGCATTTTTTGGAAGTGGAAAAAGCTTATGGACCCAATACATGGACTCTAATTTTGTTTCTGGATCCTAGTGATCTGCCATAAATTTCAAATAATTTTGAGAAATTTGCAGCCTAAGTAGTTTTTATTCAGCAGTCTTGGAAATCAACATTACTCATGCCTAATTTATTATGTAAAATTATTAAAACGCTGGGTTCACATCTATTGCATATTTTAATAATGGTAGATACATTAAATCGATGGTTATCGAGAACCAGTCTCCACTTTTCTGTAAACATCAAAATTGGTAGAATTTGAAGGCCTTCCACTTCTTGAGTTATCTTAATTGGATTCACCGCCCTGTCGAAACTGTATCGACCAATATTTTACTTTAAAATATGATGATACCTTGTCCATATATACGGCAATGAATCGTTCGTGATTATTTCTAGGCCATTATGTCCCTTTGATGACACCACAATGTTTCAACATCACAAACCTAATTTGTTATTGCAAAACACTTTACAAAACATAAACAAATGAACTAATTGGAATCAAATTTGACACATCAATATAAAAAGGTCTTTATGATTAAACATTACTAGTCAATCCCCACTCAGTTATTTCTATTATTGCTAAGTAGATGTTTGTTCTGGTATATCTCGTAATTTAACCATTATAACCTTCGTTGAAATTATTTACAAAGTACTATTATGTCGATTTTTTCAAATTTTTAAAATATAAGCGGTCATAACTACCTCGGTAATGTGGTAGTCAAGCGATTGGCTTCGCATCACTGAAGTATCGGGACTAATTGAAGAACCCAAAGGCAAATTAAAAAATAAAAGGGAAGACACATTGTATATCATTTTGAAAGCTTTTATTTTGCGATTGAGGCAATTAAATGAACATCATATGACATATTTAACTGTATTTTTGAAGACCTAATCTAAAAAAATTTTCACTCCAATTTTTCACATAAAGGAAGATACGTTTTTATAAATTTCGCTTTGCGTCTTTGTTTAGGTTAATTGAAAGCATATACCTGCAAAATGCTACAATTTTGTAACATATAGATGAAGAAAGGTATGGACGGATGCGACAAAATGATAAGGTTACCAGTGACTAAAGAACTCTAAAAATATAAGAAGATTGCAATTAAATAATTATATTTAATATTATGTCAATAGCCATCCTAATTTTAAATAATTTCGATAACATTCGTTACATCTTTACAATTACAGAAAGAAACGTATTTTTATTTCTCGTAATGTAAGTATATATAGTAAGCTTGTAAATTTTATGCCAATATTTGTACGTTGATTTATCTTTTAGTTATCTTTAATAGTAAATATTACATTTCCTTTTAAACATTTGCTGTTAGAATACTAAATAATTACGGGTGATATAGCGAATGATATGAGTCAAAGGAAGTTAGACTCAACTTGTGTCAGCCCACGACAAGATTACTTTTCAAGCTATTTATTAATTTTTCACTAAACCACTTTGTGCATTAAATTTGAGATATACTGAGTACGGAATAAAAAAATCAATTTTAGTTTAATTTTATCAGGATAAGTTAATCATACTAACCTAAAGAAAAAAAATGTATGTATATCTCTAAATCAATTTCGATGTGGTTTACATTACATCAGTCTATAAATTATTCTGCGAAAAAACGGTTAGGGTAATAAAAACCCAAGTTATCTTTAAGCCGAGATACTTCCTTGTTCAAGAAATCATTAATATAAACAACAGAAGTAGATGAGTTAAATTAGTAATAATTTTATTAAAAATTTAGTTTAACCACTGTATATTTAAAGTTTTATTCCCAACTTTGTATTTGAGCTAATTAGCTAATTACAGTCACAGACAAAAGTTAAATATATAGACAGAGGATTCTATAGAAACAAATTGACTCAGGCTTAAAAAGAGACAGAGCGTTTTCGATGAGTAGCGGAGCTAAGTAAGCATGATACCGCAAACGTCATTAGATACCCCTATCACCTGACAGCAATTAGAAAGAGAGATGCTAATCATCGAAAGCGCTTTGTCTCTTTCTAAGTATTAACCCTATAGGATCCGTAGTCTTACATTTAACTTTTATGTCTATGGTTACAACACACAACAATTAGAGGCAACAGTGTTCTAAAATTAACTATCAATTAAAAAAATAAATAAAATATACCATATTAAAAAATGTATATTTTTCTACAGATAACTTACTAAAAAAAAGGATCTTTGTAATAGCTCTAGATTTTGACAAAGTTAAATCTTTAAAGTTCGCATGGCACTTAGAAAAACTGTTTGTATATATTGAACGAAAACTATTTTTTAAGGTACGAAAACTATTCCAATTACTCTTATTTTTTCTATAAATTTAACTGGATGAATTAATAATAAACACCTTTTGTGAAAGTTTCAATTAGTTTAAATATTTACAGCCGGATTCACTAACATGATTTAAATTTAAAATATTGAACCGGAAAAAGTGAAGTACTTTATTTTCGGGGTACAACTATTTCTCTTACATATTTCAAGGCTTTTTCGCAAAGCTCTTATCCTTAATATCTCTATATATAAGTACTTATTTGTTGACCTATGTAATATAAGTTATGACAATATCATAAGCAAGACAAAACTGGTCGACTATAAGATGTAATATTCATGGCAACTTGATCAGGTTTAAATCTTAAATCTCCTTAGTGAGTTAGAGTTGTTAAAAAAGATGCTCAGAACTCACGACTGAAGGCTGTTCATAATTTGACAGCATCTCAAGAGTGGCTGAATTTCATTTTGTTCATTAATAATTGCCACTTTTGAAATATGACATCATATATATTCTTTTATCCTTTCTAAGTATGGAGATTTCGTCATAAACATTTTATTTCTAAGCTACCCAAACAAAATCAAGTGGTAAGAACACCGAAAGGGAGCTGGTCATTCTATTTCTCCTCTTCTGCCTATTAATTGTAAGGGAACATCATCTTTAATGAGTCGTTCACCAGTGTAGCGTAAGGGGACAGAGTACCGCCTTATTGAAACTAAATATATTTTCTTGACTATGTGGATGCTTTGGATCAGGGCAATCAAAGACAATCTTTCTACACTTAAAAAAAGAATAACCCAATCACTCTTTTCTTACAATTCCGATCTGTAAGTTGACATTTTGAGGATTCTCAGTAAACCGGTTCTACAGATTTGCCGATCTACTCACCCATTTAAGCCAAATTTCTAACAATATTTTCATAATTATGATCAATGTTATGCATATTTTCACAAAACCTTATGCATCGATTGAAGTCATCGGCGTTTAACTCATGTACAAAAGTTATTTTACATGAACAATATTTATCTTTTTTTGAGTTTGTTTTGTCTGAATCTGTACCCGATTTTAAAATTTGAACCGACTTAATTAATACTGTTATGAAGATTCTCTTGATAAGCTAACAGCACATTGAATATGTATTTTTTGTTAAATTTAAGTAGACCACTTTTTTACTAATTTCAAACTCTTCGTTTTTCTACTGTAGGTCCCGCTCTATCTCCATAATTGCGTTTTACGAAGAAACACTTCCTTGTACATATATTTAGGGTGTTTCATACTTTCACCATTCTTTTACCCACAAAGTACATAGTAATTCAATATGATAACTAGAGTATAATTTATTTATTTATTTACCAAACATGCCATACAGGTTAATATCAACTTAAAAATGAAATGTATTCTATATGACTATAATTTATTAAACAGAATTTATGTTAATTATTATGAAAATATTAAACATAATGTTTTTCCAACATAAACGTAAATATAACCTACCCTACAAACTTCTCCAAATTAAGTACAACAGAAGGCAAGAAGCAAATCAAACAAAAAATTACGAAATTAAAGGCACAATATTTTTTTAACTCTTTCTGTTGAGTCACTAAAGCAGTCTAAATTAGATTTATTGTATATGTCACACATCGAATACGTGGAAGAATATTTTAAAATTTTCGTACGTGGAGTAGATAAATAAAAAATAATATTGACCTGAATTTGGACGTGGAACATTAAAATTTAGTCCACTTATATCTGAAGAATCAAATTATTTAAAAAGAGTCATAAAGAAGAAGTGATAATCAAGTTGATCCCTAAGTGCTTAAACCTGAGAAGAAGCTGAAACTGTAAGAAACCTTGTGGAGGGTAAAAAACCACCATTCTTATAACTAAGGTATTTCAATACTTTTCTCTGTATCATTTTAAGGTTGTTAATATAAATACTGTACTCTGACACGCAAATGACATCGACATATTCCAATTTGGATCTTACATAATATCTGTAATACCTCTGTGCTATCAAAATCCCTAACAACGCACACAATAAAACCATAACTCTTTGAAGCATCCCTCTCTATGACTCCAGTGGCATGAAACACGAAAGAAAGGTTTGAGTCAAGGACTACAACGTCGCAAAAAGTGTTTGGGCGGGAGATGGTTTCATTATTAAGACTATATAATTATATAGAATATCTGATAGCTTGTTGGTATATGATATCACACTGCAGTTCTCAATGTTAAGTAGTAAATTATTAACTAGACACCAGGTATTAATTAGTTCTAGATTCCTTTAAAGTTTTAAACAATCATGTACATTTTGATCTACTTAAATTTTTTAACATCGTCCGCAAACAATAAATAATCAACACCAAGCTAAACAAATATCATTTCTGAAGATATTGAGAAGTAGTGAGCTTAGCACTAATCCCTGGGAACATTAAAAGTAGCACCATACCTACTCGAGCTATAGCCATATGAAGAGCAAGGTATTGCTCACAATCGGAGAAACATAATTTGAAAAGACCGCCAAGGAATCTGGAAAACTTTCTAACTTATGTATTAAAATGCTATGGTCGAACCGGTCAAATGCTTTGAAAAAATTCTAGCATATTATGTTCTCCTGAAACTCCCCATCCAGAGACTCAGCAAGGTTCCGAGTGATACATAGTAAGTTGGTCATTGTGGATTGGCGCTTGAAGAAGTCATGTTACTGCTGCATTATCTGACTTTGAACAAAGGGAAATATAACATCCTGTAGGAGGAACTAAAAGACCTTAGAAAAATTAGAAATAATCGACACTGACCTGTAGTTCGGCATATCCGACCTAAAACCCTCTTTGCATACAGGACAAATTTTTGAGTCTGTAGTACTCTTTGATACTTTAAACAAAAATTAAATAATATTTGAACTGGTTTCACGAAAACATATTTTCATTCATGAACTAAAAATGCAGGAATAAAATCAGTCCGGTTGTAAGCTTTGGTTTATATTTTTTTAAAGTAGTCAGAATTTGAAGCTCGGAAAAAAGGTACATTTGTAATTTGAAAACAGAGGATTTCATCATCAAAAAATATATTGGAGAAAGATTGTTTGAGACAGGCTGCAAAACGATTCAAAATCTCAAGAGAGTCGTTTGATTCCTTGTTATTATAAGACATGGTATTAGGAATCCCTAAGATCCTTTTTTATTTTTAATAAATGACCTAAACTTTTTTGGACCACTCCCCTTATATTACATTCAATTTTTCAATAATTCCTATAATAAATTTGAAGGTTTCAGTGTTCTAATCTCGTGGAGTAAAGATCCCTAAAGATACCTCGTGCAATCGTAGGCGAAACGTCGGGTAATAGTTCCAATTTGATACGGTCTAAACTCAAGAACCATGATTCTTTACCTCGCAATAAACCTACCCTGGAAATATTTTTATGGGACTCTCGGAGAAGCCTTTAGAACACGTGGAAAATGGAAACAAAATATCTGACTTCTCGAGAACCCGCTACTTTTTCGCTCAAAAAGTAAATATCACAGAAATAAAAATTATTTAAATTGTTGTTATTAGTTTTAAAATTTCCAGAAGTTTAGACAACAAAAAATTTTAAAATAATTCGAAAATAATGATTAGTTATATTTAAATGGCAAAACAAAATTGCTTAAAAACATTTGCAATATATGGAAAAAGTAAAATATATAAAATATTTCAAAAATAAAACCGATGCAATTTTTAAATATTTGCAAAAACGGTTCCAGTACCAAGAGGGAAGATAAAAATAAGGATCATTTATATTTGTTGCTTTTGTAATAACACATAAATATATGGTTTCCCTGAAGGAAAGAAGAAATGTCAAAAAAATATGCTTACAGAATTAGGCTTCAAGAAGGCATATTCACCAAGTCGTTTCGCTGAAAAATTAACAACTAATTCGATCCGTACGTAAATTATAGAACTAAGTTTAGAGTTCCAAGCTGACCTTTTTGAATATCTGAAAATAATTAATTTTCCTAAGCCAGTTTCCATCTAGACACACCAATTTATTTAACTTGTGACCTTGATATCCACATATATGACAATAAAATTCAATAACAGTAATTCATGACCCCCTACGATATACGCTAACCCAAAATAGAAAGCGTCCAATTAATTTAAATTTTAAACTCAACAGGTCAAATAATATGGCATAAATATCTATACATCAGCGATACCCTTTTGCGAACTTAATGCAGAACACCCTTTGATAATACACCCCTATCCGTACGGTATTTTTATATTATATAAAAGCGCTGGACAAGGATAGAAGAACTTGTCAAAAAAATTAAATTGCGAGGTGTCAAAATTTGCGATAGGGTTATATCTCAGTGAGAGCGAATAAAAGCATAGGCGTAACAGAGACTTAGAAAATTAATAACAAAAAACTATATTAGGTATTAGTTTAATATTAAGCTTGCTTTTAAAAAATTATTTGACGAAAAAGTCATTAAAATGTTCATTTGCTGAAAATGTCAGTGAATTCTGTTAACAAAATTCTTTGACTCTTCTAGGAATTTCCCCCTCCGGCCTTGACAGTTGACAGTAAAAGGCTTAAATCAGAGGTTTCTTTTTTTTGTCCTGTAGACCAAGAGCCAATTTCGTCTGTTTTCCATAGATCTACCCTCTTTTGTCTTTTTGATATTGAATTTTTACAATTTTATTAAAATGATATCTTTAGTATCCAAAAACTCTAAAACAGCCTCAAAAACTGAAAAAATATTGCCAAACATAAGCCTTTCGACAGTCAGCATACGTCAGTATGAAGGAGTAATTGATGAAAATTCTTGTAGTTTTATTCACACAACTATCACTATTATCTAAAATTCAACACATCACTCCGAATTTTATTAAGGCGTTCTGGGGAATTGAAGAGATTGATGTAATCTGTGAATTGTACACCCTGGGTACATTCTGTTTTAAATGGCTTATAAAACCTCGGTAACGCCCAACTGTGGTAGATGCTCCATCTGTAGCTGCCGATATTCTATTTGATAAAGGAATTGCTTTTTCCATGAAATAATCTATCAAAATATTGAATATTTATTATTGGTCCATAATAAAACGAACATATGGAGAACTGGGTTATACCAAAGATTATTATAGCTATTATAATCTTTGGTTATATGCAAATAATTACACAAGAAACTTTCAAAATCATGACTCATTTAACAACACATCTTTAGACTGTGTTGTTACTAAAAGCGATTTATTACATAATATCATATACAGGTTTGTATAGAACAGTTTTAACAACGTCTTTGATAGCAAGCAAAATTAGTTCTTTCCTGACAGTATTCGGCTCTACTGATTTTGTTACCAGTATAGTGATGCCCGCAAATCATCTTCGTCCTTTTTCAACGTTGAAGTGATCATTGTGTCCACCGTGTGTCTCTTCAGTTTTTCTTTCAGTGTTTGAACATATTTCAAATCTTTAACTTTTTTATGCGAATGACACTTTCTCAGATAATCCTCCATTTTTTTCCCATGGTTTCATAGCATCACTCCGTTGCATATTAAAGCATAGGCAGGTGTTTGTCCGACAATGATGGAATAAAATCGAACTTCAAATAATCAGCGCTATAATATGTACATTTACATTAGATTCGGCTAATTTTAGTAACAGTTGTCTGTGAACAAGAATGAAGCTATTTAAATATGATAAAACCTAGCAAAAACTCGAAATTGACTATCCTCGTAAAACTTTATTTTAATCTCTATGACGGCCATTTGTCTCTTTATGGTTAGGTACAGAGAAATTATGTACCACTGAATTTTGTCTATAAAGATTTAGACAGAAAGAAAGAAGAAAAGACAGAAAGTAAATAATACCGATTGTTAATAAAAAAAATTAAAAAATTAATAAGGATGTAAGTGATTGATTAGAATATCTAATAAACTTTACAAGTTATGATAAGCAATCGGACTATCGGAGAAATTAAAGAAGAATAATTTAATTAAAAAAATATATTTACAGACCCTCAAAGAAGACAATTTTGATTCACTTCAATTTATACATGTAGTGGTGGTATAGGATAAATTGTATTCCTTAGCAATTTGTTCAATCTGTGCAACCTCTAACATGGAAAGAATATGGTTGGAACGAAGTTTGCATATACTGTTCGATTTTTACTTCATTCATAGACGGAGTTGCTTATAGTTGTACGTTTGCTGAATGTGATTTCAGCACTACAACGGCATAATGTGGATATATCCACTGCTATTGCATCTCAAACGGAGGAATCCGTGAGAGCCGCATAAACATATATACGCCATCTGGCGGTAGGTCGGCGAAGCCGCGTTCAGTATTTGTATGCTTCCTTTCGATCTGTCCTTTGCACAGCCAGGTGCATGTCGGTACCCTGATGAGTCTAATAGAGACGAAACATGTACCTCTGCCGTATCACTGTGACGAGGAGGGTAAGTTCTCGACTTTCTTCTCGGTATGGTGGTACAGGTGGGCCATCATCTCGATGATGGTGGAATAGGATAAATTGTATTCCTGAGCAATTTGTTCAATCTGTGCAACCTCTAACATGGAAAGAATATGGCTGGAACGAAGTTTGCATATACTGTTCGCTTTTTACTTCATATATATATATATATATATATATATATATATATATATATATATATATATATATATATATATATATATATATATATATATATATATATTAGATCTATTTTTATTTTTGAAAATATTTTTTTTTCAAAATTAAGAAATAAAATGAATGAACAGTGTTTGCCTCTGACACTCGTATTAATAATAGACGAATAATACAAGTCCGCGCCACCTTCCTTGCAGCTCCGGCTCAAGTTTGGGTTTGCTATCTCGCCTATTAGCGCAATGCGTTGCTATCACATGCGCAAACTTTAATAAATCACGGAACGCGTAAGTTTTGATGATGATCTACCGAAATAGGATCCACTTTCATGGACGTTTACATCTCATGCATCCCAATTTTTTTCCCGTTGACATGGACTCCTTGCAAGTCGCAGTTGACACTCGGTAGTCCATATGGACCACTTTGGAAATCAATGGCTTAGATTAATAAATGCGACATAAGCCAATTTAATCTTGTACGTTAGAAATACAATAATAAAAAATATATTTTCTTTTATCAATAAACCGACAAAAACAGGAAACTATTCCTGTTATCAATTCCAAGGTTTTATCGCTCTAGCCTTAAGTTTCCTATATCTAAGTTTGTTTATTGCCATTTATAACATAAATTAAAACAAAACTGAGCAACTTGAATATCAATGGTAAATAAGTGTTTCTCAAAAAAAAAAGAAATTTTTAAATTGCACCAGGCATCGATTCTGTAAGCATATTGTAACGAAAGACTAGATGAAATTTTTAATGAGCCCTTGTAGAAATATTATTTTGATGCGTCCTTATATCGATGAATAATATTTATTATAATGTAACGGAAGAAATATTATAGCGATGAGTCATCATAATTTGTTTGTTTCTAATAGAAGTCTGGACTTGTATTCTCATATATTCTAGTAGATTATCTAGGCATATAAATAGATATGATAAGCAGTTAGTTTAGTTCTATTTGAATGTGATGGTGTTGGTAGTTATTAAAGACTTGTTATTAGAAAATGTTGTGTTTTATTCGAATCCAGTGAAATAGTTAAGAGAGAAAATCATAACAACTGGCATCAGAAGTGAGGATTATCACCGAATTTACAGAAAATTCTACTGATAAACCAGAAGAGATAAAGAAAAACGGATTTCAGTTAGTCGGATCTGTTATCAAGAAAGAAGATAAGATTAATTTGCATTAAAGTTCTAGAAGTTCTATTTTGAAACTCAAAAAGATAGCGAAAAACGGACTTCACCATCCGATTTATCCTTAAGAAAGAAGCCTAGAACCGAATTTTTGCTAGCTTCTAGAACATTCTAGATAAGAAATAGTGAATAACAGACCTAAAACCGAATATTTAACAAAGTTCTAGAACATTCTATTCGGAAACCAGAAGAGATAGAGAAAAAGTGATTTCACCATCGAATTTGTCATCATGAAGCTTAGAGCCGAATTTTCGACAAAGTTCTAGAACATTCTATTTGAAAGCTACAAGAGATAGGAAAAACGGACTATACCACAGAATTTGTCATCAACAAAGAAGCTTTGAACCGATTTTTCAACAAAATTCTAGAACACTGTATGGTAAATACTAGACAGCAAGCAGCAGAAATGGAGCAAATAAGTAAAACATTGGCTGATTTTATGGAACTTATAGAAGAATGCTGCCTTAAAGACAAACAGTAAGAAGAATGTCGCCAAAAAGAACAACGTCGTTTAAAAGAAAATAAAGAAGAAGACTGCTACCTAAAAGAACAATGCCGTCTGAAAGAAAAACAAGAACATCATCAAAAAGAAGAACGTTGCCTTAAAGACAAACGACCAGAAAGTCGCCAAAAAGAAAAACAACGTCGTATAAAAGAAAAATAAGAACAAGAACGTCACCAAAAAGAGGAATAACGTCATCTAAAAGAAAAAAAAAACGAAGAAGAGAGAGAGATATGGATTATAGGCACATCAGCTTCCTAGGCTTTTTCGTGTCTAAGACAAGAATTTAGATCTGATCAGGCAGTTTGAATATTTCAAGAAATTTGAGGATCTCTGGAGCGTTTTTATATGAGAGCTTCCCCCGAAGGGAGCCAGTATTATTCAAGGATAATAAAAGAAGGCCATATTGTAAATAGGAACAGAAGATATGTATGATAGAAAGACCAGTATTACATTGTTGGCTTATAGGCGAATCCGTCTTTTATATGATGTATCGATGTGTCAGTCTTAACTGTCCGATTCTTAGTCTAGTGAGTTTTTCGGTTTATCTGTGAAATGTCTTCTTTGCAGAAAATGATGAACTTCATGAACTTAACATCCTCATCAAGTAAGTCCCACTCCCAGTGGAGTAACTAAGAATATGATATTATGTAGGCATTCCTGGATTAAGGATTCACTTCAATGCGCGTTGACATGGGTGTGATATATCAAAATATCATCAGCGAATAGCCTCAGAGAGACATAAGGGAGAATTGAATTTCTAATATTATTAATTGCAATGTTAAAAAGTGTGGGCTTAATACGGAGCTCTGAGGGACACCATTAAATTAAGGGTGGATGCTGTTCATTCACTCTCACCAGAATTGTCTGCTGGACAGAAAACTAGATATGAAGGCGAAGATATTGCCCCTCAGTCCCCAGTTCCATATAGTGCTTAGAATTAAGTGATGTTGAAAAGTGTTGAAGGCTTGATTTAGGTCCAGAAAGGCTGTAGTAGTGTTGTTTTTTCCGAAAATTATTATGTATGTCAATATCAAAGCCTATCAAATAATCTGTAGTACATCTGTTTCTTTTGAAGCCCATTTATTCCTTTTCTTAAAATCCAATTTAGCCTAAGGTTAATGATCCTTTCCAATAATTTGCAAAGGTAACTGGTAAGGGTCTGTAACCGCTAATTTGAAATCTGGGTTTAAATGGCTTATGAATAGGAATCAGTATGGAGGTTTTCCAAGAGGAAAGGATATTACCAGTTGGCCACATTTGATTGTTGAGTAAGAGAAGATGAGATAAGCAGAATGAGAGAATGTTTTTTATTAGAGGGATTCTAATGTTATCATGTCCTGGAGTCTCTCGAGGATGCTCAAACAAATTGAAATTCGTGAGGTGTTAAGGGGAGATTTAAGAGGAGTTGAAATGAGGAAAGGTAGAAGGAGAATGGGATGAGGTCCCCGTGCCATTAGATAGACCTGATATTTTTTTTAGTGGTTTACCTTTAAGTATATTGATATTGTTCCAGATTTCGACAGATGAGGTGTTAGAATTAATGCTTTCTATGAAATTGGACCAAGACTTTCTTTTTGCAAGACAGATGGTTCGTCTCGCAATAGCTCTTTGTTTTTTCTTAATTTATGAAAGCGTCAATAGGGGGTGATTTTTAAAATTATTTAACCCTCTTTTCCTGTCCTTAATTGCTCTTTTACATGAGTTATTCTACCAGGGGACAGGGAGTTTATCATGTCTGAACTCGAGAGTGGTAATACTGTTCTTTGCGGCCTCGATAATTGTTCTGGTGAAAACTTCCATGGAAAGATCAATGTCAGGGGATAAAGGGAGAGGAGAATAGGAATCCCTGAATAGATCCCAATTGGCCTTTTTAAGATTAAAAGTAAGAAAGTGTTTGGAGTTAGTGGACCAGTTTATTGGTTCAAGGCGAGTGGAGAACTGTCCCTAGCTGCGATATATGTCACCACGCACCGACCATTGGAAGTCTGCAAATATAAGAGAGGAGCAAATGTACAAATCTAAACACGATGTGGTTTCGTACGATGGGGATATATATGTGTAAGCCCCATCGTTCTTGGTGAAAAAGTTAAACTGATTGAAAGAGCCTAAAAGGAGATTGCCACTGGGATCGCATCTGGTCAAACCCCAAGCCGGATAATGAGCATTAACATATTCCATGAGGATAATGGGAACAGGGAGCTGAGAAAGCAGCAGGTCGGTGTCGAGTTTAAGAACTGGATTAGAAGGAGGAAGATATAGACCACAAATGGAGACTCTTGAGTTTCCCGAAAAACAAGAAATTCCACAATATAAATGGTAGCCCCACCGGAGGAGCGAGCTAGGTTGTATCTATTTTTATAAACCAAATTATAGTGAAAAAGAAAAGTGGTATTTGGCCAGAAAAATTAGTTTCTTGTAGGAGCAACAAACAGGGTTTAAGGGAGTCAACTAAGATTTGTTATGGGTAGTGGAACTTAACACCATTCACGTTCAATTGTATAGTAGATGGAGCCATTTATAAAGGATTTTTGTTAAGTTTAGAGGACTCAGTATTAATATCTATTTTGTTGTCAGGAAGAGAGTTTTCTGAGGAGCTTCGCGACTTTCAGAAGTATTGATTTTAGAGGAGTTTTTACCTACTTTTTAGATCTATTAATGAGGAGGGATTAGGAGTTACACTGGAGGAGGAAAGGTTAAGGAGAGGGTGACGGGGTGGGTTGTTATGGGAAAAGAAGGGGGAAGGATGGGTTGAGAAGTAAGTTCTTTGGATGGATTTTGGTGAGGAAGTGCAAGATTGTTAACTTTTTCTGCAAAGGACATTGAGAAAGTTAGGTCCTCGACTGAATACTTTCTTTTAGCTTCCGTGTAGGATAATCGCTCTGTGACTCGGGCAGACGGGATTGCTATTACATCCCTCAGATGTGTATCCGAACTTTTGACACTTACAGCACCCTAAGGGATTGGGAATAAAAGATCTTACAAGAATTCTTATGTTGACTGCTTTGATGAATTTCGGCAGATTGTGAGATTTAAAATTAAGTATGATCGTTGAGGAGATATTAATTCACCATTAATTATTGTATTAATTATTTTAGCCTCAATGACACCCTGACTGCTAAGGCATTCGACTATTTCATCTGTAGTGCAATGAATTAAATCTCTACATGTGAAAACTCCTCTTTGCGTATTAAAGACTGAAACTTTCATGTCTTACACTTTGGTCAATTTAATGATATGTTTACTACAAATCACTTAACTCGTTGCATATTGCTTTATGAATTAGAAATGGGGACAACTTTTCAAAGGAATCACCCAACCTGAAGATAATAAAGTACTTTTTAAAGCAAGCCGGTGTTTCCACCACCTCTGGAAAATAAAATGGAAGTATTTTATTAGACCTACTTAATGGGGGAAAACAATTTTTATCCATTTTTTCCCACGAGTACGGTCACCAGCAGTGCTCCGCATGCTACAGGAAGACATTTTGAAACACAGGAAAGCGTCCGTTTTCTGGAGTTCGCATAATGAACCTATCGGCCCCTAGGCCATACAAATTTTCAGCTTATGTGGTTTTACCTTAACTTTGGGGGGGGGGGGGATTTTATAGTAGTTCCCACTACGCGGCTGGCCAGCTAAGGCAAGCCCCCACAAACAATCCTCCACCCTCAACAACCACCGGAGATTATTCACGGGCAAACAAACTCAGGTACCTCGGGATAGTCAGTTCTCATAATCTGGGTCCGAAAACCCTGGTCCCCTAAGGGAACAAGACGAAAAAGAATAAGACCGTCGCCTAAAAGAAGAACAATGTCGTCTAAAAGAAGAACAATGTCGTCTAAAAGAAAAACAAAAGGAAGAACGTCGTCAAAAACCAAACGCCGGCAAAAAAAGTCGCCTTTTTGCAAATGGATACAAGAGGTCATTGTATAAGGATAACAAAAAGTCGATCACGCTATACTGGGATAAACACAAAAGTTTAAGAATGAGATGGATAACGTGCGGTAAGACACAAGAGATGTGTGCCGCGAAGTAAATAGTATTGAATCAATTGTGCGACAAGACATAGGAGAAGTGCGACAAGACGTATTAGAAATGCGACAAGAAGTGAAAGAAATAATAGTCGGATTAGAATCTAAAATGAAGATAAAAATCAATAAAATAAAGAAGCATGGTCGTTCTAATAAAGTAATAACGACTGGACAGAATATTCAACCCCCAAACATCCTGGATAATATACAAACGCCAATTAGATGTTGCTGCTACTACAAATAACTGAAACTATGAAGAGATGGCTATTACTTAGTAACTGCTGTTCATAAACCAGCACTGGAGTTATTGCAAACCATTGTTATAATCCAACAGAAAGACTATGAAATCCTTAATATTACATTGGAAAGAAGATATGCAGATCAACATCGGCGCCAGTTATATCAGTCACAGCTCAAATCAAGACATTCGAGAAATGGAGAAAGTTTGTAAGAATATGAAACATATGTCCGTGTTCATCTGGCTTATTCTGGAGCTACAGAAGAATTCCGAGAAAAGCTTATGATCCAATATAAGGAAATACATCGTATTTTCCGAATAAGCAAGTTAAGTTATTGTAGTGAAGCGTTGAACAGAGCTTTAGAAAGCAGCTTATAATGTGTCAAGTTCAAAAATAAGAGAAGTTACTATAGAGAAAACAAGGATTTACCGATCCAAACAATGCTTTTTGAAATCCTTAAGAAACTGAACACAATAAATAATACTACAGGTTATAGAAGGAACCAAATACGTACATGAGAAGGGACTATCAGATGCGATTAAGGTCTCGTTCATCATCCAGAGACCACAGAGAAAAGAACCAGGAAAACTACAATTAGTCAACATTAAAGGGCAGGTGTTAACCAATATCGAGAATTCCCCCAGAATTATTTCCATTTGTTGTTTAGGAAGAACCGCCAACAATCTTGTTACTAATGAGAAAGTCAATGCTACACCTATCGCCATAACACTGGTGCTGGAGTATGTCTGATAAAGGCAAGCCTTGTTGGTAAATTTAAAATACCACCATTGTCCAGAAAAGTAATATTAAAAACTGTAACTGGAGAAGCAGCTGATATGCTTGGAGAAATGCAAGTGGAGGTTCAACTTCGAAGACTAACATTAAACCATTTGGTGTTAGTTGCCGACACAGATGAATTTATTTTGAGTATGGACCTGATTCGTCAATATGGATTTTCCTTCGGCAACAAGCTTAACATTTTAAACTTCGACACCAAAGAATTTATTCTGTAAAAAAACCGTAATACCAAACTAATCAGAGGCATTGATTTACGGAAGACTGGACAAGCGTTCTACAAGCCGCATTGGATTAGTTCAACACTCCAACAAACCCTGCAAATACCTGCTAGCGAAGGCATTAGTCCATTCAGGTGACATACAAGTAGCCAATATTGTTCCTAACTATGTTAAGATTAATAAAGGAAACAAAGTAGTATTATACGAGCCAGTAAAATGGGTGATAAAATGTGAACAACCGGCAAAGCTACAACAAAATCGTCATTTAACGGACTAATTGAGTAGCTCCAGACAAACAGGAAACATTTTTAACAGCAAGAACTTAAAGAAACCAAGAAGTTTATGAGGATGCATGATGATGTGTTTGAAGCAAAAGATGGTAATGCCGGTATTACGAACATTATCCACCATGAAGTGAATACTGTTAGAACATAACCAATACGCCAGCGCCCCAAAAAAATTTCCCATAGCCAAACCCAAGAAGTGGAGTTACTCGTAGACAAAAAGCTGAATGAGGGAGTTATAGGAAAATCGTCTAGTTCTTGGTCATCTCCTGTGGTCTGGTAGCTAAAAATGATGGAATAACTAGATTTTGTGTTGACTACAGGAAGCTTAATGACGTCACTAAGAAAAAGATCTATCCACTTCCTATATCTGACGTCACTTTAACAACGTTCACCGGACCACAATGGTTCTTCACACTGGATCTGAAAAGTGGATATTGGCAAGTAGGCATCCAAGATAAAGATAAGGAAAAGACTGCGTTTTCCATCGGCACTAGTCTGAATCATTTTATTGTTATGCCATTCGAACTCTGCAACGCTCTTGCCACCTTTGCGCGACTAACGGAAACAGTAATGTGAATTCTTAGATGGAAATCAACTCTAATCTACCTTGACGATGTCATGATTATGGAAAAAAACATATGAACATTTACAGAATTAACAGGAAGTTTTCACAAAAATTAAAAACGCTAATCTTAGTCTTAATTCCAATAAGTGCTTATTGTTTGAACAAAAAGTTGAATTTCTTGGACATGTAATATCACCAGAGGGAATCTAAATTAACGAAGGAAAAATTCAAACAATAAAAGATTAGCCCCGACTACGTGACAAACTTAAATTAAGAAACTTTCTACAGAAGATTCGTAGAAGGTTTTGCCAATATTGCCCTTGCATAAGCTTACGAAGAAAAAATTCCTTATGAATGGAATTTTGATTGTGCTCAAGCTTTTAGAAAATTAAAGTAGGCCTTATGTTCCAGTTTAATTTTAGACTACCCACAAGATCATGGAAAATTTACATTGGATACGGATGCCAGTAACAAAGGGGTAGGAGCTGCATTGTCTGAGATATATAATGGCCAAGAATGAGTTCTTGAATATTTTAGCCAAGTACATTCAAAACCGGAAAGAAATTATTGTGCCACGAGGAAAGAACTGCCCGCTTTAATTAAAACTGTCTAACATTTTCATAAATATTTGTATGGACAGGAATCTTTAATAAGAACAGACCACACAGCATTTAAATGGCTCCTAAATACGAAGCGGCCTGGAGAACAAGTAGCCAAATAGCTTGAGAAACTACGACAGTACAATTTTAAAGTCAAACATAGACCCGGAAGACTGCATAACAGATGCCTTATCAAGAAGACCGTGTAAGGAAGAATACAAGTACTGTAGCAAAATAAAACAAAGAAAAGGGTCTAGATGGTAGTACCCAGAAACAAGGTTCCGGTAGTTTTAGAAGTTCACAATGGAAAGTCTGGTGCTCATTTAGGAGTTACCAAAACTCTAGGCAAACTTCGAGAAAGATCTTGGTTACTATTGATTACTTCAGTAAATGGCCTGAGATATTTGCCATCCCTAACCAAGAGGCCTCAACAGCAGCTGACATCTTAGTCAACAATGTATTCAGCCACTTTGGAATTTCCTTGGACCTTCATTCTGATCAAGGACATAATTTTGGATCCAAACTTTTGAAAAGCTCTGCAAATTACTTGGCATCCGTAAAACCAGAACAACAACTTTACATCTCAGTCGAATGGCATGGTTGAAAGATTTGATAGTACGATTAAACAAACAAATGTCAGAAAGATAAGGCTGGGACAAATATTTGTCAATCTTTTTAAAGGCCTATCGATCCGCAATTCATGAAACTACGGGATTTATACCAGCCAAGGTCTTATATGAAAAGGAACTTAGATTACCTTGCGACATAATATTCGGTTCCTCAAATGATGAAAGTATGGAGACTGAAGACTGGGTGGATACCTTACAAGAGAAATTGTGAAAAGTTATGGAATCCACAGAGAAAGAAGGGCAAATTACTTACGTTGATGCCATCATGGAAAGGACCATATACGTTCTGAAAAGAATCAATGACGTTATTTATAGAATCCAACGAAGTCCCAAGGCCAAAATCAAATTAGTACATCTCCACAGGTTGAACCCATACCACGGAAGTATCAAAGCTAATTGAGACGACCAGAAGTGGGGCAGTGTAACGAAGGACTAGGAGAATTTTTTGATGTACCCCTATAGAAATTATTTTGATGCGTCCTTATAAAAATATTATATTGACGAATCGTCGTTCTTACAATACTAATCAAGGTATGCATCACTACAAAAGTCTGGTATTAGTATGAGAAAATAACACAGAAGAGTCAGCCACTGTGGCCTTAGCACATGCATGCTTTACCGCAGGTGTCTTAATTCTCCAGGACGCTTTTGTCTTTTGGGTTCCTTAGCAATAAATATCGGCAAGGTTAGAAGAACCTAAAACGACATCAGCCCTTTTTCCAACATCAGCTCACAAAATAGTGACATTTGAACAATCTTCCCTCTACGTGGAAAATTCTCCTCAAGGGGGACCTATGTTAGGTACCTAAGCCCAAACTGACACCACTAGCGGCTCTCGAAAACGGGACAGAGTCAACCAATAAATACTCACTTCGACCGCGTATAAAAGCCCAAATAAAAACAAATATTTATCATTGACAATGGTTTTACTGCTTTTCAAAATATTCTTCAAGATAATCAATACACTTTTGCATGCATTTAAACTAATCCGAGAAGTATTTTTGTCAATGTGGTGGTATCTCCACAACATTTTTTTAAACGCTTAAATCGGCTCTTGTGGCATAGAAAATCGTTGATCACACAGTTTGTCCTTTATGTACGGGAACAAAAACAAGTCATTGGTTACCAAATCAGGGATATACGGCGACTGACCCCTGAATTCCTCTATATGGATGCCTCAATCTCAGGGTATATCACATACCATTATCAGTTCATGTACATCATCGATTTTTCCTTGCATTACAACCGATTTTAGACGGCTTTCACGCCACTTGTTGGTGAGCAAATGACAGCAACCATGACAGGCGCCATCTTGGATTTTACAGACCCCATGTATACAAAAATAGAAACAGATCTATTTTCTCCTTTTTTGACTTCGATAAAAAATTTAATACGCTTATTAAAGCTTACTTAACAGGCGCCTGGTTCTGGCTTAAAATCATTTAATAATTTTGATGAGTCACCCTTTAATGTACGTTAAATTGAAATTTTACTTACGGTTGGAAACTTTTTTGTTTTTACTTTACAAGAATATAGAATATCTTAATCATTGTTTCAATAACCTTTAAGAAAAATATTTTAATTATGTTTCTAGGAAACCCAGACACTTTCTGCAAAATGATTTTTAAATATTTTTAGAGACAAAGCTGAAAAAGTCGAAGAGACTGGCTGAAACTAACTTTGCATAAGAATTATAAAGGGTCTTTCTATAAAAAATCCGATATTTTATTATATACATCAATTTATCATCATGCTACGCTCATGTAAACGGCCATCTAATGCATTAATGCGAACTAAACTGGTTTCTTTCAAACAAAAAGACTAGATCACTTGTTTTTTTCTTTTAGTATAGGTGCGCTTTTATCTGCACCTGGAAGCAAGAATCTTCACTTTGCCAAGTTCGAACTGAAAGGTTATTACGCTCTAGGTAAAGTGATTGCATATTAGAAATAACAATAGTTTAGAAACAAGAGTATCACATATTGCGTTAGGTACTCAAAATACTAGAGATACGGTGGATTACAAAGCAAGCAATTTAGACATGAATAATAGCATAATATACGATATAAATACCCGCGATCTTCGTAACTTTATTTTTCAACATAATCCCTTAACTTCAGCACACTCGCACCGCCTGTACTGCAACAATTTTATCCCATCAGAAAAAAATATTCCTGTTCGCCTTTAAAATAAACATCAATAAAATCTTTCAACTGATTATCGTTTGGAGGTGCTTTTTTAAGTTTTGAAATAAAAAATCAGACGAGGCCAAATCTAGACTAAACGATGGATGGTTCAGCTTAAAGAAGCTACCCTTGCGTATAATTGGCTGTTCTTTAGTGAACTCGTACACCATCGTAAAAAAAGGACATTCTGATACACAAACTACGTTTTTGATTAGTAGCCATTACTGTTGTTTTGTAGTGTCCTTCGGCATGTATTCAATAAGAATAACTTCTGCTTGGTCTCAAAAGAAGTTAATTAAATTTTTAACAATGGAACATAATTGCCTCAGAAACATTTACGAATGAATAATTGCCATATATGGAGAAAAAATATCATGATATGTAAATAGCAAAAAATAGTAAAGATGGGCTGAGAGTTGGGAGTCCTTAGATGCATGTAATTATTATGCTTGCTAAAAAAATGTTTCTCGAAGATCGGTGTTGAAAAGTATCTACTATTGCTAAAACCATCGATATATCTAAATCAACTATTTAACAAATTCTACATAAACAAATGAATGAATAAGACTGATGATACTCGATCCTCGATGTCACCTCATTGGGCCTATTACATCCCACCATGACTGCAGGTCATTCGATCGCCTCTGCGAATCCAAAGAAGTTCGTTAGCTGACCTTCCATTTCTGCTTCGGGTGATATTACTGTATCGCCGAAATATCTTTACCTCAGTCCGTTGAGCGCCGGGCGCTATTTAAGAACATGGTCGACACTTCTATCCTCCTCCAGGCACCATCTGTATACCGGATCATCCACGACACTAATCCTATAAAGATAACCTCGCAGGTGACAATGTCCCATCAGCAATCCCACCACGATCCGCAGTTCTCTCCTCTTCAGGAAAAGAAGTTCCTTATTAACCGTATGTCAACTTATATGTTCCTTGGCACATCTCATTCCAGGTACTTTCCTCCAGCATCCAATAAATTTGTTTTCCAGCAACAGTTCCAGTTATCTCTTACTAACAGTAATTGGTAACAAGTATAATGGGTTTGGACCGTATGACTCAGCCGCGGGCCCCATCTTTGCCAAACGGCTTGCTTCCTTATTTCCGTATATACCCGAGTGACCCGAATCTGATTGTGCAGCTGTTCTTTGTTAGGTTGTCAAGTACCTCCTTGCACTCACACACCAGTCGTGAAGCTACTATATTAGACCTCAGGATTGTAACCCTACTGTGCAAGCATATGTTAATAGTCTTATTTCTGTTTATGTTCCTTTCACAGAGACGGCCACATTGCAGAACAACATTAAACGCCGCTTGAAAGGCGGTTGCGTGACAATTCTACATGATAAATTAGGTATAATTAAAATTACCGCAAGGAGGATTCTCAAATTGCTTGATTTTCGAACAAAAACTGCTTAGGCAGTAAATCACGTAAAATTATTTGCACTATTTAGATACAGACTCAGACTCGTTCTCGTACAACAATGGGATTCAAAAACACAATTAGCTAGCTTTCCTCTTCCGTACAAGCCCGGCGTGACGCATTATATCATTCACCCAGCTCATCTAGGATCTACCCCTTGCTATTTTTTCCAGCCAGGGGCGCCATTCCACCTATTTTCTGATGGTCGGGCATTGTTACTAACGAAGTGCCATTTTAAACGTGTGCATCTTTCTCTTTGGTCTATCACTTCTGTTTCCCCTTATCCATAGGTTTATTTTCCTGTCTTTAGTTTTATGTGCAGCCTTTGACGTTCTTTTTCGACATAGCACACATTTCAGAGCTATATATTAATAAAGGTAATATATATTTTTCAAAGACTCTTGTCCTAAGATATTAAGAAATCCTTTTATTTTTGAGTATGTAATTAAAATTAACCGAATGTCACCCGATTTCTTTAATTAATTTCGATATAGCTTATAAGTATGTAAAAAAAATCGTCGTGCTAAATACAACCCGGAATACTTGCTAATTGGCTATGATACATAGACAACCTAAATTTCACAAGGAAAACTCAGTAATAATTAAGCACATTTGGCTTGTCAATACAAAGGCGTTACAACAATATGAACTATCCCTTTGATTTCTGATAATAGGCGAGTGAGTGTCTAATTTTGCATTTACCGAAAGTATGCCAAGCTAGTTTCCATAAAAACTGCGACATAAATAGTGCTTGATTAACTTCCACAGTCTCACAAGTATAAAAATTTTGAGTACGATATTTAATTTATTTATACATTTACTTGTCATTGGGTCGAAGTGATCATGATTACTACAAGTGATAGAAGTGAAAATAATAATGACTCAAAAGAATAGCCCTATACTATGTATAAAACGTTTAGATATGAAGAAATGATCCACAATAGACAAGACTTTATCGGCAGATTTGTCATGACGGATTAAATATCGGTTAATCACGATGATCCTAACTATGCCTAATAATCATAATATGGAATAAAAATATCATGCGTTTCAAAATACAGGCGTCCGCTAGAAGATTGTAACCCCCGTTTTTTAAAATACTCAGACTACCTAGTCATTTTTCTACATTACTTAAAAAAAGGGCACAAAAAATGATTGGACAATTTATATTAAAATTGTGGAACGTAATCAAAGAAAAACGTAGTGAAAAGTTAACAAAATGTGTGATCTTCCAATAGGATAACACGCAATCATACATCTTGTATTGCCATGCTGCTATTATGGCAGCATGATTTGAATTACTCTTATGCATTCAACTTTACCCGCAGTGACTATCTGTTTTCAAAGACAAAAAAAAAATATCCGCAGCAAAAAGTTTTCATGCGATCATCGAGCAAGGTATAAAATATCTTTGATGTGATGAAGACGTCATTACCGCTATAAATCCTTGGTTTGAAGAAGTGATATAACCTTTTTTTCAGGAAGCCATAAAAACACTGTAGCACCGAGAAGTATAAAAATAAGTTCAAAGTGATTGTGAACAGATCAAGAGTCAAGGGATCATAGGAGTTACCCTTTAACTTGCCCTTTGAGACAAATGCCGTCTCGAAGGCTGAGGATTTTATTTCTTTTAGATGTTTAAGTAATCTTATTATTTCATTTACTTTATAACGTGCAGTTGATATTGAGACGGATATAAGTACAAATTCGAAATATTGCAGTCAGATAAAAAAGATAAGCTAACTAAACATCTAAAAAAAGGGAAGACAGAAATCCTTAAAAAAATATTATGTAAATAATAATTTTTTTCACTTACTCATTACGTATAAATGTAATATCAGTTTTTTCATCATTAAAAGGGATTTTTTTTTGAAATATTTTTTTATACTTGGAACGCATCCCATACAATCCCACACAAATTCCTATTTGTTATTCGTGGGTTCGATATGCGCGGTACTTTTCAGTAAGGTAAACCCCACGAACAGAGCAAGTGGACTGAAGTCAGAATCTACAGTTCCATCCCTAAAAATAATCTACCCTTCTGTGAACCCCCGATTCTCATATTCCTTTTTATAGAATCAGTCTAATTAAACGCAACTTCCTCGTTTTAAATAAAATTAGGCGCAATTTCCTTCTCTTTTTTTTTTCAAGGCAAGACCCAAAAAGTAACGGAAAATAGCAAGCAAGCTGCTCTACCGGCCGGTCCTCGGTAATTTTTTTCTTCTTCCTCGGGCAACATTATCGCATGTATATCGACCATATGGCGGCCGGCATGGGAGGAAATGCATCGGGCCCCCCTGGCCTGTACAAGATTGTCGACATTTTTACGTCTTCGTCGGTGGTGTTTAAGAAGCGTATAAAGTTAAAGTTACCGACAAATATTATTGCTTGTCAAGAAATCAAAAGTTTTCAAATAACTTTGTAGCTTATTAAGGATCTTGTAATCACAGTCAAATTAAGAGAAAAATTGATAAGTAACAACAGAAAATATTTTCGATTTAAAACAACAACAAAAAAACTTTTTTTCATTACAACTCGACGTTGTATTGTATTTTAAGAAATATTTAAAAAAATAATCCTAGAACAATTTTTGTACTTCATGCATTATCGAAATTATTAACAATTACTGAGTTAAATTATTATACACTACTGAAAAACAGTAGAAGTCAAATAACACTACGCAACAAATTTTAGTTTATTTGTTAAATGGTTGAAATTTAAAAATCGATTTGGTTTAGTTTTGGTATGTAATGTATGAACAAATTACAGCAGAGTATTTAAAATAATTGTTAGTGTTAAACAAAAATAATTAATTATTAAAAGTTTATTAATAATTTTTTAACACACCATATTTATACTTTCAAAACTGAATTGGTTTTATATATATATATATATATATATATATATATATATATATATATATATATATATATATATATATATATATATATATAGATAGATAGATAGATAGATAGATAGATAGATAAAAGAAAGCTAACTTTCGATATACTTTGATTCCAAAAATATTTATGCTTTCGAGGTTAAGGTATGAAATATTAAGTTTCCATTTTTATGGTAAGATTAATCTCACTATATGTAAGGCACCCCGAAATAACTTCTAAGTTTTTTCTTTTTTAAATGAAAATGAAGTAAATTTACAGATAATGAAAATCTTTTTGGTAATAGTTTAGAAGTGCAAGCAATTAAAAAAAAAATTTAAAAAAACACAAAAAAGTGTCTAGACGGAACATAATAGGAGAACGATGGTTAAGAAATTATATGACTCATTATTCTAAAATTAGTTTTTACTTTTTTGGGTTTCGGTCATATTATTACTTTATAAAAAATTAACACATGTTTTTTTCTGACGTTTCGGTTTATTTTATTGATTAAACCATCTTCAGAGAATTACTGTAAATATGAAAAGGAATATGTAAATTTATGCTATATAAACTGAAAATTTTACTTTCTTACCTAATGTTAACAGGTGGTTCACTTGAAAAACTTACATTTAACTATTTTATTACTTTAATACTATATAATTAAACACTTCTTACTTAATATAAATATAAATATAGATAACTATTATTTTTTGATGCATTTTTTTTTTTTTCACATCTGGTTTGTTGTGCTTTTGACTGAGTACTACCAAAGGGTTTTAAAGTTTCTGGACCATCTGCAATTTTATTGCCCTATTAGATTCGTATATACATTACTCAGGTACGAATCTAATAGGGCAATAAAATTGCAGATGGTCCAGAAACTTTAAAACCCTTTGGTAGTACTCAGTCAAAAGCACAACAAACCAGATGTGAAAAAAAAAAAATGCATCAAAAAATAATAGTTATCTATATTTATATTTATATTAAGTAAGAAGTGTTTAATTATATAGTATTAAAGTAATAAAATAGTTAAATGTAAGTTTTTCAAGTGAACCACCTGTTAACATTAGGTAAGAAAGTAAAATTTTCAGTTTATATAGCATAAATTTACATATTCCTTTTCATATTTACAGTAATTCTCTGAAGATGGTTTAATCAATAAAATAAACCGAAACGTCAGAAAAAAACATGTGTTAATTATTCTAAAAGCAAAGCAAATATTTACAAATAGCGTTACTTTCCTACTTTATTTTCGCTAAAACGGTTGTTTTTATAATAAAAAGAAACGGCAATAATTTTATTCAAAATTTTCCAAAAGTACGTCGAAAATCAATTTAATTTTTAAGTAAGATAATTTGAAGAACTTAATTTTGTAAAAATAATCGCTGTATTAACGCTAATTTAAAGATACTTTTATTTTAAAAATCTTCTAGCCAGATTCACTAAGAAGACTTAGATCTGATCTAGTTGCCTTGGAAATTAGATTTTCTAGATGACCAGTTTTGTTTTTCTTATGACATTGTTTTAATTGTATTTTAAAGGCTCAGAACTTGCTTGACTTATTGTTACCATGGTCAATTTAAATTCTCTACTGTCAATCTAGACCAGTTTTAAAGTTAAACCATGTTAGTGAATTAGGGGGTTCATGTTTTAAAAAAATTTTGAGCAACCTCTAAAATTTCTCAATTATATCAAGTTTTTACATAACGAACTGTAATGGTCATTCTTATGACAATGCAAGTCAAGGTATTGAGATAATACGTTCGTTGCGTTGCACATCTATTAAATTCAGTAGGAATTTGTGCAGCTGAATCGGTATCTGAAGTAGTCGGTTTTTTTGCTACGTTGCAAGAATTTTATAGTTTTTTTACAATATCTACACACCATTGGAAGATTTTGGTGTAGCGTACAGATCTAAGGCCCTAAATTCTGCTCGACATGATGCATGGTTTAGAAAAAACTGTCTGGAATACTTGATGCATTGAGCTATGCTGCAGAAAATACAGAACATAAACCAAACACATGGTCTGAAGCTGTTAGACTGGAAAAAAATTAAACTATTGTTTGGGACGCAGTTTTAAATAGTGTCAATGCTGCTAGTAAAAAACTTCAGAAATCGTAAATCGATTTATCATCGTTATCGAAATTTATAGTTCTCTGGCTCCTTTTTTAAAAATTACACTGGACAACAGCCAAAGTATATCTAAAATAAAATTGACCAAATCTTACCATTCTTGGTGTGCTAAAGCAGAAACTAATCTTATCTTTTTAATATTAGTTAAAGTTTAAGAGATACGTGATGTCATGTTTTCCTATATATTAAGAATGTAACCGCAAGAATGCAAGTGGTATATCTGTATTGTTAAAACAATAGAGGGATGCGACGTTGCCAAAGTTTTTTCGGATTAAGGAAATTTTGTACAATTTGGCAACACCGAATGGGGATCTCTCTGAAGACCCCCATATACGAATTCCCAACCCAAGAGGGCTTAAAATAAGTGAGAGCCATTTAAACCCGTGTAAATCGACTTTTATGTCTGCTTTGTACTGAACAGCCCCTGTATATAAACCAGTGACAAACGCCACTATTGCGAATATTATGGAATTGAATAGAAAATTCTCGAATATTCTCTAATAATGTAGAAGCAGTTACAGAGCGGAGAGGTTAGTCATCCTGAGACGAAAGAGTGTCAAAGTCTTTCAAAAAGCAGAAGTCAACGATAATCCATTGATTAAACAATCAGTGGATTATGATCCGGAAATAGAAGCTAGAAAACATAAAATACTTAGCTGGCAACTCTAGGTGAAGTAATCAGGAGGAAATCCGATCATCAAGCAGAAGAGAGGATAATGAAGAAAGAAGAGAGAAGAAGGAACAAGGGAAGAAACAAAATATCCCTACTGAAGAGGAATTGAATATTATTGAAAAATATGATGGTTAATCCACGGAAAATGAACAATGTGTTCCAAATAATGGTTGCAATTTGTCTAAACGTAGAAAACGATCGTTTGAGCCAGAGACACTTGAAAATCCACAATAAGCGAAGCAACGTCGTCCAGAATGTTGGCATAGTAGTGTACATCCAACTGAAGATATATAATATTTGATAAATACAAGCATTAAGGATTTCGAACACGATCTGAGACGTGAAGAAGACAGACAATATGAAGTCAGCAAGGAAAAAAAAACGTTCCACAAAGTTTTGCAAATTACTGAGAAGTACCAATTTCAAAGAAAAATTTGTAGGATTTTTAATTGATAATAGGACGAGAGAGAAGCTTGTTGTCCTATCACAGGAAAGACAGTTAAGATTAATTACGATAAGTGTTACAATTATTCAGTGTCCACTGAAAATAAAATTGAAAAAGTGATTATTACAATCTCTCCTGCCACAACAAAGAAACTGACACAAAAATTGTTTATCATATTTGTCAGTTTAATAGAAACTATCGTGTTGAGGTGCAGTGTACAAATTCCAATATTCCAGTGATTATGTTGGAAAATTTTAAATATCTTAAAGAACAAATTGAAATTATCATTAATTTAAGTACTACCAAGAAAAAAAGTATCCAAACCTGAATCAAATTTATGGTAATTTTGGAGATCAATTGGCTTGTTCACTTTCAATATACCACATTTACAGGCAGGATTGTAATCCTGCAGAAAGGAAAAAAGAAGCCTTTAAGAAATAACGTAAAATTTCAAGAGGCTTTTATTGAACCAGTTCGAAGTGACAGTAATGAGATGAATGTATCATCTGAAGTGTTCAAAATGATTGAAGAATATATATGCAGGATGTATGCACTGAAAACCAATAATATAGATAAAGAACGATACGAATTGTTTCTAAAAAGCTTTAAGTGCAAAAATATAAAAGAGGAACTTTAAAAAAATATATATTGCTGTATACGATGCCTCCATTTTACCCCCCAGCAAAAGAGAATTATTGCACCAGTTAAAAATGACCGTATACATCTCCAGCCTATAGTGTAATGCACACATGTGTAGCCCTACAAACAAAAAATCAGAAAATTATGGTAACGTTAGCTATAATTATCTTTGTATAATAATCTTTGATTATGGGTGAACCGTAGTTGACGAAAAATATGAATTTTATTGGTTTGACGGTCCTGAGAGCCCATCCGTTGAGATATATCTTCTGACTTCTGACACATTATTTGGCAATATATTCATTTTTATTTCATATTTTATTAAGCAGCGAAGATGAACCAACATCCGAAAATGAAGATGATAATTTATATATTTGTTTTGAACATGAAAAAATATAATAATTTTTCAATTTAAAGACTAATAAAATCGATACGCTGAAAAAAAATCGTGAAATTGACAATTTCCAAGCATAGGACTGGGAAAATCTACCATGCAATTAGTAGGACAATGGTACTATTGAATTACACAAACATTAAGTAACAGTAAAAAATCAGCTTGTTATTAATAATGGTTCATGGCCTGTTTATTTACTGAAACCACAAATATTAAACCAATATTATTTTCAATAATTCTTGTCGGACTAGCAATACTTACCCATTTTTTTGTAAGACTATTTTATTTGGGCAAAAATAAACGAACCTATTATCTGCTATGTTTGTCCTACAGTTATGAATGAAAAAATTGTTCTCATGGAATCGATAATTTCCGGGCGTAGGACTAGGACAGAAAAAACCTACCATGCAATTTGTAGGACGTGACCATAGCATTATGGATACATTAACTAAACAACAGTAAAAAAATGGCTTGTTATAATTTTTTTGCCTTCATCATTTTGACATGTTGGGAGTGGGAGACTCGTCCATCCTACCATAATTTTTGTAGGACAAACGTTTTTTAGCGTTTTTTATCAAAATCATCTGAAGATTATAGTAAAAAACTAACTGTTATTAATAACATTTTTACAATCAGCAAATCGACATGTTTAACGCTTGCGCGCTCTTTTAGTTACCTCTTTCGAGATTTTTCGAAGAGACAAAAGTTGGGCGTTTCGGCAAAACGAAGCTACTCACAATGATTCAGCTTATTATTAATGTTATTATTCATTAAAAAACTAGGCGGAGGGCACCCTAACTATTATATATTACAATTAATGGTAACAACCTAGAGGTAAAGGAGTAGAATCAGTAAGAGGAATAGATTTCTCCTGAAAATAAACAAAATTTTCCACTTGACCAGGGTTAATAATAGAAGACAACGATTTATTATTCTTGTGGCTTCAAAACTTGATTTACATATTGTTGCACTTGTCAATTTCAACCGTGTTGGTACCTAATATTAAAACATCGCATTAAAAATTAAACCACCCATCAAAATTGTTTAATATGAGTTAGAAAATTGACATAAAAATCAATAAGTGACAAAAAAAAGTACAATGATTGAGGCTGGTGATTTAACAATTTGTTAATCGGATTCTAATGTTGACAATAACAGTAGCAAATCGCTACTCTCAGTGATCTGTAGTCTGTTTCTTCCTTGGAAAGTAACTTTGCGACTGCATTAAACCCACGCTTAGCAAAAATGAAAATTTTTCATTGGATGAGAGATGACACGAGGAACTTTGTTTGCAACATTATTATTTCACGTACGGTGTGACAAGTGGTGCCACCCTTTTTTACTTAAAATTCCATCTGGGGGTTCCGAACCACTTTCACGTGGTCTTCCCAAGCGATCACCCGTCCAAGTACTAACCGCGCCCCGAACCCCATCCTTTATTGTCAAAAAAAGTTTGCCACGGTAGTGATCACCATTGACAGTCACAACACCTTCATCATTTAAAAAAAGCTGTAGTCAATATAGCACACCAAACTGTGAGATAATACATCAGATGTTCTTGCAAGGCATATGGATGTTCTGCTCCCCCATTTTAGAATTCTATTTGCCGTTAAGAAGAAAGGGGGCACTGTCACTAAAGGTGATTTTGTTATGGAATGCACCATCAACTAATAGTTGTTCCAAGATCCATTTGGTAAAGTTTTTGTACTGTCCATGGTCAGTAGGCTACAGTTCTCGAAGTCAGCTGGATCTGCAGAATAAGGGTAGAAATATTTTGTCAAAATTCATTCAAGGGTGTTACGGTGAAGGGTTAATTCATGTCAGATGGAGGTGTCTGGTTATTCTCCGGCACTGACAGCCACAGCCGCGATAGTTTTAACCAACCTTTTGCAACGATGACGGGTAAAGTTTCTCTGATCTTTCAACGACAAAGTCCAATCAAATTTATTGAATCACGGTAAGGTTCGACAATCCAACTAACAACTTATTTGAATTTTTTAATCTTCTTGCATTGAAGTTGCCGTAAAAATATTTTTACGGACCTCCCACAAGCGGAATTTCGCAAAATCTTGATCAGAATTAAACGACTTAAACTTATTTGAAAATAAAAAATAACATAGAAATAGTAATCAACATGACCTTATTATTTATAAAAATAAGGGTTAAAACATATTTTTGTACCTTTGTTTCCCTTTTTATTATTATAAATTGTAAAAATGCAGCAATAAGTTTCAAAGCTTCATTTGACGAAGATGTTTTGTAATAATAGTATGTCTAGTGATCACAGCTTTTAACTATTTAGCAGATTTTTACTGTCTATCTTCCCTTAACTTCCTTCCTATTAAAATACTCTTCGTTTATGTTTATATTCGAATATAAATTTCAATAATTAACCGGTCTGAGCCATCTGATAAATAATTTTCAACATGTGAACATTTTCGATTTTCGTAACAAGATTTTCGATTTTTTCAGTGTTATCTGTTGGACTACAGCCTAAATAATTTTAACCAGTTGTCGACGAGATATGGCTACAGTCTCAGAAGATGAACATAAAAATAACATAACAAGTCCGGATAAAAAAGTAATTCTAGATTTATTCGTGTTTTCATTCTTACCACATTTAATCATTAACTATTTAATTTTTTTGAACGTTAACACATATTGTCAACTAAACTTGATACACATATTTAGTTAGAATATCTAACTTTATTATTAGCAACTAGAAGGTCTGATAACTTAAGACGTTACTTCTTAACTCAGTTTTGTTTTGATTTTTAAATTAAACTAAAATAAGAATGAATATATAGATATTTTCAAATACAAAGGTGCATATCTCTAGATTGGCAGTTTATTATGAAAATTAAAACAGATGCTTTCCAATCACGGCACGTCACTTTTTGCAAGTACAGTAATTGTACTTGGAAGTAAATAATATTGTTGTTAGTAAAGAGAGTAAGACTTTGTGATAGTGTAAGTAAAATATGTGTTTAAATTAGAACGCGGACTGCCAATGGCCGTGAAACATAAATCATATTGAAACAATAAGTCAGGGGAACGATTAAAGCTGACTTCCATATTTGACATTTCTGCAATAAATTTTAAAAATCCGCCTGTGTGCGCCTCTTCGCGAGTACCCCCTAAAACATACATAAAATGAAATGAAAATATGTCTAAACTATCAAAAGTTGACGCAAAATAATTGGCTATAAGTTTCTAAGTTTTGAATACCTTCGCTATAAACCCACCGTTTAAGAATTCGTATGGAACCCCTTTGGAAGACCCCATAGAACACATAAAATACCGCATCAAAATAACTCTCTTATCAAAAGTTACACATTGACAAACGTTAACAAAACATATAAACAAGCTAATTCTGAACCTACTCCTTTTTTGAAGTCGGTTAAAAATGCGTCTAGAATTATATAAACAGTTAAATAGATTGATCGTAGCGCCCAAATCTTAAGGTGGCCACAAACGCTCCATGTTGCATAACAATTTGTTTACGCAATCTTAAGTTATAAGTTATATCTGAAATCACTAACAATTCAGTCTTGTCTATCAATTTACAATCAGTTTCGTTACTAAAATATGACTGACGAAAAGCTTCTATTATGTGCTGTTGTTTCTATTTTAACCAGAAGGGGAAAATGTTCAATATGGTGAAAAGAACGGTATTAAAATTTCATAGGCTGCATTTTTCTTTTGTTTTTCCGAATATTCTCTAGATTTATTTCCATAAAGATTTTCCTTCAATAAACTAATAAAATCTGCTAAGAAATGTCTCCGTTATAATTACTGATCCTACATTTTTTAAATACCCAAAAGCGAAACAAGACGTAAACAAATGCAAGACTGAAACCCAAAGTCGGAACCCAAAGTGCGTTGAAACCAAACTTGTGTTTGAACAGAGTAACAAACTATACCGATTTGTCGATACTAGTGCTGTGATTTATCTTTAAATTTTACACAAGCAAATTGAAATGCAACATGAAGCGTCTGGGGCGGCCTTTACAGCTTGCTCACTATGCATGAATAAAAATGTAAATAAAAAAAAATTGCTGGCGCGCCGAGATTATAATTCATAGTACGTTTCATTCACCTTAAACTCTATAGTTGGCACTCACAAGTTTTTCACTATATCAGTGTTTGACTAAGATAATATCATTTATAAGCGTAGCAGCAAATACGACTGAAACTGAGTGTAGGCAATATTTGGAAAAACAAATAACGACAAAAAGTTACAAAAAAAGGTCTACAAAGTCATGATAGTTTTTGAAATCAATACGATACTACTCAGGGTAATATTCATTACTTTGAGACTGCAACTTTAAAAAAAATAAAAACTTAGAATTCAAAAACACCATTATGATAATGTTTGACCAACTCATAAAAAAGACAGTTGCCTAAATTCATACACATACCTTTGTTTAATAGAAACATTATCATGATAGTTACTCTGAACTATGATTCCAATGTAAATAATATTTATTACACTGTTCTACATCAAAATCCTCCCTTCGATATCAAGAAGTATTTTGTGTAATTTTGACCGTACCTATTCTAAAACCGAATTTGAAATAAATGTATCACACACCAGTTTTGAGTGAAAAAGCCAATAATGTCACACAATACTTACTTTCCCCTATGTCAAGGATATTTTGGAGGATGTGGCAAAAACGCGTGAGAGTTGTCTGGTTTTAACCCCCAAGTAGCGTAATATTAATACTAACACCTTTCGAATAGCAAAGTACGACATTTTTACGAAAATAATGAAATATTACTCCAAAATATAAAATACCAAGAATACTACAAGACGGTTACATTAAATGTAATTGCACTTTAATAAAATAATTATTTCTTCTTGAAAGTAGTATATCAGCTCAAAATAAGTTCTTCACATAAAGCAAAATTTCTATTTACCCCTCTACACATAACAGAAAAGCAGATTTATAATTTCCCATGACGTCCCTACCTGTTACACATTGGGCAAAAGGGCTTCAAAGTTTTCAAAACAAAATATTTAGTACTCATGCAATTTTGCTTAGATTGAAAAAACTAAAAAAAATTCTCTACCCCATTAGCAAAATTGTACCGCTAAATTTAATGCCAATTTGTAATTTAATCTTTTTTGGGTGACCAATAAACGTATGAAACATTAAAAACCATTTTTCGCAATTGCCTAAAAACTATTTTTCGCAATAGTCTATAAGTGTTAAAATTTGTTTTTGCAAAGAGAACTGGATTTAAGATTAGCCCTGTTGTACATATATTTGAAATAACCTCGTTTTAAAGTCTAACTTAATACCACACTAGAAGGGTTTCGTAAATTTTAATTTTTTCAGACAATAAAAATTGGGGTCTAAAACTATCTATCCATTCTAAATAGGTCAATTTGTTCAAGTTCTCCTCGAAAATAAAGAATCGTACGTATATGTTTACGTACAAGACAGAAATTATCTTCCTTTCTCTCAATCATTCAGTAGTTTGTGACTTGCGTTGTCATACCAGTTTTAAATGCGCCCCCCTTTTAACACTTTCTGAAATTTTAAGTAAATTTATTTTATTAATTATTGTTTGGTCTCAATATACCATCACAAGTTCAAAATCTCTCTATAAAAATATCTTTGTACCCCCCCCCTTTTTGTCACATGGCGCCACACTTAGGGAAACGCGCCTACAGATTTTACTGGGCTGCAAATCCACAGTATTTGAAAATTTGGTATAATTTTTGATAATTGTACATTTTCAGTTTAATCGGAAAATAATGATAGTGAATACATTTTTAGAAACTAAAATACAAATGTGGGATTTATTATTTTCTAATTTAGACGGTTTTCACGCCCATAATCGCTCTAGCAATAGCAATAAAGTACAAATCAAAAAAGTATATAGTATACTATAAAATATTTATGGAAATTACATGCAGACTTTCAAGTTTGCAATTATTTAGGGAATGCAACAGAGTAGTACTATTGTTCTTTATGTCTTGAGGACAGCGATGTCAGAGAAAATCTATATAGAAAAAATTCATCTTCGAAAAAGAATTTTACAACAAGAAACAAAAATATACTTCATCCATAATAAGTACAAAATCACACGTAAATGTGAGGCGTTTCAATATATTAAAGACAAATTTCTAAAAATGGCATATGCAAAATTAAAGAAGGGTATTTTTATAGGACCTCAAATACAGGAATTGACAAAAGATAAAACATTGAGTCAAAAAGAAAGAAAAGGGAAGAAAATACAGAAATTCATTCAGGGTTAGTAAATAATATGATTCGGCCTTGTACACTCTTGGATATAACATGTCTACCAAAATACACTTTCTGGGCTCACACTTAAATTTTTGTTCTCAAAATATGGAATATGTTAACGACGAGCACAGACAGCGTTTCCACAAAAATATTGGGTGTAGAACGACGGTATTAAAGATAGTGGAGCCTAGCAGATTACACTGGATAAAAGCCAAAACGTACCTAAAATAAAATCGACTAAATTTTACTATTTTTGGTGTGCTAAAACCGAAATAAAAGTTATCTTTTTAATATTAGTTTAAGTTTTAGAGATACGTGATGTCATGTCTCACTATATAGGCCGTATTCTTTTGAATAAATTATCACTGATCAAAGTGAACAAAGTGAAACTGATAACTTCATGTTCTTTTGAATATGCATTTACTTGTCATTGGGTCGAAGTGATCATGATCACTTCAAGTGACAGAACTGAAAAGAATATGCCTATATTAACACTGCAACCGGAAGAATGCACGTGGTATATTTGTATTGTTATTAAAAAACTTGTTTTTGAAAATTGCAACTAAGTTTTTAGTTTCATTGTCATTTTTGTGTTCAGCGCCCCAAAATTAATAAAAAAATACTCTTTTCAAAGAAGATACAACAAATAAACTAGTGCGGTAGTGTTATTACAAGATCTCGAAGAAAAAAAACTAAAATTAAAACTTTCATCATGAAAAAAACCTATTATTTAAATTCATAATAAATCTAAGCTAATAGACCAGAGCTTATCTGTAAAATATCGGGGTTTCGTGGATGCGAAATGGAACATGGAGATTTTTGCATGAGAGCCTTCAGAATAACCTGAATAATAATAAATTTGATATGTGTCATTTCAAAAAGTTGGGCAACATTGTTTTTATTAATAAAAATATAAAATTAACGAAAAAAAACACATTTTTTTTTCTACTTTTCTCTCATGTAATTTTGAAGGTATTCAGTTTAGAAGAAAGTTGAAAACGAAAAAAAGTTTCGTAATTAAATTTGCCATAAGATAGGGTTAGTCGGAAATCTCAAAATATATTTTCTTTATTGCAAAATAGCAATAATTAAAAAAAAGGGTAAAAAAGCAATTTTTAACTCAATTTTTTTCGACCATTTAAATTTCTCTGAAGACCTTCAAATCAGAGCAAAGAAAACTTTATGCCATGATAAAATAACACGCTAAAATTCGTTAGACTCGAATCCATAGTTTTTGCACAATAATTTTGCAATTCGATTTTGTTTACAAAAATTGACCATTTTTCAAGTTTGAGTCCAAAATATCACATTAAGGTATTTAAATTTATTTTCGACATATAGTAGAGAACTCAAGTTTCCAACGCTTTTTTCAGAATCAAAATCGGATAATTTAGACGCCCTCAGAAATTGTTTAAAGACACTGTTGATATTTTTGCTTATAAACAAATAGATTATTTCGGCGGGTTTTCATTGGATTTATTTGCGATACATGGTTTGAAGGTATTTGGAAAGACACTTCTTTTCGTGAAAAAAAAAATTTCAAATCGGTCAATTAGTTTCCCAGATACAAACTGTTAAAGTTGACAACCTGTTACGGTAAATCTATAAACAATACAGACCTGATTCTTGAACCAAAAACTTTGTCTTGCCGAGTTCTTTCTTGATACAAATATTTAAATGTTATCGGAAATAAATTTGAATAAAAAATTAAGAAAATATCGCCCGCCCACGCGCGTGAAAAATTAAAAAAAGAGGGGTGGGGAGCTCTCATTTTAAAATTGAATTCGAAGATTCAAAATACATATCTGAAAAAATTTTCATTTTCTCGGCTTCTAATGGAGCGATTTTGATCATTTTTTTTGAACCGATGTACCGCGAATATTGCAGCTTAAATATCATAATGCCATGAGCCCATCATGCATTCATTTTGTTATAAACAAATGACGTTATTCATGCATCATACTTACAGCATACTGCACCCTACAGTATTGGACTTTCCAAGTGAATCTTTGTTCATCAATATAATTAAGCATACTATAACGATATATATTTACTTTAACTATCAAAATTGTTTAAACAATCATTGTTTAAACAAATTGAAAAAAATTTTGGTTTTAAATTATTTTATTCGTAAAATACAGATAAAATTAAAATAGTTATTCTTTATAAATTATGTTCAAAAAGTTCAATAAAGCACTTTTAACACTAAATATTATATTACAAACTTTATAGAGTACAGAAAAACGTTTTTTTTTTACATTGAATTTTTTTTTTCATTAGGCTGTGGAATGTCCGGATCATCATTTTCATTGAAATCTTCGCCATCTAATCGTATATCGATATCGAAACAGTCATTTTCTATTTCTGTGTCAACTTCGTCAAAATCAATTACATTTTCAGAAATTTCTTCTACGTCAATATATTGGTTTTGTTCATTTTTGCAAGTTTGTCAGTTGCAGTTTGAGCAGTAATCAGTACATTTTAATGCATGTTTAATACAGCCACATAATTTGGAACACTGGTTTATACATTTACAGCTTATTTTTTTCAATAAACTATCTGGCAACAGTATATCTGTGGTTTCAACTGGTTCCAACCTTATTTCTGCACTTCCCAACCCGTCTTTTGGGTCCAATTCGTTATTACCAAGCTATCGCTGCACCTGATAGTAAACTCTATAGCGATGCTGTGTAGCTGCAGATTTTGTTGGCGGGAGCTGGGTCAAATTAAAGTTTTTCTTTCTACTTTCCTTCTTAAAACACAAGCATCGCAGCTCCTTTAAATTTATATTAATGCTTCTTTTCCCACCGTACATTACAGCTATGATTTTTAAGCCTGCATTTTTTAATTCGTATTGGGAAGAATTAGTTTGAACGTTGAAAATTAAAGCTTCTTTCCTTAAGTCTGCGTCATTTAATAAAAGTCTGAATATTTTTTTTCCTTGGTTATAAAATGCAGATGTTGTATCGCAACCAGAAAAGGCATGAATAAAATATATGATTTATATAAAATAATTATTTTATTTTTATCTGTATTTTACAAATTAAATAATTTAAAACCAAATTTTTTTTCAATTTGTTTGAACAAGGATTGTTTAAACAATTTTGATAATTAAAGTAAATATGTATCGTTATAGTATGCTTAATTATATTAATAAACAAAGATTGGCTTGGAAAATCCAATACTATAGGTTGCAGTATGCTGTAAGTATAATGCATATAACGTTATGTGTTTATAAAAAAATGAATGCATGATGGGCACATGGCATTATGATATTTGAGTTCCATTATTCGCGGTACATTGGTTTAAAAAAAAAAAATGATCAAAATCGCTCCATTAGAAGCCGAGAAAATGAACATTTTTTTCAGATATGTATTTTGAATCTTCGAGTTTAATTTTAAAATGAGAGCTCAAACCCCCTTTTTTTCATTTTTCACGCGTGTGGGCGATATTCTTTTAATTTTTTATTAAGTTTCTAATAACATAAATATTTAAATATTTGTGTCAAAAAAGAACTCGGCAAGACAAAGTTTTTGGTTCAAGAATCAGGTCTGTATTGTTTATAGATTCACCGTAACAGGCTGTCAAATTTGACAGTTTGTATCTCGGAAACCAATGACGAATTTGAAATTTTTTTTCACGAAATGAAGCGTTTTTCCAAGTACTTTCAAACCATGTATTGCAAAAAAAATCCAATGAAAATCCGCCGAGATAATTTATTCGTTTATAAGCAAAAATATCAACAATGTCTAAACAATTCCTGAGGGCGTCCAAATCATCCGATTTTGATTCTGAAAAAAGCGTTGGAAAACTTGAATTCCCTACTATATGTCGAAAATAAATTTAAATACATTAACATGATATTTTGGACTCGGACAAACTTAAAAAATGGTCAATTTTTGTAAACGAAATCGGATTGCAAAATTATTGTGCAAAAACTATCGATTCGATCCTAACGAATTTTAGCATGTTATTTTATCATGCCATAAAGTTTTCTTTGCTCTAATATGAAAGACCTCAGAAAAATTTAATGGTCGAGAAAAATTGCTTAAAAAACTGCTTTTTTTACCTTTTTTTAATTATTACTATTTTGCAATAAGGGAAATATATTTTGAGATTTCCGACCAACCTATCTTATGGCAAATTTAATTATGAAACTTTTTTTCCTTTTTAACTTTCCTCTAAAATTAATACCTTCAAAACCACACGAGAGAAATTTGAAAAAAAAAGTTTTTTTTTTCATTAATTTTATATTTTTATTAATAAAAACAATATTGCCCAACTTTTTGAAATGACGCATATCAAAATTATCGTTATTCAGGTTATTCTGAAGGGTCTCATGCAAAAATCTCCGTGTTCGATTTCACATCCACCTAAAAATAGATAAGCCCTGTTCTATAACATATATTCGAGATTGATATCAAAATAAACGCTTACATATACTTTTTCAAAATTAGTATTACCCATTTCATGGCATAAAAAAGTTCTAATTTGTTGACCAATGTAATTATTAAAGAGCAAATTAGATCTTCGAACAAGCCAACAAATTCAAAGAAGTTTTTTGATCGTTGTTTATGATCGATGGAGAGGGTTTTTTTTATGTTTGACCAACATACATATTTTTATTAATTTTGTTTTCAGTTTTTTTGCTTATTATGACTCCTTTGAGTTTTTCTAAGGGTTAATAATTACTACAAATGCGAAATTTCTAATTAATTTAAACAAAATAGGATTTAAAAGGTTATTTTTATTCGTAAACATTGTTAGATAAGCTTTACATACTGAAAATAAGAATTTATGCAACTAGAAACTCAGAGTTTTACTTGGTTGACATGTTATTTTATTCTACAGTTGACGTCCCGATTAGAATGTTAGACTAGTTTAAATAATGCAATTAGAAAATAATAGCATATAATCGGTGTCTACACCAAGAAATCGAACTTGCGTTTTTTATCAATACTTTTCCAAATATAAACAAATATAATGGGTTCTAGCGATATGTTAATTCTTAGATAAATATGACGCCACTGGAAAAATCTACAATTGGTAAAATAATTAACCCTTTTAGTACGCCAATGAGATTCGCTAGAGATTCTCGCAAGGAGGTCTTAACTTTCGTCTCGTCGCCGGTCGGCCCGCTCTAAAGTGCCGAGTTCGTTAAAGGTGAACGGACTGAACAAAGACGCAGGGGCAGACTGTTGTAAAAATTGCGGCTGTCTGCGAATACTATGACAAATAAGATAACCCGATATGTTGTAATACACTTTTATCCAACACCATGTAAACCGTCTTGTCTGGCATAGTTTTCAGGGACTAGTTGTTTTAACCTTGCAATGCATAACCTTGATTTTGGCATTAAAATTAAAACATGGTAAAAATTACAGGCAAAAATACAATATCTAGTACTAGTAGTATTACACAGTTATCGAGATTTATAAGCACCAATTAATTACCATTAGCGGCGGTGCATATTATGACTTACAAAACTAGTATATATCACTTCCAGTTACGTTCCCAAAAAGAAATTAAATAGAAAGAGAAGTTCTAGTGTATATTTACAACGAATTTTATTTAATTCTTTATTCAATTACTACTATGGTTGGATCATTTAGTTTCGGAGTTGTGAAGATGTAATCTTCAGCTTATTAACAAATAAAATAAATTAAAGAAAAATAATAAAAATGATTTTATTTTCATGAAAGTCCTGCATGAAACGGTATAAAATAACTTTCTATTTCACACTGCATTATATATAAGCCGTTAGAGTCAAAGTTATAGTGTATTACGTCAATCAACATAAAAATATGGTAAAACAGTATACGAAAAATAGTGATATACAATAGATTCATACCTTAGATTACTAGTTTGATCATTTATTTTTGTTATAAAATCATGTGTTCTTGCTTTGTATATTATGACTCAAATTATGCTATTAATTACAAACTGTATTTTAATTTGAGAGTCATATGAGTGGGGGAATTGAGAATTATGTACATCAATCACTTTTTAACCATTTGTCATTAAATTAGAGCACCCACGATTTTATAATTTATACTTAATATCTCCAATGTAAAACCTAAGAACATAAAAAAACATAAACTTGGCCTTAAACTAGCTAAATGTCATAAACTTTTAAATCAAATAATTTAGTTTCTAAAAGCTAAAAATTATAAATATAAAAGACAATTTGAAATCATAAACATATAATTTGTCATTATTTCTATTTTCATTACAAAATTTAAACAGAAATACATATTTTTTCACCTTTTTCCATCACCGATCTATTTCTTAAATCGCAGTGCATAAAACCAAATGTACTAACTAAACCCACGTTCAATTGATGCCGAAGAAACATCTACACAAAGGAACTGCTTTATTACTGGTCACTGGTTTGCAATGTCTCATTGTTTTGTGAGGATCACCACTGAATCTCATTTGTATTTTTTGTTACTTCCTCCGAAAACATTGTTTTTTAAAGGGACTGAGGCGTGTGTTCAATTTTATTGCTAGTAGTAGCAATCTAGTATTTCAAATAATTTTATCAGTAGTTCTAAGACCAAATTTATTTCTTCTAGAGATAACTTTTACTTTTGTTTTTGGGGATCAAACTTATAAGTAACAAAAAATGCTTCGTTTTTTTTTGTAAAGAAAGCTCTACGTCTTCTTCGAAGATATGCTGTAAGTGTTTCCATTGCTCTACAGAATTTGAAATAGTTCCAAAATATCAAGGGCTACTGCTATAGGTTTCAAAATATTTAGATATTCTTCTGCTACGCGTTTACGTTCATTATTGGATATTTTTTGGTACATGGCGAAATTTTTTTCTTGTTTTCCTCGCAGATTTTTAATATTATGTCCCACTGAAAGATATGTATTTCTATACAGTTAGCCACGCTATTCCAACGCACGTCGCTTGGAACAACTAATGTTTTGCGTCCACTTGGCTGAATTTCGTTCGGACTAGATGATCATTACGGAAATATTTGATTATTTGAACAATGTGATCTTTAATGTTTTTTTTTTTTTAATTCTAAGTTCTTGCACAGCAAATTCAAAAGATGGGCCGGGCAACCATAGGTTATAACGTTAGAACTGGTTCTTTTTTCAATACTTTTTCTTATGTCAACCATGTTCGACGTGTTGCCTATCACGAAAGATTTTACATAACATTAATATGTATTTTAGTGCCCATGAAGAAATGAGATCACAACAAAGTTCCGTAAAGTATTTTGAAGTATGAGACGTTCCAGATGTATCAATAGTTTCATAGAGAAATACTCACACTTCTGTTGTTATAGTCGAACATATTACAGGATCGTCTGGATATTTGACCACCCGTCAATTGACATATTTACACATTCCCCCGCGAGATAAAATATTTTTGTTTTCTTCTTCATAAATTTCATCAGAAGAGTAGTTGCTACAGATGTCCTGGACGGGGAGAGGAAGGGGTGTATATAACCAAGACTCAATTTTTGAATTGCCTATCGTACTTACCAGTGTTCATTACACTTAAAGTTCGAGTTCGCAGCAAAAATTGCTTTTGCCATTTCCTTACAAATATTGTTTTTCTATGATGTTGGTGTACAAGTGACAAAACGACTAAAAGAAGAACAACTTTCGGTTCTTTTCTTTTTTTTTTTTTTGGTTGGATCAAAAATAACGGGCCAACTTTAAAGTTGTGTGTTATTTTTGTGCATAACTTTGTTACTTAGTTAAGAACTTATACTACTACTTGCATAAATTGCACCTTGCTGTTCAGTACTCTCAGTACCACACTTCTGATGTGCCTTAAGCCTTTGGACTAATTCGAATTTCTTTTTTGCAACTTATACAAATTGCTCTACAACCAGAATTATTGGGATCTATTTTGTTAATATAAAATTGCCATATGTAGTGTTCTTTCCTTTCATCCATTTCAACGAAAATAATTAGTTGAGTAAAAACTACACCACTCCACTGAACCAGAACAAAACCACTAATATAACAAAATGGACATTAATTATTACTCCTTAACCATTTGTAGACAGACAAGTAGGCTAGTTCTGATAGTAAAAGCCGCTAAACTGCTAAAGACAAGCAAAAAAAAAAAGGAAAATATGCCTTTATTTTCTATTTGGCAAAAGAAAAAGTGATAAGTAATAGAAAACCTACGCAGCTTACAATAGAGTTATTTATGTCAAATATTATTTAAAAAAACAAATAGTTAGATCTATGTGGGAAGTTAGTCCGGCAGTCTCATTATTAGATCACCGACACACACTACCTCAAATTGACGTTGAGCAAGACGCAGCAAGAGTGGAATACCGAAACCCTAGGACTAGAAACTGGAATCTCTTCTGGGAGGAACTGGGAAGCAGAATCGTAGAGTTCTTATACCGTGATAAAGCTACTTCGAAAATCGCTACCAAACAAATCAGTGATGCACTGAAATAAACTAGGAAGAATAAAGAACTGCCCAGAAAGAATACAAAAAACTAAAAAGGGGCTCACAGAGAAATGTATAGAAAGTTTGCCCTCAGCATCCCTGGAAAATATTATCTATAGATCCTGGTGCCCGAATTGGAGCACATCACAACTACAAACTAAATAAAACGATAGTAACATACGGAAGGGTTAAATGGTCGATGGAGATCTTTACCCCCTTGAAGTCACCTAGTGGCCTGGGGGAAACATAGGCAGTCTTTATTCCCAAGGTAAGAATGACAGACCACTTGAACCCTAAATCTTTCCACCCTATCAGCCTACCAGTTTCTTATTAAAGACACTGGAAAGTTGGTGGATAGACACATCAAGAAAAGAGTAATGGTGCAGTGCCACTTACATCCTGTACAATTTACTTATCAGGCAGGAAAATCCATAGCGCTACATCGACGTCACGAGAGTCGAAAACACGTTGTCGAATGGTCGATCCGCCTCAGTGAACAGCAAGTTAAGCGAACTAAATGAAGCTGGTTTGTATACACAGGCCTATGTCAACGATCTGGTCATTTTGTCCCCTGATCGCAATATCTGGGACTTGGGAGGACCAATGGTGCGGGCCCTCCGGATCGATGAGCAATGGTACCGGACTAGGCCGAGATGGTACTCTTGAGAAAAAAGACAAAAACGGGGAGACTTCCCATAACTACATTGACGGGCAGGACCCCTCAAGACAACAGTTAAATACCTGGGACTAATTCTAGATTCACAACTGAGCTGAAATGATCATATTGAGACTCGAACCAAGAAGGTCATATATGCTATCTGGACTTATAAACGAGTCTTTGGGTGCACATTGGGGAGCTGACACCGAGTGTACTATTTTAGATATACACTATGGTAATCAAGTACACCGCTATAGTAAGGTGACCCAGTATAATAAAGCGCCACTTATACATAGAGAACGAGAGCCTGAAGAGATGTTCATCATTCCCCATGCAAAGAGATTACATGGCGCCGCTTTTGATACCCAACCACTATCTGAGGTATTTTTGCCAAGTAGGGAGAATTGGGAAGGGGAGCAAAATCGTCCGAGAAATAAATTCTCGTGGTTCATAGATGGATCTCTACAAGATGAAAAAGCTGGAGCCCGAGTGTTCGGCAAGAGCACGGGAGTCAGAGAGTTCTACTCTCTCTGACAACGTGCAACTATCTTTACAGCGATGATATGGTATGGTATTTGCAGTGTGGTCATCTCTGTGAGAGTGACATAAACAGGAATAGGGTAATAAATATATGCTCAGACAATAGGACTGCGATAATGGCACTGAAGTTGAACTTCGCGACTGGTGTCAGACTGTAAGGATGTACTGAGCAGTCTGACGAGGAATGGCTACACAATCAGACTCGTGTAGGTCCCGGGTCACTCAGGTATACGCGGGAATAAGAAAGCAGACCGTCTAGCAAAGATGGGGTCCGCGAATAAACTATATGGACCCAAACAATTCTAACAAAAATTGTTGCTGAAAAGCAAATTTATTGAATCGTGGAGAGGAACTACTGGAATGGGGTGTGCCAAGGAATACATAACTAGACCTAGCACATGGCTTACCAAGGAGCTTCTCTCCTAAGAAAAACAGGACATTGTCACCTGAAGGGCCATCTTCATAGGATTGGTGTCGTAGATGACCCGACGTGCGAATAGTGTCTGGAGGAAGATGAAAGTATTGATATTTCGGAGATACAATTTTGTCACCGGAATTAGTAAGCAAGTTCAGTCAACGAGACTGCTTGGATTCGCAAAGGCGATCGGCCTCGAATGTGGGATGTAAAGGGCCAACGAGACCTAGACATCAATGATCAAGTATCGCCACATTTTGTTCATTCATTCATGCTAAATAATAAATAAGTAAAAAGTGGTTTAGGTTTTTAATTACAAAAATATTTTATATCTACTTATTGGGAATTGGTTATTATTGATAATAAATTATATTTTTGCTGATATCAGTAAAAAATTAAAATTTAATTTCTTAATTATTCTTAATAAGAATAAAAATATACAGAAAAATATAAGCTTATACCTAATTATGAAATTTAAGTTTAGTAATGTCAATGTTAATATATAAATAATAAAATCCATTTTCTAAATATGATTAAATCCTGTCGAATCGCCCCCTATGAGTTTTTATGTGTAAATCTCAAAGAATATTGATTTTTTTAATTAAATCGATGATTTTTTTTTGATCAAAATAAACTAAACCCTGATGCTAATGCAATGTGAAATAGTAAGAAAGTTATTTTATATTGTTTAAGTGCATGACTGTCATGAAAATTAAATCGTTTTTCTTAAAATTTTTTTAAATTCATTTTTCACTTTCTAGTTTGCAAGACGTAGGGTACGCTACACACTTTGTCTTGGGTGGGAGAGTGCAGCCCTCACGACACATCAAGTTTAGCCCGTCTAGTGACAAACATCTAGATACACTCCAATGAATGTCGATTGCAAAGCTTCGTGCTAGGGATGTTGGGTACATTTAATAAAAGTGTCTATCCGTATAATAAGAAATGGCATCGATACAGGAAAATATCGCCAAAAAGTCAAAACGATATAAAAACGAGAAAAAAAATAGAGGGGCAAACTATTATTTATTTTATGAAGTTATTATTAACATTGAGTGTAAGGAAAACTTTTATTAGCACAAGCTTGTTTTTTCATAATTATATATGGACTATTGAGTGTTTAAAATACTCTATTCAATTAAACAACAGGACAGACAATTATTATAATACATTTCTTATACAGGTACATTATAAAATCACTAAAAACAATATATTATTATATTCAATTAATTATTTAAACTATTTTTCACTCTCTTGTGAAAACATTTCAATAAGATGATGCGCATATTGTTTTAATCAGGATTTTGTATCAACTAAACAACTAAAAGATTTGTAATACAGTTGTTTACTTCTGAGGGCGTCCAATGATGATTTTATTAATGTTACTATTTTTTATTTCATTCCACTTCTTTTATTGAATTCGTGTCTAAAAGCTCGTACTGTCCTTCAAAGTTGATCTATTTGGGCAGATATAGATCTGGTGACACTGTTTGCAGATTTTTAGATTCTTCTATGCAGACATTTGGTCAATAATGAGGTTATCTAATACGAAAAAAAAATTATTACAATAAAAAAATACTCCAACTTGAATTAGTACTTTCATACAAGCATACAAGCAATAATTAAAAATTAAAAAATAAACAGAGACAGACAGAAATGGTCACCACCTTACTGTGCTAAACTTGGCTTCTGAGCATGTATTTGAAGTTTTATTAGACAAAAAGGTTTCTTGGAATTTTTTTCGCAATCAGCTGGCGTGAATGGGAGGTATAAGTAATATCCTTTTATCCTTGAAGATTGGTATAGTCAAACATTTTAGAATATCTATATAAACAAATGTTACGTTTATTAACTCGAAAACTGCTTAAATATTATTACTACAAAGTTTCTAATTATATTCACTTTTTGCAAGTAAAAAACTCTAAATTTTTGATAAAAATGCTGACAGTAGTTATATATATATATATATATATATATATATATATATATATATATATATATATATATATATATATATATAGTTATTAAATCACACTTAACTATATTGTTTTTTTTTTAAGTTTAATCAAAGTATCTAAAATATTTACACAGTTAACTCTATTTTCTTTTTGTTATTTTTTGTCATTTTAAATATTTCCAACCACTTCTGTCTTTCAACTATCTAAAATGTTTGATGACACAATTCACCCAATTATATCAGCTTTCAGCACTAAATTTAAATCAAAATTTTCACTGAATTTATTTATATGTAGGCCTTAAAATATCCAGTTTGATGCAGACCTTCCCTTTATATATCTCTTGAAAATGTTGCTTCATATTTTAGAATGGCACCGGTAGAAATAAAACTATTGAAAAGAAATGATGATCAACAATACATGTCATAATACAAAGATAAAGAGTATATTTTTATATTACCTATGGATGTTTTACTGTTCTGTGCATTATTTCTATAATACATATTAGTGTCAAGGTCATTCCTTACTCTATAGATATAAGCCCATTGGAAAACATTCAAAAACTCTATGCTTCACTTATACTAAATCTTCCAACTTCTCTAAAAAAAAAATGTAAAAAATGTGTTTGTAAGAATTCTTTGTAAGGTTTAAACCCTTTTCTACCTGTGTTTTAATTTTGAGCACCATTAAATTAGCCAAGTTCACAAAACTAGCACTACATTCATTGCATATATGAATTCCATATTGATTTTTGACCTTAGCGATCAGTAGTTTAATTTTTCAAAAAGAAAAACCAGGATTATTTTCCGGCACTCGATATTATATTTTCAAAATCCACAACTGGCGATTCTTATTACAAACCTAAACTTAGAAGTTTAGCACAAAGAAGAATTCAATTGATTCACTACTACTTACATCAAAGGAGTTATTTATTAAAAAAATATGTTAACTATTATTACCACTACCTTAGAGTTTACCGAACATGAAGCATCCACAAAATTATTCAAAAACACAAAGACGAAAGAATATATAAATTTCAAAACCAAAAAATTTCAAAATGATGATTCAAGAGACTGTCAGCAGATCAGCTGTCAAGTAAAGCACCGCGCATGCCCGAAGCTTTGCAATCGATATTCATTGGGGTGTGCCCAAACGCTTGTACCCTAGTGACATTCAGTATTCGGCGCGCTACCAGCCTTAACTTGGATGGGAGGTTCAATCAAACCAGCTCAAACTCGATGGGTCTCCGTTCAGCACTGCATATTTCCTGTGACCGTAGTGAGCAGAGTAATCATCGAGATGCATCTAATGAGCCCAAACTTAATATGACTACGCCTGCAAAAATGGGGATTCTATAATAACCTTCCGTCTCCATCCTAAGACCATCTCAATGGTACCATAATATTGCATTGTCATGGGGTTTATATTTGCGTACCAAATTTCAGTATGATTAGATAACCGGAAATGAGTTAAAATTCGATTATAAGACGAGCCTTAATTTTACAGCATATCGCTATCTTGTTTGCTTCGCGGTAAAATATTTTTTTACGTTGGCACTGTTATCAAATAATCACATTTGTTTTCAAGATGGAGGCGAAATTAAACGCCGAGTGGCCACTATAAAAAATTTAATTTTTAGGGAGATTTAGGGACAAAAAAATTGAAAAAATGGGAACAAACTGGGGACAATATTTTATATTTATATATTTAGTTATTGTTATATTCCAAATAAAAAAATATATTTTTTGAAATATACGTTTTCATTTAAACAATAAACATTAAAACTAATATATCCCGATGCTTAAACAAACTGGGGACAATATTTTATATTTATATATTTAGTTATTGTTATATTCCAAATAAAAATATATATTTTTTGAAATATACGTTTTCATTTAAACAATAAACATTAAAACTAATATATCCCGATGCTTTTGTCACTTCTATGCATTTACATATTGCTTTATATGTTTGCTAGTATTACTGACTTGACTTTAACAATCACCTTGTTAGATTGAATTGATGTATTTTTTAAACAATTTAATGTCTCACTTTTACAAATCGTAAGTCAAAATTCATTTTTTACTAAATATATTAAGGATTCAAATTTGTTTTAAAATATAATGCCATGTTGCTTAGCACTGACAAACTTTGTTGGTCAATCTAGTTATAGCTTGTATACTGTTTTCATTTTATTTTCGAGAAGGACCAATGTACAATTAGTTCCATAAAAAATTGTTACTAAATACAATACTTATTTGGGCCTGTTTATTGGGTACGTCCAACATACGAGGCTTTAAATTACTCCTCGCTGTGCATTGATAGTTAATTAATTGATATTCGTGAAGTCTATCAAACATATTCATAATGATTCGAAGCTGTTTTTCTATCTGGACACGAAAAATGCCCAAAATTTGCTGATCCTGCCGTGGCAAAATACATGAAAAAGTCTGTATTTTTCGTACAGTAGTGGATGAAAAGGTGATCGAGAAAAAAGTATCAATGTTCTTATAGAACGTGATTTAATACGTGGAGTTACAAAAATCAAGATAAGGCAATATTTGAAGTGTTCCAAAAATCCACATCATAATCTGAGATAAGTACCAAAGTATTTTAGTTCGAAAGAGAATAAGTGTTGGCCTAAATACTATTCGACAGCAACTTAATAAAAATGGTATTAAGTACAGAACGAGACAAGTACCTTTACAGTCTGAAAAGCCCATTCAAACGTTTAGTGTGGGTTATTTTTACTGACCGCCTGGAGTTCTATCAAGAAAGCTTTTTTACTCAAAAATGCAGCAAAAATGAAAATAATTTATGAAAAGTGTTTAAGAAAGTCTGCTGAACGCTGGTTTCAATCTATCTATCATTTATTGATATTACAAGAAACCAGTGACCCAAAACACCATACTCGCCTGTATCAGGATTGGAAAACAGAAAAAGGCATTGCCCCATAAGGTGGCCTGATTCTTCACCTGATGCAAATCCTATTGAAAATATATAGGATAAAATGAATATTTAACTTCGGAAAAAACCTATATGCACTTTGAAGCAACTAAGTATAGAAATACGCAGAATATGGAAAAATGTCAGGCGATCATAAATAACAGTGGCAACTGAACACTACATTGATCACGTCTTCAACCAAAAACCAGTGTCCCCAAAAACGTAAGACTTTTTTGTTTTAAATTTTAGGTAATTATATTTTATCACCATGTTTCTGCATAACTAATTGTAGGTCACATTTTTTAACACTTTGAACTTAAATGACACGTTCATAACAAAAGAGCCCGTTACAATATTTTATAAAGATTTCTTGTTTCAAACTGCATTTATCAGTACCTCATTTTTAAATCTAATCAATATTTTTTTATAGTAATACCAATATATATTTTCTTTCTTGGTAAAAAATAATTACCGTTATGTTCGTAGCTACTTAAGACATTGTAGAATTTGTCTAGATTCATTTTCATAAAAGAGTGCCGATTTCTTTAGGAATTTTAGTGATATTTTACATAGTTCTTTATATGATTTATGCAATAAATGTATAAGAGTTTTTACTGAGTGAAATCATACACAAAAAAATTCGTAGGGTGATATTTTTCTGGAAAATGCCGCTGTTGCTATATCCAATGTGAATAAATTATTAGAATTATCGATTGACACTGCCCTTAAGTTTGAAAATAACATATATCACTGATGCCTTAAAATCTCGTCGAATGGTTATATCCAATAACTTAGACTTCTCAATAGTTTTTTTTAATTTGAATTAGACTGTCAATGTCAATGTTGGATGGATTAACTTTGTTAAAGGCCTTATGCAACTAGCGATTCATCAATTCAGGGGATTTCAAAAGATAAAAATAATACTGCCAATAATGGAGTATTTAAAATACTTGATACCCAGTAACTCAGTCTACAAATAGGATATTATTAAATAAATTATGTTAAAACTAAGGATTTTTTGACAAATTTTTAGTATTTTAAAATAAAATGGGACGGCAAATGAAAATTGGAGCTTTATGGGATTTTGGTGCAATCAAGAAGCCTGAAAATTAGAAGAAAGAACACAAAAAAGCATTCTTTGCTTTACGACACCTTTTATTGTAAACTAATATGTGATACAAAATAATAACTATATAACAGCAAAATGGAATACGATAACATAAGAAATATTTAAATTATCAAAGTTAACTGTGATTCCGGAATGGGTGTTCAACTGTTTTATACATAATATGTATTACTTATATCATAAAAATTTTAAAATTTCTATCTAAAAATCCAACGCAATTGCGGAATGGCTAACACTATTGTAAGGAAAGACTAGGGGAATTGTGCTGCGTCTTTATAAAAATATTGTAACGAAAAACCAGGGAAATTTGGCCGCGAACTTACAGAAATATTATATCGATTAGTCATCATTGTTAGTCATGTTTTTAGTGAAATTCTAAACTTTAATTAGTGAAAAGTGGTGTTATTACTCGGACTCAGTGAGTTAATATAGATAAGAAAAAATAGTTACAATGTCATGAACACTCGCTATACACCTTATTTGGAATAACGGAAATGCCGAATTTTTTGTTGATTTTTTGCGTACCCGCAAAACAATAAAAATCAAGTTGAAAGAAAAAGAATAAACAAATCTCCATTTCGGAAAAACCGTGTATTCTTGATGGATGTTAAATGATCATAAAATTGCATAAAGATAATAAATTCTTATAATAAACATTATAAATATTATTAACTTATTTGCTTCATTAATTTTTATTTCAGTTTAACCTAGTAACAACCTGCGGAATGAGGGCGCAGATAATTTTAAATGATCAGGAAGGTACTGTCTTAATTAATTTATTTACTACTTGTAATATGTTCTCAAATCAATATTTTGGAGCTTATAATATCATGTTTTTTTTTTAATTATAAATATTATGTCCTCTTGGAGTTAGTAACTTTGTGATAAGTAGCATAAGGGTTTGCATGGCCTTATTACTATAAAGAATTATACATGAGAAGTGATGCTCATCTAGGACCTGCGAGTGAGAAAGGGGATCATGATAACAAAACTAAAAATTTATCATCTAAATAATAAAGGCTGATAGCATATCAGCCTTAGGTTATAATATGACAGCCATTTTGTTTCAAGTTTAGCCGACAAAATAAAAAAGAGTCAGGAACTGAGAAAAAAATTTAGGAATAAAAAAAGCAGAAGCATTTTTTACATTGATTGAGAACATTTCTATTTCAAGATTTGTTGTATTAAGTATGATGTCTATATTCTCTTCCCTGGGTCCTACATGCACACACACAATGAATTTACGATTTTCTATTATCCCATAAATAGAACATAAACCCAAACACTTAACATAAAGTTACACACGACACCATAAAAAATAAATTATAATGGATTTACAAAATAAATTAAATTAAAATTAATGAATTAAACAAAAAAAAAAAAAAACGACGAACAATTAATAGTTTGCTATAAATTGCATGAGTTTTCTTGTACTTTTTTATTCCTGATTAAAACTGAGAAGACTATTTTCTTTGAAGTCGTTCCAAATAAATATTTAAGAGACTTTCAAAATTAAGCTAGACTGCCTGATGATGACCGTACTACAGGATCTTGAAACTTAACCCGACCTAGTAATTTAGATGTAAAACTTATATTGTTAGAACCGATATTGTATGTTACCAATATAAAAAAAAGGAAATAAGAAAAACAAATAGGAAGGCCTTCATCTGTTAAGATAAGGATACGGTTCCCAAAATTAAATATAATTTGCTTCTTAGGGCTGCTTTTTACATCAAACATATGCCTGGTCAATATGATGAATCAAAATCTCATCAACTTGCTTCTATATCAAAAAAGATAGCAAGCTATCATATCCGATGGTTTTTGAAGTAAAAAAAACAAAACTGTATTAATTAAATTCTTAAAAATGTAATCTTGTGTCTACTACAAAATTTATGGTAATTCTTAGTGCAGGCCTCATGAAGATTTTCGTTGGACACATATAAGGTCACAATCCATTTGGTAATTCGTTGCTTTCTCCCGCTATCGTTCTCCAAATATCAAGCGTGTTAGGCTGTTGTCTACTCGCCACAAAGACATCAATTTATACTATAAAATGTTTTTCAAGCATTTTTCTGTCCATCTACTTTTTTCACACACTCTCGCCGCTACCGATGAATTTTTGAATTGTAAAAAGCAAAGGAAAACTACCAGTACCAATAAGAAATTGGTAGACAAAACAGATGTATCTATTGTTGAACAATCTTTCATGTTGGCATCTCTCCGTAGATTCGACCTTAAAATACTAACAGCTAATTAAATACTGATTATGAACAGGTTTAAGATTTAAATTTAACTTTTGAAACATTTAAAATAAGAAATAGTGGATTTTCTTGCAAAAAGAAATAATCAATTAAGAAAAAAACCACAAAAGAAAAAAAATAATGCCCAAAAAAAAACAACCAAAAGCGAGTATTTCCTCCTCTGGCGTTTGTTAGAGTTGCCAACGATTCCTCATACGCACAATTAAAGTTCGTATATGGTTATGATCATTTTTATCACATATTTCACTCAGTTTAACAAAAATCTAATGAATTGAGGACATGACTTTCGATTTACCGATACTGCTGTACTATTCTTGCTACATGCGGCCGGGCATTATCACGGATAAACATGGCATTATCCCAATAGTACAACTCCCACATACTTGTTTAAAATGTCTGTAATGCACCTTTGAGCTTATAAGCCCTTCATCTACCCGAACTAACACCGTATTGAGTACCATTCAGAATTGACCGTTCTACGTTCTCTAAAGGCATGGTAGCGACATGCGACCATTTGCTTCGAATTGCTTCGTACGCGAGCAACATATGTTGATGTTGGCTCATCAAGGAAGACACATAAGGTCGATTGCCGATTACTTTCGGACATAGATCCAAGACTCGTCTAACCTGAATTAACCTGTTAGGATTTTGTGAATGCTTTTGAAAGCACCGAGATCGTGTTTTTTCAGCATTTAATTGCAACAACCGACTTGTGCCTTTTTTTTCAGCGCAATGCAAACATAGCTCTTCGCAGTCGAACATTTTTTTATATACACTGTGCAATATTTTATATACACTGGTGTTAATAATGTCCAAGGATCAATCTCACGGTATGTCATATGATGATCTTGTATTACCAGTTCACGCATAGCATCGATTTTGTACAATCTTCACGCGACTCGTCCGTAAGCAAACGACGCCACAAATGAATCCAATAAACCAATGCTTTTTGTAGGAGCTTCATCGCCATATATCGAATTAAGTTCATCGATGCAGTCTTATTGAGATAATCGCATGAAAATGTTCATAAGTTAATTTCATTTTTTGGTCGAAATGAAATTTTGAAGTTACTGTAAACAAAACAAATAACGTCCATATGTCAAAACGTTCTAAGTATGTATATCGTCTAGAATGTCAAACTTTACAATGGTTTTGTCAAATGGCATCTAGCAACACCAATGTTGCCAGTTCTTAAAGTATAAACGGGTATTCTCAAGTCAACGAGAAAACTGGGTTATATATTGGTGCCGTGATGAATCTCATGATTCATCATTATCAGATCAACTACAAATTACTTGGTGTTTTTTCACTTCAGATTTACAGTCATCATACTGTGATGCTTAGTTCAAAACACAAATAAATCATAGTTTATGCATTGATTTAATTAAAGCGGGTTTTCTCCTGAACTAGTAGTGTAGTGATTTTTTACACGATTTTTTTTGTAAATAGTTTTGCGGAATCATAATTTTTAGGTAGAATTTTAAAAAAATAGGGATAAATAAACTAGACTATCCCCCTATCGCAACACGCCTGACTAAATTTGCCGCTCACTCGTAACATCAAAAAATATTATTTACTGAAGTTAGCTCAAATACTAGAAAATACATCGGTGTTTCAAGCAGTTCCAAGGATATTAAATAAAAACTCGTGTTCGAGTGACACCTTTAAACAGCCACAACTCCCTTATGGCGCATTTGCGTACCTATGTTCATATGGAATTTTTTTCATGTTTTCATATGAAGTATCTCCCTTCAAAGTATGCGAATAGAATTTTTTGATACCCTGTAAAAATACACATTTTCTGAGCCGCGAAATTACAAAATATAACTGGGCACGTACGCGTGCGCGCTTATACGTACAGACACACACCCACATAGATTCAGTCACTTCCTTCGACGTTCTTTAGAAATAGATTCCTATTAAAATGTACCAGCAAATGTACAGTAAGTACCAACTTGCCAAATAAATAGCAAATAAAAACGAAGACATACTCATATTACGAACCCACATTCATTTATTTATTCGTTTATTGATAATTTTTATCTCAAAAACGGCTAGACATAGGTATAAAGAATTATTAGGGAAGGTTACTGAGAAAATTCACAGATAATATAAATACTTAGAAAGCATTAGTTTTAGATTTTACTGTTGTTTATGTTATTTCAATTTTAGCTGAAAATAGTCCGGTCTCGTTTAATTTGCTCCCTTATACCTACATTAAATTTTAGGAATTACAGAAATATCGAAGTTTATAGGAAATTACACATTTCCTACATAGGTATACAGAGTTATTAGGAAAAGTTACTGAAAACTTCGGAGAAAATATAAAAATACCAAGAAAGTATATATTTTTAGATTATACTGTTGTTTGTGTTATTATTATGGCCTTAGATGAAAATGGCCCGTTTTCGGTTTATTTACTCACTTATGTCTTATTCTAAGCATACAGTAATCTTTAGAAATTACCGAAATACCGAAGTTTAAGGAAAATTGCATGAGTGAGCATGTTTTCACACCCTAAAAAAAAGAAAAATAATCATCAGCAAACTTCTTATATATTTTTCCATTCCCAGAGTCTATTCCCTTTTTTATTTTAAAAAATGTATTTTAAAAATAAGGAAACTTATCAATTACACTTTATTTACTAATTATAAATAAGTAAATGAATATATTATTTTTAATTTAATTAATAAAAAGAAAGTGCAAAAAATCCGTATTATTCACAAAATTCCATACTATGAAGCAAAAAAAATGTATAATGATTTAAATCCAAATTTCATATCACCGTATAAGTTCTGTTGCAGCAAAGAATACAGTACCCATCCCTCAAAAAGTATCAACCTCTACTCAGTACAACCCCCCGTCATTAATCGAATCTCTCTCTTCTACTTCCTAAACACCCAACTTATCCACACCTTCCCTCCTAAATCGTTCCCCCGACTCCCCTTCTAAATCCTTACTTCCTCCCCCCAAATCCTCGCCCCCCCCAAAAAAACTCTCCCTTAAACCCCAATCAATAAAGTCAGCATCAACTACAACCACGCCTTCCCCAAAAACACCACCTCCATCAATATCCACTACTCAAAAAGAAAAGACCATTAACCACAAAAACCCGCTAATAAACAAAGTAAACCTAACTCCAGATCTTCCACACCTAAATCTTCTACAGAAAATGATGGTCGACACTAACCTAGAACAAGAGTTATCAATCAATTCTAGTAAAACCAACAAATCTAAATCTAAATAATGCCTCATAAAATCATACATTGGAATTGCAATGGGTTCCAAACTCACAAAGATGACCTCAAACTGCTTATTAAGCAATACCATCCAAAAATAATTTCCGTTCAGAAAACCAACCTAAAGCCCTTGGATAATCCCTAATTACGAAATTTCAACATCACGCGTAAGGACCGTCTAAACTGTGATAGAGCCTCAGGAGGAGTATCAATCCTCATCAACACCGGCCTAGACTTCTCTGAAATTCAATTGACAACAGAACTTGATGCAGTAGCCATTACTACTCATCTTCCTCACAAGATTACCATTTGTAGCGTATATCCCTTTAACTGCAGAGAGGTACCTAAATACAACTGATAAATCAGCTCCCCTCTCCATTTTTATTGTTTGGCGACTTCAACGCTCATAATACCCTTTGGGGTTCCATTCAATCCGACACAAGAGGCAAGATTATTGAGGAGATTATTGAACAACTTAATCTGCAATTATTCAATGATGGTTCACTTACTTTCATCTCTGCAGTTTCCTCAAAAACTTCATGTTTGCACCTCGCCTTAGGTAGTACTTCGCTGGCTAACACATATAATTGCCATACTGCAGATGCTACTTTCGGTAGCGACCATATCCCATTTATCTTATATACACCCACATGGGAACAATCCTCTACCCATACTCTCACTTATAACATCAAGAAAGCCAATTGAACGGAATATGCTAACTCTTTCAATACTCCTACCCTTTCCAATCTTCCCATTGAAGATGCCGTCCATGTTTTCACAAATGCAATTCATAAAGCATCTGAACTGTATGTCTGTAAAAAAGCCATACAAAATCGTAAAAGAGCCCTAAACAAGTTCAAAAGATGCCTAAGTATTCCAAACCTAATCGAGTTCAAGAAGCTTAGAGCCATATCGAAAAGGACCATTAATGATGCCAAGAGAACATCATGGAATAATTTTGTAAATTCCATCAATCTAAATACTACCAATGAAGAAATTTGGAATTAAACCAACAGCTTAAAGGGAAAACCCACAAACAATATTTTAGGTATTACTCAGAATGACCAATTAGTCACTGAAGCAGACACGATATCTCAAGCATTTGCCTACCACTTCTCGTCTATATACAACACCACCAACCCAAATTCCCTTCTGATGGCCTAACCCAACTTTCCCATTCTATCTTATAATCTGCCCTTTTCACTACTCCCTAAATAGAAGCAAAGATACTGCCCCAGGTCCCGATAACATCAGAATCCTTATGTTAAAACACCTACCTCCTACGGGATTAAATGCACTTCTTCACATATGTAATCAAACATGGACATCTGGAAATATTCCACAAAAGTGAACATACTCCATCATTGTGCATATTCACAAACCGGGCAAACCCCCTCATCCCTCGAATCCTATAGACCCATTTCCTTAACTTCTCACCTAGGTAAGCTTCTGGAACGAATGATAAATTCCCGATTATTGTGAACAATTTACTGATACCAGAAAACTGGCATAAAGGCCTAAGAGATCTACCGTCGACCACCTTGTAGGTCTAGAAATAGATATTCAAAACTCCTTTCGCCCACGTAAACATCTAACTGCCATCGTCCTCGATATCAACAAAGCGTTTGATAAATTCACTTATATAGCTTAACATAGGAAGCAACATGTTATCTTATATTCAAAATTTCCTATGTAATAGAACTTTTGCTGTTAAAATTAGAAACTCCTTTTCAACAACCCATCCCCATATGGGTGGAGTCCCTCAGGGCTCTTCCATCAGTTCCACACTTTCCTTCTAGCTATTAATGATATTACTAAACACATAGATCACACAGTCATTTTGCAGACGACGTTTTAATTTACCACGCATCTACAGACCCTAATTACTGTTCCTCCATTCTTCAATCAGCTCTCAATAAACTAACTGCATGGTCCTCCAGTAAAAACCTCGCATTCCCTTCTGGAAAATCTAACGTTGTTCACTTCTGCCGTTTAAAGAAACTGTTCAAAAATATCTAATTTACACCTTAATAACATCCTTATACATCCCATCACTAACAAATCATTTGTCGGTGTAACATTTGACCAATTACTGAATTTTAAATAACATATCGATAAACTTAAAAACAACTGTAATTCTGATCTCAAAATTATCAAAATGCTAGCAGGTACTACTTGGGGCTCTGACCGATACTCCCTTATTAAACTTCATCCATCCTGCATACTTCCCAAACTCAATTACGCCTCCTGTATATATGGCTCCGCCCCTCCATCTTATCTTTCTAAGCTTAATCCGATACACAATACAAGTGTTGGATTGGCTATAAGCGCCTTCCACACTAGCCCTATTTCCAACATTATGTGTGAAGCTGAAATTTTGCCCATACATTATATCAGAGATACACAACTTTTAAATTATGCTCACAGACTGCTTTTTAAACCTTTCCTTCCTATATCAAAACTGTCTCATAGAAATCCCTTTCCAGTAAATACCCTTCTAGCTAACCTGAACTAACCTAAGATATAACAAGCTCAAGGAACGCCTGCAAATTACCTTGCCCCCATGCTTCAAACCACAAAATAACGGCTATACTTTTCCTCCATGGAATATGTCCCCAATTAAATCCGATCTAACGCTCACAAAGTATGACAAACTGAATACCCCTCTCTTAATCAGGAAAAATTTCAACCTCCTGTTTCAAACATATAATAAATTCAACGTCATCTATACTGATGGATCTAAAACTGCCACTCAGACCGTTGCAGCATATTACTCCACCAATGTAGAAGAAACTTTTCGAATCCATAAAACAGTCAGCATAGTAACAGCTGAATTATACCCCATTTAAAGAGCCTTCAAATACATTATATCATCTCCTCACAAAAAAAGGGTAATTGCCACTGATTCACTTAGCTCCATCCAGAACATCTTTTCATACCATCCAAAACATCCCTTGTCTAGAAAAATTAAATATCTCCATGAAAGGGGACTCATAGATAACAAACTTATCATCCTTCTGTGGACCCCTAGCCATGTGGGAATACCTGGAAATGAGAAAGCTGACTTTCTCGCTAAACATCCCCTTAATCCCCTCCTTGTAAATCAAATCTTCTACATTAAGGATATCAAAACTCACATCAATAAACTTTTCTATAACCTAGCTCAACTTGAATGGGATCTAAGCTTGGACGATAATAAACTGCATACCATAAAGCACTGCTACTTTGAAAACTCGTCACACCACTCCCTAACAAGGAAAGAATCTCTTATACTACGAATCGGACACACGCGCCTCACAAATGAATACTTAATTAAAGGCCAGAACCAACCCCAATGCCCTTCCTGTACCCTCCCACTAACTATTAAACAGATTCTCTTTAATTGTCATAATTACCAATCCAAACTTAATAAATATATCAGGTAACCCAACAAACATGCTCTCAATACAGATATCCAATAATATTCTTTCATTTCTAAATAAAATCCAACTGCTAAGTAAAATATAAAATAAAAAGTGTATGTGAACTCATATGTTGAATATAAGTGTGTAAACGTATATAAACAGACATTAAAGAAAACTAACCTGAATAGACGCTAAAAGACTTTAATTGTCGATGCGTCAATAAAACATATCTCTCTCTTTCTCTAATTTTAAATCTCCCATAAATTTTTGCAGAAATTTTTAATTCATGACAGGTTTTTTATTCTGCTAAAAAACTAAAACTAAACCCCAGAGAGTGAGATGAAATGAATAAATGTATGAATAAGAGTGGTGATATGCGATTCTTAATTCTTAGCCCTCGTTGGGCCCATTAGATCGCATCATGGCCGCAAGTCTTTCGAAGCCGATCACCTTTGCGGATTCAAACAGCCCAGTTACCGGATCTAACTGCTTCAAGTGATATTATTGTATCTCCGAAATGTATCTACCTCAGTCCGTTGAGAACTGAGAACATGATAAACAGTTTCATCCTCCTCTAGGCGCCATTTGTATACCGGATCAACCACTACACCAATTCTATGAAGATGGCCTCGCAGATGACTATGTCCCGTTAGCAATCCCACCACGATCCGCACTTCTTTTTTCGTCATGAAAAGAAGTCCCCCATTAAGCCACGCATTAGGCCCATTCGTATGTTATGTTTCTTAACACATCTTATTCTAGGGGCCTCTTTCCTCCAACATTCAATGAATTTGCTTCCCAGCAACAGGTTTCAGCTACAACGGGTTGTGAGGAGTATGGATCAGCCACGAATTCCATCTTTGCGAAAAAGTCCGCTTCCTCGTTTCCGTGTATACCCGGAACTCATACGAGTCTAACTGTGTAGCGGTTCTTTGTTAGGTTTCAGGTATCTCTCTGCACTTAGACACCAGTCAAGAAGTTATTACATTGCAGCCTAGCTATCCCATCATGCATGCGACTTAAAAGGGGCAAAGGTTTTTATTAACCATTTTATTTTGTCGGATGTGACTACTATTTTGGATATGTTGTAGTCACAATATACTAAAGGGACTTGCTGTTGTTCTATGCATTCACCTTTATTAATTTGAGCCTGGAAAGTGCACTCTTATAAGCTCCCCTAAGGTCCCCTATCTGTTGTAGTTTGATCTCCTTCAGGGAGAGCCAGTGCTCTAATCTGGGCACCAAGATCTCTAAACAGCATTTTGCGGAGGCGGGATGGCGAAAGTATGTATGCTTTCTATGCTCTTCTAGAATTTCTTCCACGCGTTCCTCTGGGAGTCCCTTATTAGTTTCTTATAGTTTCTTTGGGCATTTCTATATTCTTCCCAGTTTATTTATGTCCGGTATTTTAGCGCTCCTTTAAAGGGCTTCCCAGCATTTTTTCAGTAGTCCTCAATTTGAGAAATCCACTAGAATATTTTGGAATTTATGGCCCTTCGTCCTATTTGACAGCTAGCCTAAAGAACCCGGAAATGCATAGCTGACTTGTTGGGTAACATTCTACACACCAGCTCCGCTACTTCTACGTCTACGGTTTCCAACAAGTTCTGCATGTTTAAAGAAAAATAGTCAGATCAATTTCAGACTATCCTCTACTTATAATGAATGTAGGCATGTTTCCTCTGTTAACAAATTCCAAGTTGTTAATAATGAGGGAGTTCAACAAATCTCCCCCTCTGAGGTTGATATCCCTACACCCCAAAGGTGATACGCATTGGAATCGCAGTCCAAGATACGTGGTAAACGTTCCTCCTCGCTATATTTTACTATGTTCACCACCTCGGTCACTGGAATTTCATTCACGAAAAAAATGTAAACCTACAACGAAAAGTAATTTCGGCCTATTAGCTATTGTTAGTCGTTCGTCAAAATCAATATTCTATTACAGAGTCTTTAAATTGTCGTTATATTTATGTAATAATCTTTGACAAAAGAAAATAGTCTTTTTAAGCACTGTGAAAACTTTTAAACAAAGCGAAACGTCGGGAACTAAAATATAAATCCCCGAATTCACTAACCTTAAAACCGTTCTAAATTGACAGCAGAGTATTTAAACTAACAAGAGCAACAATAAGTCAAGTAACTTTTAAAACTTCAAAAATACAAGCATTTTCTTTTATTACTAAATCGGCAAAAATTGAGAATTTTATGTATTTTCGGGACACTACTATATATTCCTCTTACATATTTCAAGGCTTTATCGCTAGATTCTTATCCTTAATATTCCTATATAAGCATTTATTTGTTGACATATACAATATAAATTATGACAATATCAAAAACAAAACTTGCCAACTATATTTTTCATGGCAACTAGATCTGGTTTAAGTCTTAAATTTTCTCAGTGAATCCAGCTGAAAGTATACTGGCTATACTTCTCAAATTAAACATCTGTAGTCTAAATAGGCCTTAACTTTACCCCTTAATTCGGTTTGATGACAATAAAGTATATCAATTGACAAATGCTACAATAAGTCCACCAAGTTTAAAAAATACAATGGAGAATTTTGTTTATTTTCGGGAGACAACTATTTCTCTTATCGATTCCAGGAAATTGACTCTAGGTTGTTATCCTTAATTTTCCGATATACAGGTTTGATATAATACAAATTATAAGAACATCATCACATCAAGCACAAGAAAATTGACGAACTAGAATACCGATGTAACTTCCATGGAAACTAAATTACTTTGACTTAAATCTTGTTAACAAATGTCGCTGTACACATTTTAGAAATATGAGAGAAAATGCAAGAAGATCATTCACAAAAAGTCTATAATTAATCCCCGATACTGAAAGTAAAAAAAAAATCACTTGCAATATATTGTTGCACAATTTTTATTGTGGATACGCCGACGTGCCAAAGTTAATTTTATAAGTTTTATATAATAACAAGGTCACAATAGGCCATAGTAACGCTGATAATTAAGTATTAATGTAAAGTTTGTCATCGCACAATTTTTCAACCCGTTTACTGTAATTTTACAGTAGGTCATTACCTACATATAGAATGTAATTTTATCATTATAGAGGGTAATAAATTACTATCCGCTCTTAAACAGTACCTACTATTGCCGTTCTTGTAGAAAAAAGACACTTTAAATAAAAACAACATGCTTCAATAAATCAAATATATTTGTCTGCTACAATGCTATCTACTTTCGGATTCGGTATATACCTATTTTTAATCAAAGCTCTATAAAAAAAAACACTAAAATATGAAAAATACATTTTTATATGTAACTGAACATTTTGAAATCTGCACCAACTAACACTAAACGACACACATTACTACAAACACTAGATAAAAACTCACGACAGTAAAAAATCCTTTAAAAAAAAACAGATTATACAAAAGCTTATATATGAATGTTTGTAGATTATACGGTGAGTAAGTTAGAGCAAAGATTATTAGAGCTAAGAGCGTTAGCTATTATAATCTTTAGTTATAGGTAGCTTTTCTTGTTAAACTAATTTATTCTATTTATTAATTTGACAAAAACCTAAAAAATGTTATTTAAAGATAAAAACGCATACAGTTATTTTCTTCCTTTTAGCATTTTGAAAGATTCAATTTTTTTTATTTAGTTGCGTAACGAACAAATTTCGATCCTCCTAAATACCAATTTTGAAAGAAACTGGACCAAGAAAAAATTTATTTCGCCAAATTTATTTCAAAGAAATTAATAACAGACTCGAATTTATGCCTCAAAATCTTCCAACAAGTTTGTACTAAATACGGAAATATAAAATGTTTGGTCCGCCATATTGGATCAGCCACATGTAATTAAATAAAGAGTTTTATATTCGTAATATATGTCCCCCAAAACTCCCCAATATCAATTTTGGCCGAAATCGAGAAATGTAAAATTTTTAATTCGCCACATTGGATCAGCCATATTAACAAAAATTAATTTTAATTTTTCTTAAATAAATTTAGTAATCTGTCGCCTAAGATTGCAGTTTTAGAAGAAATCAGACAATATCCATTTTTCTATTTTTTATATATATTTTAAGTGCCGAAATTATATGGGATCACTATAATAATTTCTTGAAAATAACGCATATAATTTCGTTCAAATCGACGAAGGCGAATTAATCATTGTGCGTAAATAAAAACAAATATAGCTATCGAATTGAGAAACTCTTCCTTTTTTGAAAATTGAAAATTATTGTCAAATAAACTCTTAAACCTCAGAATCGCAAATTCGTTTCATATAAATGGATCTTTACAACCTTATTTTTGATTACATGCATGGGAAACATAGGCAACCAATATAACAGGTTCTCACAAAAATTAAATATTTTTTAATTACGAAACAAGTCTCATACGCAGAATTAAAGAAGAATTTAAAATTGTCTAGTTATCAATTGAAATATTTAAGTTAAGCTCTCATTTCGATATGTTTCGCCGTTCTGTGATTAAATCATCATTCTTGGCAAAGTAATAGGCAACTAATATTACAACACCAAATTAACATCTTACTATTATACGCCGACCGACTTTAACTTGAAATACAATAATCTAAAGTATAATTCTCACGTAGAGTCCTACCAAGGCAGATTTGCGGAGCCACCTACCGAGTTCTTTAGTAACTCTCTCGTCTCCGAGGAAGGTCCCCGGACCCCGGGTAGAAAGTACCGCCGGTTGCGGCCGGTTAGCTGCGCTCTTCGCCGCGTCGCCGTCAGGGTACAGCACCGGTAGGAGCGCAGTGTTTGTCACAGCACAGTGATGTCCGGATCCTATACCTTCGGGAATTTAGGATAACAAAACGGGGCCCACTCTGGCCGGACTCTTTTTTGTAGCCCAAAATTTTTAAAAGAATAAAATCGTGTATGCTAGTGATAAATTGAATATTTATAGGGTATTTGTTTTTACTTTTTATTATACAGGATGTCCCACAAGTAATATTATACAGAGATACAGCAGTTCCCTTATATAAAAACAGCCAAATTTACCCAAGTCCAAAAAGAAACCGAGTCAAAATTAACATTTTGCGATTGACTTTTTTGAAATTAAACTTGAATATTTGAACAAAATTTAGTAAAAGTGAGTTTCTTTAGGCGAGTAATCTAAATAAATTAACAATTTTACTCTTATTTGTAGAAGGCGCGATACGGTATTTATTATGCATTTATTTCTTTTATGTTTTCTTATGTGTTAAGAATAAAATATTTTTTAAATGTCACTACAAATAACCGCTTTTAAGATATTTGCCGTTAAAGTTGCTAACTCAACCACTTTTAAATACATAAAAAAAATCAAAATAAAGCCTATATAAAATTCCTTTTTGTACATATTTTTAATTTTGGCAATAACTTTTAAACAAACAAAGGTATTATATACAAATTATAGTTTAAAATAAATCACAATATTTTAATAAGTTTAACAGAGTCTTTTACTTTTTTTTATTTTAATCAATGATTATTATGTGTTAAATGTTAAAAATGTGCTTTGCAGATCAGAATAAAAAAAAACAGTTAATATAATTATAGATTCAGAAAAGATCTCTCTGCGAGAATCAGGAAGTAAAAAAATTTCAGTTGTTAGGACTCAGAAGGAACCATTATAGTTTCGTCGTGTATATTCGTCCCTCCGTCTCTATATCACAGCCTTCTAACTTTATCAGTTCTTAATCTTTCGCATTTAAATTTTGCAGGCACATAGGTTGCAATAACCCAAAAGCAGGTTTTAGGCGAAATTTGAAAAAAATTAGGGTACCCAACCTTGTGCAAAAAGTACGAATGAAACAATTTTTTCGTTCACCCTATCGAGTATATAAGTAAATGTTTTGTTTAGTGGCTTCATTCGCAAAATATGCCTCCACAGTAGCTTTTTAAATGTCACCCTTTCAATTTTCCAACGCTGAATTTTAAAAATCTCAAAAAATTTGGTCAAATATATGGAATGAAAATTTTCCCGAGTATGTTACGTTAACTAACTTATGATATAAAAAAAAAACAAAAAAAATATATATATTTTTTGTTTATCTAATTGAGTGAGTTACCACAGAATAGATCTTAAAAATGCAATTAAACATGCATATAATATTTTTTACTTAGCCGTCTCAATTACAAAATATACGCCACTAAAGTTTACAATTGTCGCTGTTTTTATCAATATGAATTCTGGTGAATGTCCCTAGTAAGGCAGTGGTCCGTTAGGCCAGATTCTCACTATAGGGCCGCTTTCGATACGCTCTCGGTCCAGTAAAATATTCTTACAGGAGAAACAATGAACCTATTCACACTATCGTTTTCGCAGAGATTTCAATATCGTAAACTCTTTTTCATTTAAAAAAAATGTATCGAACCGAGATCGTATCGAGAGCAGCACTATAGTGAGAACCAAGCCTTAAAAGAGTTGCAGTTCGTATAAGGCTTCTTGATATGAGAACGCGGAGTTTCAATAGGTCTGTTCCAATACTTCTACGAGGTATGATTGCACACTAATTATTTGTTTTATTACTTCTTAATTTGTTTTTTTCCAGAATTCTATTTAATATTTACTACAACCTTAACATCGGTTTATATTTAAACATAAACAGCCGAATTCCCTAACAGGGCTTAACTTTAAGACCATCGTAAATTGACAGCAGAGGGCTTAAACTGACAAGAGCAACAATGAGTAAAAAAAAGCATAATTATCATTTTCTTTGATTACAGAACCGGCAAAAATGGTGAATTTTATTCATTTTCGGGAAAAAATTATATTTCTCTTACATATTTCAAGGCTTTATAGCAAGGTTTTTATTCTAAATATCCCTATATAAGCGTTTGTTTGTTGACATATGTAACATAAATTATGACAATATCAAAAGCAAAACAAAACTCTAGAAGATTTAAATTCCATGGCAACTAGATCGGGTTTAAGTCTTAAATCTTGTTAGTGAATCTGTCTGAAGATGTGTCTTTATTTGTTTAAGATATAAATTTGAAATTTTGCAGTCCCCTTTTTAATTCTACAAGGGTAGATTTTAAAAATCTGATAAAATTTAGCAGAAGAGCACTTAGTTAATACTTTCAACGCAAATTGGCATGATTAAGTTACGTTTGCTAATTGATGAAATACAAAAAAATTAGGTAAAATTTAAATTTCAATGTTTCAATGAGCTTTCTGAGAAAATGTCCATCTATTGTGGTAAATTTTTACATTCATATACTTTAATTAACCTAAAGACAAACGTGCAATGATATTTAAGAAAAAGTTAAGAACGCCAAGAACTGTTGCGGAACCCTAAAATAATTCGTGTCCGAAATGCATTTGACCAATTTTTCTTAAATATCTTGGAAAAAATCTGAATTTAGCCTTACGTAAAAATGGCAGAAACCAGTTTTATTCCAATAGATTTTTTACATTTCTACCAACGGCTTGCGGGACAACTTAGACTAAGATATTTGAAAAAAAATGTCTTGATCCTAGTTTTTAAGTTTTCAAATTTTCAATCTCCTGAAATTTTCTTTTTCAAGATGTCTATAAGTAATAGAATAATATTTTTCTGCACCATACGTAGGCCCGATTCTAACCATTTGAAAAATGAAACAATTTTAATTTTAGTTTTTGTCGCCCTGTATCTCACAAAGGTGATGTTAGTCGGTCCATAATTATAGACCTTTTTTTTATGAAGAACATAGAATAGAAAAGTAGTTTTTTCATTAAAAAGAAAGATACATTAAATGCAAAAAAGTTATAATGTGTTAAAGACACGCACAATACCGCAAGTTACCATTGTTCTGAGTACCATAATTTATGGAACAGCCTGTATAAACAGTATTTGAATATTATAACTACATAACAAACAAATTAGCATAGAAATGAAAAAGGTTATTAGGACAAAAGCAGGCTGTTTTAGTTTGTGATAGTACGCCCAATAAATAACGTGGATTTTTCAACACCTCTTTGACCGGATACATGTCCCCAATGGTCTGAATGTTAAAATGGTTAATAGGGACCCACATTAGGTTATAGGTCTTCTGCTTATTATTTCCTTGAATCCCTGACAGGAGTTTATGGGGTATATATTTTAACTAAGTAAATTTCAAACAATTTTTATACGAATATTCATAGAAATCCATCTTATGTGAATTTCTTGGCGAGAATCTTATAAGAACATGCTTTATGTTACGGGGGCAGAAGGCTCCCTTATCTTTTGATTTTTTCCTACTGTTTCATTCGGATTTATAAAGATATAATATAATTATCCAATAAATCTGTTTCATGGTTATAATCATCAATAATTATTGATGAAGTATAGGTGTAATTTTAGCTTATTAACTGTAACCGTTCAAGGTTTCACTTAGACAGCTAAATTGGAGCATTTTTCAGGTCTTTCGTATTAAAAGAGGCAACTTAGCCTGTAAACTGTGCCACTTTGAAAATAGGAAAATAACTAAGTATTTTGAAAATTGGAACTGTTAATTATCAGTTATGTAAATTTTCATAATAAAGACGCCTTGCTAATATGGACCTAGGGCCGTTGTCTCTATGGCTCCACCCTAGTTACAACGCTGCTTTTAGAGATCAATATGCACTAGCGGGGTAATAACTTATAAACGCGACCGTGGGTATATAACGTTGTTTCTTACATCGTGTATGCTTGGTTGTCAACTCAACACAATTTGAATCAAACCCGATCATAAAGGAAAAACGACGAAATCCAACCACTTGTTATTTACTAGCAAGCGTATCTCGCCCACAATTTGAATCATACATTCCCCTCCATATGTCTGCAGGTCAGTGCACAACCAAGCGACATTGCCAAGTCTGCCAAAATATAACAAATCGATGCTCGGTTTGTCCACAAAAATTAACAGTTGCTCCGAGATCAGTTTGAAATGTAGAAACGACAAAAGTTTCACGCGAAAACCCAACTGGATTTGTTTTCAAAATTCAGCCAAAAATACTGACTACTGAGAGAAACAACAAAATATAAAATATCCGTTGAATACTTAGAGAATTAATAATCGACTGAATCTATAATTTTAATATTAGTTGCATAATGATTACATAACTTTTAATTATTAGTTGTAGAAATTTGTATCAATAAATTTTTATTGAACAAAAAACTGTGTTTATGGATCATGTTTGCATTTCTGTATACATTCAGTGAAAAATAAATATATCAAGCCAGAATTAACCATTTTTTCAAAATTTATGTATTTCGGGGCGTAGATTGGGAAAATTAAAAAAAAAATGCAGAGCAATTTAATGCTTGAGATATTCCTGCTTTAGAAGTCATATAGGAAAATTAAGGATAAAAACTTAGAGATACGGTCTTCTAAACGTTAAGAGGAATAGTTGTCTTGTGAAACGAACAAAATCTTCCATTTTAGCTGGTTTAAATACTAAAACAAAACCATTTTTTATTGTTGAATTTTTAAGGTACAAAATTTGATTGTCCTATTCTTCCGCTTGACTATTAAAACCTTTCCTTGTCAACTTAAACCACTTTTATAGTTAACCATATTCGTGAACTGGAAAGTCACAATTTTTTAATTTTAGCAAAAAAAGGGTAAACATATAGTAACGATGAAAAAATTAAACACTGATATCTCAATCTCTAAAGTAGATACAACTTAGGAAAGAATAACTAATAAGTCAAACATTTCCGTGAGTTTTTGTCCATTTTGACAACCTATGTAATATTTAAAATGAAGTAATTTTTAAGACACTTTTCAATTTAAAATGAATTGTATCTATTGTATCCCAAATAACTTCAAAATACATGATTTTATGGTATTAGAGAGCTGGTAGTAGAAATTTTTAAATAATCTGTTCGTGTGACGGAAATTGAAAATAATGAAGATCTAATAATAAAAAATACTAATGACCACTTCTAGCGTTACGTTAACATTGAGTTGTCTATTGACATCTCATTACAAATATTTAAAAGCTGGAGCCCATAAATTATTTGTTCGCGTCTGACCTTTGATTTAACTACGGTCCTTAATACAACCTTAATGTAAATCGAATTGAGAAGTGTATATGTTTCTGCATTCACTAGTAACTAATTTTTTGATATAAGAAAATTAAATTGATTTGTTGGTGCAAGCTTCTATGAAAATTTTCATAAGGTTATAATAAAAACAAGAAAAACAATTTCTGTAGCCTTCTTACTGCTGCTACGAGGAAAGACGGAATTTCCAAACTGTAGAAAGAATAGAGCACTAAATTATTTGCTCACGCCTACCGGAAGATTCCGTTAGGTGTAAAAATCAGAACTGTTACCAAATCAAACGTTACCATCACTGATTCTCCACAGCCAAAGAATTTTTTAGTAGTTATTACAAAAATATTAATATTTCTCACAACACCGGCGGATTTAGTTTTCCACTGAAATTTTACGCAAAATAATTAGATATATTAGAATTATTAAGAAGTTGACTATTAAGCGTAGTATAAATTTGCCAGATGTAAAATGAAAAATTTTAGTGCACAAGAAATTACAACACGAATCGCCCTAAATGATTAGTTTCCATGTAATAAACAGATACCTCCAAAATTTGTTTTAGTCCATCAATGGTTACAAGTGATCAAACATCTTATCCCCATACGGAAAAAATGTTAACGGAGCTTCAAATTCAACTTTATTTGTAGTTGTAACTTTAATAATACAAATTAATGAGGTGTTATTGTTTATTAAAGTTAAATATATTCATGATTACGCTCGTTAAAAAAGGTTTCAAAAATAATTATATTAATGATTCAACTTAACTATAAGCCCGTTTTAATTGGGATCTTGACTGGATTCAAATATAAATACAATTTTGCCACGGAACGGTAGTTTCCACAATAGAAATCCAAAAAAATACAATGCTTTTTTTATATTTAAGGAATTAAATTTTTATGTAATAATAAAACTGTAATTAAATGTCCTTCAAGTCAGGTGACAACGAACCTCAATCAAAGTGAATGATGTCATTCGATACTAACGTCATCGCTGACACTCCGTCCTAATATAAATATAAACGGAATTTAAAATTTATGATTTTTAAAGTACCAGTTTTATTAAAAAAAATGTTAAATATTTTCAACTACATTAGGTACTTATGCATCGTTTTAAATATTTTACCAAAAATAGTCAACATCCCAAATAGGCGTAATCTCCGTTACTTGCTTTTCACAGACTAAATCTTGAAAACCAATTGTAATATATATATATATATATATATATATATATATATATATATATATATATATATATATATATAGTAAAATGCGAAAAGTAAATGCAAACTTCGTCCCAATCATATCCTTTCCGTTTTAGAGGTTGAACAAATTGCTACAAAACACAATTTATCCTATTCTACCACCATCGAGATGATGGCCTACCTGTACCACCATACCGAGAAAAAAGTCAAAACTTACCCTCCCCGCAACAGTGATACGGCAGAGGTACATGTTTCGTCTCTACTAGACTCATCAGGGTACCGACATGCACCTGTCTGTGCAAAGGACAAGGACATGTACCTCTGCCGTATCACTGTGGCGGGGAGGGCAAATTCTGACTTTCTTCTCGGTATGGTTGTACAGGTAGGCCATCATCTCGATGGTGGTAGAATAGAATAAATTGTGTTTTGTAGCATTTTGTTCAAACTGTGCAACCTCTAACACGGAGAGGATATGATTGGAATGAAGTTTGCATTTACTGTTCGCATTTTACTTCATCAATACACGGAGTTGCATATAGTTGTGTTTTCTGAATGTGATTTCAGCACTACAACGGCATAAAGTGAATATATTCACTGCTATTGCATCTCACACGGAGAAATCCGTGAAAGCCGCATAAATATTTTATATATATATATATATATATATATATATATATATATATATATATATATATATATATTTATATATATATATATATATATATATATATATATATATATATATATATATATATATATATATCCGCTTGGTTTTTATTTTCGGCGGTCAACTAGTGAACCACAAAAGATTGTCCCAGAAGATTACATTACGTTAAATTATAAAAGAACATGAAATAAAAAGCTTTCAAATAGAAAAAGAAAATAATTTGTTTACTGTAAAAATTGGTATGTTATTTATAGTTCATACGAGTATATATTAAGTCAAATGAAATTAATCGTTGATATCTTGACATTTAAATGAAATATTAAGTAGTCCAGTTATTAAATCTTCATGTAACCTCCGTTAACCCACTGTACTGATTTTGGGGACCTTTCATAGTTAAGCTCAATTTTCATGAAAGAATATTTTGTAGATCAAGAAACAAATGTTAATAATAACAAATTTTAGTTCCCCAATGCTAACATTAATTTTTTTTTTTGCTGGAATTCGCCGGTATTTTCAAAAATTATCGTGTAAAGGGCAAGTAAAGGTAAATAGCGAAATCAACATATGCACTTAATTAATAGTTCTGACTAATTATTACCAAAGTAACTTCATAAAACAAAGTACGTATGATGTTAGACACCTTTTTTTTGTCAAAATTTCAATAAATTGCGAAAGATGCAGTTGGAGACAGAAACAAAAACAAAAGAAACACGAACAAATGATTTTCTACGTGTTAATATTTATTAGTGTAAAAGCAGCGACGTGGGCGTCACGAACAAATAATATAGGGCAGCTATTTTTTAGAAAAATCAGTGATATCCGGGATAATAGCCTTGATTTCCAGATTTGTATCCTCAAATTTATTCCATAGAAATATTGTGGTCTATTTTCAAAAGACTTTTTATCAATATTTTTTCTACACGGCTTTTTGTTGTAATATAAAGACATGCATGCATTATGTACTATTCTCATCTCCACTAGCATTCGGAAATATTTTCCTAAAATCAGCAGGAATTTTCAAGATAATCTTGGCATATATCACTGGTGCTAAAATAACTTAGGAAAAAATCCGGCAACAAGGTAAAAACAGAGAATGACGATACGAACGGACAAATAACAAATTTTCAACGACCATACCTGCCCGTTCGTCGAGCTCTAGGTGGGTTGGGTCGACTTTTTAACCTTTTAACGTCAAACAAATCAATCGGGCTCGAAGGGCCAAAAATTCCGCACATAGAAATTCCTTTTCCCAAAAATGTGTTAGTGACAAGGGTGCCACGACTGCTCTATATATTTAAGGATATTCGTTATAACGTAAAATGTCGTTTTTGTATTTTTTCGTGTTGTGTTTTTTACTCAGTGTAAACGGTCAGTACGAGTGGCAAGCCCGCGATGCCTTTGATGAGGTGTCCCGCGCGATAAGGGCGATAAACAAAGATAACTGCGAAATTCAACACGTAGGGGACCTGTATCTTCCGGAAGACTCCATCTCCCACCTGCCAGACATAAAGGATGTCAATATAAACCCGGTGTTTCCAAATAGGACTCAACTACTCCACTTACATAATATGGCTTTAAATCGAGCGTTCTTCTGGTCATACATTTTGCAAAGTAGATTTATTAGGCCAGCTATCAATGACACGTATGATCCTGGTATGATGTACTATTTACTGTCCACAGTAGCAGATGTGTCAACAAATAAACACTTAAACGCTAGCGCAATTTATTTTGCACCAAATATGTCGTATTCAAGTTCTTACAGGGGATTCTTCAATAAAACCTTTCCTAGGTAGGTGATTTATACTTTAAACACAAACACATTGGCCAATAATAAATCGAGATATTAATATTTATTAATTATAGAGTTTTTTTTCACACTAGAATTAAAATAAATCATTCTCAAAAGTAATTTGACGAAAAATAAAAACGACTTAACTAATTAGCACTTAAATTTATAGATAATATATTCCTGTTTACTGCTGTCCAGTGTATAATATAAATATTACTCATGTCACAGGTATGTTACTGCATTATTGGATCTTACAATTAGTCAACAGGTATATATGTTGGTTATTAAGGTGCCTGACTGACAATAAGAACACCTTTAATATATATAAAAATTTTTCTAAGAATAAAATGGGTTAAAAAATCTTCCCTCCACTACATTGATAAAAATTTAGTGTTCTCGATCCCATATTTAAGAGAAAATACTTTTCTATTTTTGGTTTTAATCAACATCATTAATATAAACATCTCCATAATACACAATCAAAAGCAAGAACTATTGTTATTTTATTTAATTATTGTACATTTTTGACATTAAAAAGGAAAGTGCTGACGAGTTTTCTGTTTTCAAATTTTTTTACAAAATCTTTACTAAAGTTTTTTCTGGGACACCAAAATAAAAAGGACAACTGGAATTTAGAAAAGGAACTCTAATATCCCCTTAGTTTCATGTTTTTTCCTTGTAACTTTTACAAAAATCTGGCTAAGAAAATACAGACAATTTTTCAATCAGATGATACAACCAAAATTTTTCAATGCCTTGAGAAAACAAATGATCATGGCTTTCGTTACAGCTTAATTAAAAATACGACTTTTTGTGCCAATGTATTAAATTGCTACAGTGGTGATAACAAAAACATATTTACGATATATAATTATTTGCACCAATTTAATCTTAAATGTTACCCACCCCTTAATTCACTAACACGGTTTAACTTTAAAACTAGTCTAAACTGACAGTAGAGGGTTTAAATTGACAAGTACAATAAACCAATCAAGTTTTGAACCTTAAAAAGCAAGGATAAAAAATCTTTTTTTATTATCTAATCGGCAAAAATGGAAAATTTTGTTTATTTCTTATACCGAGTTCAAGGTTTAATCTCTAGGGTTTTATTTTTCATAGCCCTGTATGATGGTTTATTTATTGATATGCAATATACATTACAATAATATCATAAGCAAAACAAAATTGCCCCACTAAAAAACCTAACTTTTATGACAACTAGATCGGGTCTAAGTCTTAAACCTAATCTGGCTATTCGAATTTCATTTACTTCAGTTTTTTCGCCCGGTTAATTCATCAATAAAAGAGGTTAGAAGTGGGTTACTCGCTTAACCACCAGATTTGTGTAAGTCATAGCGGAGCATAATTAAAATAACGGGTAGGATAACTATAAAATTTCATTAATAAAATCGCTTCATTTGAACGAGTATTATTATTAAACCATAGGCATGCGTTTTTTGTTACACATGGTTGGCTATTATTAACATAATCACAAATTATATCATCTTATAGATGCAACAAAATGCGTTCCTGACAAAATCAAATTTCGTGAACTTGCTTCCTCGTTACCCGCTATTTTACACCAAGAGAAATTGTTAAAATTAAGAGTACCGCCACAGATTACTTCATCTCAACCAGATGCAACAAAGGGCGTTCCCACCAAAAGCAAATTTCTAGGCAGATTTCTATTGAAGTGAACCTAATTTTACTGTGTACGTTTCGTCGTGTTGTTTTCTATTCGGATTTCATATTTTTTATATGAAATTATCTTTTATGTTTCTGCTTAAAATAGTATCAGGAACTCCCTGTGCTTGCCGTGACTGCAGATGAGAAAATTAGAAAATATGGCTGTGCATTTGAATATTGCCAGAAATTATACAAAACAAAAAAAGTAATGTGCTGGTCCAAATTAATAAATTATAACAAATGATTAACCTATGTTTAACTGTAAATTGGTGTAAAAATATTTGTCTAGATAACTGACAAAAAATATAAGATATTAAGTTATCTAATAAAATTTTGTAAACCATATTTGAACGTTTAGTGCATTCACTAACTGTTTCTAAAAATATAATCTATATACAATTTTCCTAAGTCATTCAGAATCTATGAACAACAAGCAAAAAAAAATTAACTAATTTGTTAATACCACAATGGAATCAGTTTTTTCTGTTTATTTTACGAAAAAAGAAAGTACTAATTAACTCCTAGTTGTAGTATTTTGTAGTTTTGAATTATTCGTTCTTAACATGTACCTACACTTCAGAGGTTAGATAGGCAATGCTTTATTTGCCATTTTCCTTCTTTATGTTGTATGTATCCATTTTTTTAGTAAAATCATAATAATCACCCTTCTTCCACTTTATATACAGTACAGTGTTTTTCGTATACTGAGAAGGCAGTGTAGATCTTTTAATTAGTCAATGTTATCAGGACTATATAAACACTGTTGAAAACTCTATTAATGGTAACTCAAAGGTTTCTGGAATTTTGTACGTCCTAAATTTAATATAGGTTCTTCTTCACAAGAAATGCATCTGAACAATCCCAAGATTGATAATGGTGCCAATATTGCTGATCTTTTAACAGCATTTTTTTTCATCAGTTTTGAGTCTTAAAATTCCTTTCCCGACAACGATACTGCTATTTCTAAAATATTTAGCAGTGCCAATACTATTCAGAAAGCCCTGCTTAACCGCGATATAACTAAAGGACCTGGTCTGGATGGTGTACCAAATAAAGTACTGAAGTTTTGGTCCCATTTCTTAAATCTACCCCTTTTTTTATATCTTTCTCCAGTCGCTTGACTCAGGCATTTTTTCTAGGAATTGTAAATTTTCTTTTTCTACCCTATCCGTAAATCAGGCAGCAAGAACGATATTAGGAATTATCGACCAATTAGCATTCAATTTTCAAGCTCTTGGAGAATTGCGTTGAAACTGTCTTCACTAATGCATTTAAAAACATGATAGTTAATCATGAATATAGATTCATTTCTGGTCGCTCTGTGGACACTAATCTCTTTGTCTACATCAACTACAGTAATAAATCATTCGATGAAGGTGTTAACACCCATGTCATCTACACAGATTTCAACAAAGCCTTTGATAAGGTGAATCATAACATTTTGCTCTCCAAGTTTTCAGGATTTGGAATTGCTGAAACGCTTTTATCCTGGCTGGCGTCGTATCTCTCGAAGAGGAAACAGCAAGTGAGAATAGATAGTTATGTGTCGAACCCTCCCATGCCACTTCTGGAGTTCCCCAGGAATCTCATTTGGGTCATCTACTTTTCAGTTTTTTTTATAAATGTCATCCCATTATGACATACTATCTTTGCAAAATGATGTTAATATAGTAGTCACCTGGTGCTTGTCTAATGATATCATTGAATATGGATAAATGTTGTATTAGATTCAGTCGTGTTAAGAGCTCTCTTGCCCATCAATATTTATTTGATAATACTGTACTTAGGGTGGTTCCGGTGGTAAAAGACTTAGGAGTGTATCTGGATACTAAGTTAATCTTTTCTGAGCATTTTGAGAGAATATCTTGTGGAACTAATCACATGCTCGGTTTCATCAAAAGATCTTATAATGATTTTAAAGCGTCAATGATATTAAAGTTTTGTTATAGTTGTGTTGGAATGTTCTTGCATAGTTTAGTCACCATATTATCAAATATACATAAATCGCTTAGAAAATATTCAGCATAAATTTATTAAAATTCACACACACATGCTTCTACAAGTGCCTAATCATATCATTGTATTTTGTACCTATTACATAGCCCCATAAAAGAATGGTCGCGAATACAAATCTGGGGCAAATGTGTATTACTATAGATTAGATTTTTTTAATACTGATGAGAATGTGTTCAAGACTGTCTAGGCCAAGATTTAATTGTAAATGTTGAATTACGTTAATAAATTATCCGATGTACTTAGCCAAGCGGCTTTTGCACTCCATTCAGGGAACACTCACAAATCCCAGATATACTCAGATATCAAAAGGATGGAGCATTGTGGAAGGCCCTTTACACGTTTTCGGGTCCTATATGATGTTATGGTCTTCTGAATTTCCCATGAACGTCCAGATAGTTCGACTGGTCCCAAGGAGCACTGGCTTTTGCATGACCTCATACAGCTGTTCGCTAAGGCCCAACCCTTGATATCAAACCGAAGACTCTTCGTATGACGCCGGTTGTTGATAAAATTATGGGGATCATCCGGGTGTTATTCATTCACCATTGTGAGCGTATTTGTACCTCTAGGTCTCTATACTTGACTAGCTCTTTATGATTATTGTTAGGGATGGCGACTTCTATTAGTGTTGCTTGCTTGGATGTTTTATCTACTAAAATGAGGTCTGGTCTGTTATGTGCAACTCTATGATCTGTCAGCACAGTTCGATCCCGATACAGCTTGAATTTATTCTCCAATATACGCTCCGGGTTATATTCATAGTATGGCACTTTCTATATCCGCAACAGTTTTAATTTCTCTGTGATCTCTTGATGGAAGATCTTGACGGCTTAATCGTGTCTCTCCTTGTACTCCGATGCGACAAATTCTTGGCATCCTCCCGTTATAGTATTCAAGCAAGCAACAGATTTTCGTAACCAATGCTTCAGACGGTTGTGCTATGAAGCCTCGTAAACGTCAGCTGCGGTTGCGTGGGAGGGTGGAGCAGCGGCAGCCTTCTACTCGCGTTAAAAAAAATTGTTTTTAATCATTTCCTCCCTGCATTTGTCGAATGATAGTTAACATAATTATTTGAAGATAAAAAAAAAGTCAGGTGGCTGTACCGTGGTGAATTATACGTCAGCTAGTCACACGAACATGCAAAAAAAATTTTTTGTTCAGTGATTTCCTCTCAGTTAAAAATTTGTCAGAGGATAGTTTACATGCTACTTTGAATAAATAAAAACGTCAGCTGGTTCTATATTGGTGGAAAAATCGTCAGCTGATGCAGTGAAAGGTGCAGTGTGGAAGCCAGACGTGAGCGCCGATCGCCTACTTAAATACGTTAAAAACTAAATTTTAATTAATTTATCACAACTTTTCTTTATTTATTTATTTCATTACACTTCATGCACGCGCTCTTATGTGCCAATCAAACCAATCTTCTTAATAAATTGCAATATTTAAATATATGCACTTTGGCTAAAACTCAAATACGTTAAAATTTATAAATATTGAAATAAATAAATAAAGAAAAGTTGTGATAAATTAATTAATTAATTTAGTTTTTAACGTATTTAAGTAGGCGATCGGCGCTTACGTCTGGCTTCCACGCTGCACCTTTCACTTCATCAGCTGACGACTTTTCCACCAACATAGAGCCAGCTGCGTTTTTATTTATTCAAAGTAGCATGTAAACTATCCTCTGACAAATTTTTAACTGAGAGGAAATCGCTGAACAAAAAAATTTTTTTTTTGCATGTTCGTGTGACCAGCTGACGTATAATCCACCACGGTACAGCCAGCTGACTTTTTTATCTTCAAATAATTGTGTTAACTACATTTGACAAATTTTCAGTCGGGAGGAAATGATTAAAAACTTTTTTTTTTAACGTTAGTGGAAGGCTGCCGCTGCTCCACCCACCCACGCAGCTGCAGCTGACGTTCACGAGGCTTCATGGCACAACAGTCTGAGGCATTTCACAAGTTATCGCCCAAGAGGAAATTGGTCACGAAAATCTGTTGCTGGCTTGTATACTATTATGTGTTGGATTGTTTCTGATGTTCGACATACATATCAGCACTAGTCGTTCTGGATCGAGGGGCCTCTAATTATGTATTTCAGATAGTTTCTCGTTATGATAACCTGATCTTGGATAACTAGTAGGGAGCCTTCGTTTTCAAGAAACATTTGCCCTGACATCAACCAGTAGTTCGACGCTAATTTGTCGACATTTTCCTGGTTGACCTCATTGGGGTGTCGTAGCCAGCTTCTGTAGCCAGTTTTGAAGCGTTTCTTTGTCTGGTTGGAGATAAGAAGTCAGTTCATGGTCCCTCAAATGCAGCGGTATTGAATCACCCGCCTCTCATATTGCCCGGTGTAGCACAGAAGACTCTGCCAGTCTGTGAAAATATGAGTGTAAACTTGTTAGTTGTTTGATTTAATTGGTCACCAATATCCACCAATACTCCTCCTCTGTGGTATCTTGCTAGCATTTTCCGCCCAGTAGCACTACGAGGATGATGTTTGCGTGCCAGCATTTCACAATTCCAAAAGAGTAACTCAGTGCAGAGCACGCGTAGATGTTTTACATGTTTAGGGTGGTTCGGAGTTTCAGCCTCACCCGTCTTTTAGACTCGGTCTTCATATTTCGTTGATCAATTCTTTGTACCTGATTCATGCTCAAGTATTTATAGGTCTGTTCTGCCTCCATTGCTACAATAGTTTGGCTGTTCTGGATCTCAAATTCCCCCGGTTATATCTTTCCTCTAATTGTGTTTAAAATGCGGCATTTATAAAGACCGAACAGCATTCCTATATCCTCTGAGACTCCTCCACAATTTTGAACATTTGTTCCAGCTAACTTCTGGAGGCAGTCAGCAATTTAAGATCATCCTTATACAGAAGATGATTTAATCTTACCACCTCTCCTGAAGCCGCATCTTGTGGAATTTAAACGGCATGATAGTGGGTTTATGGCAAGGTAGAACCATTATGGACTTAATGAATCTCCCTGAAATATTCCCCTCAATGTTGTTGCTGAAAGGTATTGCATTTGGATCTAATATTATTATATCCCATATACTTAACCTAACGGCTTTTGCACTCCCTTCAGGGACCACTTGCTCATCCCAGATATATTCAGATATTATTATAAGAACATTAGAAAAATACCTTGACTGCAATTATTGTTTTTAAAATTCCGTTAGGTCGGATATATTCAAGATGTTAAATAATTGCCACCTTAAAAAAAAATTCTTTTGTTTGTTAACAGAAGTATGTTTAGCGCAATTTTATAAAAATTCGAATTAATTGTTTTTAAACTTTTTACTAATAGGAACGGTGACTGAAACCAAATTTAAATAAAATAACAGTCATGTCAAGAAACAAAAAAAAGTTTTTGTGCCATGGCGGTTTTCACATCTCGAATTTTTGCATTAAACTTTCGAGACCATCGAAAACTTTGGCTGGAGCTAAGCCTAGTGAACTACTAGTTAGCTTAGTTCTACTGTGACATGGATCTAGTTCGATCTCAGTGCGCAGTTTATTTTATACCGAATTTATATCATTTAGTAGTTCCTAAAAAATAGGATTATATTTTCAGTAGAAATATAAGAAATGTATATAAATTTCCAGAAAAAATAATCCCTATTCTTTCTGTCAAAATGTAAAAAAAAATCACAAAATAATTTTTTCATAGAAAATTTTTCAAACACGGGTTTGATAGATAAAAAAAATATTTTACGCAGGAGAGTTGGATATTTTTTTTATTAAGGCTAGTAATATCATGCAAGTAGAACATTTTTTTTTAAATAGATGATAGCAATGAAAATTTTTTGGTAATTTTTCGCGAATTAAATCTTCTCATTGTCATGGAAAACTTCTTACGTAATACGCATAGATGTTCTCAATAATATTTCTTTCCATACCTATATTTCCCAGATAGTCTCCAATGAGATCCCATGAAAAAGATTTTTAGTCAATTGAAGCATAACAATCATAACGGAGATAAAAAGAAATCTTCCTAAGGATTTTTACACCATCCAAAATTTGTTAATTTAGTATCTTATAATTTTTAGCCACGTTTTTGGCACTATCTAAAAATATATTTTTTTGGCAAACTAAGATGCTGTTTATAAAAATATTTTTGTAAATGGATTTTGGCGAATGTAATAAAATAAAGTTAACTAAAAAGTATCGGTCCAGTAGTATGGGCAAGTTGCCAGTTGAAAACCTGGTCCGATATTTTCTTTTTTATTTTTAAACAAAAAAACTATTCAATGTTTCTGCCTTCGGGTCTATCTAAAACTTGCATCCTCCTGAGTAACAGCCATTAGAAACTCAATGGATTATATATTATTATATACTACTACAGAGTTTTAAAAATGCCTTTATTACCGGCGGAATAAAATATTTTAACTTCTCTAACAATTCACTTTTCAATGGCCTGGCAATTTTCTTTCACTTCACTGACATAACGACCAGGGTTACATTACGCTGCCAGGTTGTCGATATCTGCTTCGTAGATATACATATGTCTTTTTTTTTATAAATTTTAACCCCTTTGAACAAATCGTTCAGTCGCTCTGATACTATCACTAATAAAACAACAAAGTTGTAACATTAACATACACCTACCACTTCCAGGTTTGCACCAAGAACATTTCGGGCAGACGATTTCAATGATCCAGTGCATTTGGAACGCATTTCTACATTAAATACATTTACAGTGCATGATTTAGGTGCCGTTAAACCAAACACAAGTGCGGATTACACCTCAGATTATTACAGGATAAACGAATGGTATAAGAAATGGTTGCCAGATGTAGTCAACACGAGACACGATACTAAAACCACATATCAGGTAAATTTACTTTTTGTATACAATATTATCTTATGAATTTAATAATAACGAGAGGAATAACGGAATATTTGGAAACCCAGCCTCAAAATTGCCTGAATATTTTACTGTTGAGTAATTTTAGCAGTGAGAAATGTATTCTGGAAAAGGAAATTTGACCTCATTAATGAAGGAGACCAGAATTAGTGTAGGTTACTTTAGTCACTGCACAGTTTTATATATATAAATATATATATATATATATATATATATATATATATATATATATATATATATATATATATTATAGAAATTAAGAACTTAAGAAGAAAGAAGTCACAAATTAACAAAAAATTGTAAAAAAATTTGCAACTTGAGCTCTTATAACTACTGAAAACAAAAAAAAATGGTTCTTATTTAAACCAGAAATGTCAGTCCAGGATTTTATAAAATTTCTATATCAAAACGTATCAATTATTTATCACAACTTATAGAGCATGTTAGTTGTAACAGAAGCGCTATGGCGTTTTGGGAACCAGTGAATCTTAAATGTTAAGATATTTTATAAATTAGTAAACATTGCGTACTTTGATAATTCAAATGGCATATTTATACGAAAATTTTTGTTTTTTGCGCACTTTATGAGCTTTTTTACTTGACAACGGCAACATTTTCTAACCTGTCGTTGCTCTAAAAATGCCGACTAGCCATCAACGTGCATATGCGCCTATCGCAAGCCTGCGACGAGCTTACCGCGAGCTTTCTAGCCTAGACGCCCATGGATTTCAGTTAAGAAAAATTAAAATAAATCTTAAAACGTACACTATACAAAAATATATTTTAAATTAAACACCAAAATTTGAAATCCATAAACAGTTACTGAATTAAAAATGCACCAATTTTAGTAAAACATAAATGATAAAAATTTTACTCCTAAAAGCTTATCAATCTATTGAAAAATGTGCACCTATGTAATGCAGACATATTTAGGTAATGTTTGACTAGCTTCATCCCCAATGGCCCCCTTACAGCTCAGGGATGGAGCGAGAAAAATATAAAAAAAATAGAGTAAATTTATATGCAGTTAAAAATCCAAAAAGACAGCATACCGTTTGATCATGCAACCAGGCTCCACAAAATATATTTGTAAAACTGTTGCTATTATGTATCTGGCACCATCAAGAGTTTTTCTATGCAATTTTTCCCCATAAGCATAAAAAGTATGCTCGAATTATATGTTATATCAAAAATATCCAACAAAGTATATTTCTTAAACAAAAAAAAACAATTTATTGAAGTTCCCGGTAAAAGCAATCTAAAATAATTCTATGGCATGTAGGCTACAACTTCAGTCGGCAACCATGGACTGGAATATTGTTACACAGCGGACAACCTACTGTAGGTAGGTTTTGATATCCAATGACTTACTGAATAAAAGCTTTAAAGAATCGAACTTTCATCCAGTTTCGATAATATAGTCATAACCTTCAAAACAATATTTTTAGGTTGAAATCCGGTATGCAAATAATACAAATGAAACTTTTACATTCCACGGGCCTCCAGGTGCAGATGAAAACCCAGGACCAGTTAAATGGACTAGACCATACTTTGACTGTGGGAGATCAAATAGATGGTTAGTAGCAGCTGTGGTTCCGATTGCGGATATTTATCCAAGGCACACAGGATTTAGACATATCGAGTACCCCACGTAAGTAAACAAACTAAAAAAATCATTTGAGTAGGTAATTATTTTCTGTAACTTTTAACGGCCATGACAAAAAAACAGTGACGTAAATGTGTATTATATTAAAACAAATAAATAATTAATAACATGGTCTAACTTGAAAACTGATCTAAATTGATAACAAAAAGTTTAAATTGACAAGTGCAATGATAAGCCTTTTGAACCTTAAAGATCAAGTTTAGGAACAGTATTAATACAAGTGTTAAAAGTAACAATTTGTTTTGTAAATGGGGAATATTACGAAACGAGTGGAACAACTCCGCGAACAAAATAAAATCACTTTTTAACCGACTTCTAAAAGAAGGAGGTTCTCAATTCGTCGACTATGTATTTTTTTTTTTTATGTATGTACACCGATTACTCCGGAACGGCTGCACCGATTTGAATGAAATTTTTTACGTTATGTAAAGGAAGTTGCTGCGGTGGTCCCATATTTTTTTAGATGAAATTGGTGCAGTAAAATTCAAGATGGCGCTTACAATATGGCGGCCAAAAAAATAAATTTTGTCCGATTTTCTCCAAAATTTGTATGGAGGAATTTTCGGGGTTGTACCCAACGAATCTGAAGTTATTTTTCAAAAATTCAAAATGGCGGATCCAATATGGCGGACAAAAAAATTTAATTTAGTCCGATTTTCTCCAAAATTGGTATGGGGGAGTTTTTAAGATGCCACATAACGAATATAATATTATTTTAAAAAAATTCAATATGGCGGATCCAATATGGCGGACGAAAAAATCAATTTTGTCCGATTTTCACCAAAATTGGTACGGGGGAATTTTCGGAGTCGCATATGACGAATTTAAAATAATTTTTAAAAAATTCAATATGGCGGATCCAAAATGGCGGACAAAAAATCAATTTTGTTCGATTTTCTCTAAAATTGGTACAGGGGAATTTTAGGGGTTGCATGTGACGAATCTAAAATAATTTTTATAAAATCCAATATGGCGGATCTAATACGGCCGACAAAAAAATTAATTTTGTCCGATTTTCTCCAAAATTGGTACGGGGGAGTTATTGGGGTCGCATATGACGAATCTAAAATAATTTTTAAAAAATTCAATTTGGCGGATCCAATATGGCCCACAAAAAAATCTTTTTTGTTCAATTTTCTCCAAAATTGGTACAGGGGAGTTTTTGGGGTCGCATATGACGAATCTAAAATAATTTTTAAAAAATTCAATTTGGCGGATCCAATATGGCCCACAAAAAAAATCTTTTTTGTTCAATTTTCTCCAAAATTGATACGGGGGAGTTTTCGGAATCGCATATGACGAATCTAAAATAATTTTTAAAAAATTCAATATGGTGGACGAAAAAATCAATTTTGTTCGATTTTCTCCAAAATTGGTATGGGTAAGTTTTCGGGGTCTCACATAAAGAATCAGAAATTATTTTTAAAAAATTCAATATGGCGGATTCAATATGGCCGACAAAAAAAATCTTTTTTGTTCGATTTTCTCCAAAATTGGTACGGGGGAGTTCTCGGAGTCGCATATGACGAATTTAAATTAATTTTAAAAAAATTCAACATGGCGGACGAAAAAATCAATTTTGTCCGATTTTAACCAAAATTGGTACGGGAGAGTTTTCGGGGTCACACATGACAAATCTAAAATTATTAAAAAAAAAATAATATGGCGTATCTAATATGGTGGATAAAAAATTATTTATTTTCTTTAATTATCGATATTGGAAGGTGTTGGGGCCTATATTACCAATCTAAAATTAATTTTAAATTTAAGATTGTGGATTTTCTATGACAGACTAAATATTCGTTTGACCCCATTTGATTGGTATTTGGAAAACTCTAAGAATTAAAGAATTTTTAATGGTTCATTTTAGGGTGATTTACAGCTTTGGATAAAATTTGTCCTTTTTTGCCACTTTGGAGTCATTGCGAAGTACACTAATTTCGATTAGTTCTTAGTTCAAATAATTTATGAATATCATAATGAATTCTAAAACCAAAAATAGAAAAATAAAATTTTTATAAAAAAAATTGAACCGACTTCTAAAAGTGCGCTAAAAAGTAAAAAATAACTATAAATTTTTATATGAAATTGAACTTTTTGAAGTCGGCGCCAAATTATTTGTAAATGAAATAAATAACTACTAATATATACAAATTATGGTAAGAAAGCAATTACAAACAAAGTATTTTAAATCTGTTTATGCAAATCACATTTGGTCAAGTATTAGTTTGGCGCCGACTTCAAAAAGTTCAATTTCATATAAAAATTTATAGTTATTTTTTACTTTTTAGCGCACTTTTAGAAGTCGGTTCATTTTTTTTATAAAAATTTTATAACACATGTATTGTGCCCTATTTTTTCTACAAACACTCTGTACATTCGGGAAACATATTTAATTTCAGTCACTTTAATTTATATCCGAGTGACATTTCCTTAATGTTCCTACAAGGTTACTCGTCTTGTGAAGTTACTTATTAACAAGGAATACATTTTACAAACGAGACAAATTGCACATTTAATATAATTAAATTTATTTTTAAAATGGGTTTTTCGCTCGGTGTGTCCAAGACCGCTTTAGAGACTGTTGAATTTGGTAGGTACTAATTGGCCATAAAGACCCATTTTTTCGAATAAAAGATTTTTTAACTCCTCCAGTGGCATCTGTGCCAGCAAGTTCTCCAATATTTACAACACACGCTACTGTTTTTTTTTTCAAAATAAATATTACTTTCATAATTACTCCCCATTTCATAATAAAAATGTTTTTTCGTCCGATGAACAGTTTTCAATAACAAAATCTCCGCCCATTAGAAAGAGAGGAGAATACGGCTTTCCATCTTCTTTCTCTCTTGCACTGTCCTATGTCTATGGTGCCTTTTAAGAATATCTTAAAATTTCAAAATAGCATTATTTTTAAAAAAATTATTAATTGTGTCGTGGGGGAGTGTAACTAAATACTTAGTGAAATAACTCAACATATATTGCTTTTAAAATGAATAAAAACAGTCACATATATATGTTATTCTTATCCAATAAGGCCTAACAAAGAACGTACGCCATGGTGTAATAATAGTTATCGTTGAAATCCATTTATTATAGTGCTAGCCAGGTCACGAAAATCCTGGCGAATTTATAAATACATTTTTGAAGAAATCTCCTACTCGTTGTTTTGGTTAAACTCTAAGTAACTATATGCTGGAAATGTATAAAAAACACTTTGTTTATTACAATAAAATACAATTTCCAAATCGCTACTGTCAAAAAAATTTTTAACTCCCGTTAAGTGATATTGCTTTCTATTTTTTAGCTAATAATAATTTTTATAGTTTTAATGACACTTTTCAAATAATTTCAGTCAAGAAGAGCACTCTTCCGACAAATATATAAAATCATAAATGTTACAGTTCTATGACAAAAAGAATAAATAGAAATAATTCTAACGTCATTTAAATTGAATATAAGTGAGATAGGAAGGCGACGTTATGAGAAAAGACCAAAATATTGTAGTAACAATAAGGTTTATAATTAACCCCACGTTTTAACAAAACAAACCTAAAAACTAATAACAAATAAGGAAGTGAGCAATTATAAACTTATTTACATGATATACCTTTCCAGATAGAATACATTAAAAAGGTGCACCATCAGGGAATAATACAATACCGAATAGTAAATTAATTATATTTAAATTTAGGGCTTTAAAGCAATTACCGTGATAATGTCTAAATGATGGGAGTAATTATAAATTAACATTTTCAAAACCATTAGAAGTTTGTTATTCTTAATTAGGCAACTCTTACTGTTTCCTATTAATTTTAAATTATGAAAGTATGGTATTTTTTCTAGATACAAGAATTTAGATTTAATAGTATCTTAGTCAATGAGTCTTGTTTTATCGCGGAATTCTAGCACGAAACACGCAATGGGAGTCCGCAGTGATATAATTTTCTATCACTGCCGCCACCAGCGTTGCCATCACAGCTATACATAATTTTCCATTTTTAAAATTTATAACTCATATTTTCTATTTGATGTTAAAGACCAAGAAACAATTCTGTGTTGAATAATTATTATTATTATTATTATTTTGTTTGGTGGTATGAATATTTAGGGTTATTACTAAATAAAAATAGTTATAAAAATATATAATAGCCTTCGAAAAAAGTATTAACTATGCAACCCACGAAATTTTAAAATCTAATTTATTTTATTGTATAAAAAGCATGCATATATCATGAAATTTTTCAATCATCTTTTTTTACCTTCAGAAACTTGAAACAAATCAAATTACTTATATTTCTAGAATTTTTAAATTTGTATCGGTGGTGGTGCATATAAAAGTTTCTCAATATTAAATACCACTATAATATTTTTCTTGCCTTGTATCTTGAAACATACCTTGCAGCAGTTATTTAAGAAATAATTTTAAAAAACCAAAGATGAAAGTTTTGCTAGAATTTGTTAGTACACCAAAAAAAGAATTGAATACCGGAAACGTCAAATTTATTCTAATTTCAGATTTTTTAAATGGCACGTTCTATATGTATTTTTTACATCAATTCGACAGTTAATTCTAGATACGTCATGTAAAATCTCCAATTGTAAACTAAATAGTTTCGAGAAGGATGGAACTTTCTGCCTTTTAACAACCTGTGATGACCAAATAGTACGGCATTTGTACATTTCGAATTTAATTTTTCAAATTTTTAATCTTTCTCAAACGAGCCCAGAGTTGAGATTTTTGGGTATGGGATGAAAAACTAAGCTGTAAAAGTTATGTCATTTCAAGTTATATCATTTGGTTATTACAGATTATAAAATTATAGGAAATACACTAGCGCTCAAAAGTACAAGCTCACCTATAAAAAAAAATGAAAATTTTAAAAGTGTTATATTTCAGAAACTATTCATCATAAAATACTTTTACCTCTCATTGGAAAGCCTTCCAAAACGTTTGAACAATTTTTTTTGGAATACGTATTTTCTCTTCTGCGCACTTTTGAAATTGTAAAATTTTAATGGAATGATAAAAGAAAAAAAACGTGCCATTTTGGATGGCATCAAGTTATAATATTTTTAATACCAAAAAAAATTTTTTTTTCAAATTTTTTATGATTTTTTTTAATTAATGATGTACATAATATATAAATAAAAAAAAGTATACAGGTGTAAATAAATGTCCATCATAATCATTCATATTTATTTCAACATTATATATGTATGTAAATAATGTTTAAGTATTTTATCAAATAAAAACATTTGCATTTTTGAAATAAGTATGAATGATTTACACTTATTTATGCCTCTACACTTTTTTAACCGACGTCTAAAAGAATGAGATTCTCAATTCGTCTATGTATTTTTTATATGTATGTACACCGATTACTCCGGAACGGCTGCACCGATTTGAATGAAATTTTTTACGTTATGTTCAGGAAGTTGCTGCGGTGGTCCCATATTTTTTTGGACGAAATTGGTGCAGTGAAATCCAAGATGGCGCTGACAATATGGCGGCCAAAAAAAATTTTGTCAGATTTTCTCCAAAACTGGTATGGAGAAATTTTCGGGATCGTGCACAACGAATCTGAAATTATACTTGAAAAATTCAATATGGTGGATCCAATACGGCGGACAAAAAAAATTAATTTTGTCCGATTTTTTCCATAATTGGTGTGGGGGAGTTTTCGGGGTCGTAATTAACTAATCTAAAATTATTTTTAAAAAATTCAATATGGCGGATCCAATATGGTGAACGAAAAAATCAGTTTTGTCCAAAATTGGTATAGGGGTGTTTTAGTGGTCGCACCTAACGAATCCAAAATTATTTTTATAAAATTCAATATGGCGTTTCCAATATGGCGGATAAAATATTAATTTTGTCCTATTTTTTTCAAAATTGGTATGGGAAAGTTCTTGGGATCACACATTACGAATCTGTAATTATTTTTTAAAAAAATTAAATATGGCGGATCCAAGATGGCGGATTAAGGATTCTACATCTCTCGATTTGTATTGGGGAATTTTGTTAATGTTAATTACGATTTTAAAATATTTTTTTGAAAAACTCAATCTGGCGGATTCAATATGGCGCCATAAAAATTTTACATTTTTCGATTTTGTTCAAAGGTGGGACTGAATGTAGATGTATATAGCGAATATGGTGGGTTGAAAATTTTACCTTATTCGCATTTTTTCAGATTTGGATTAGGGGGTTTTCGAGGTCGTGTATTACGAATATGAAATTAATTTTTACAACTATTAGGTTGATAAGATACAATATGTGGGACTGAAAATTTTAAATTTTCCTATTTTGTCTAAAATTGATATTGCGGGGTTCTTGTGGTGTATACAAACTCAATATGCAGTATAAAATATATCGGGCTAAGAAATTTACATCTCAAATTTAAATGTCTATATTGGAAGGTTTTGGGGCCAATATTACCAATCTATTAATTAATTTGAAATATAAGATAGTGGCTTTAGTTTGACAGACTAAATATTTGCTTGACACAATTTCACTGGTATTTGGAGAAGTCTAAAAATCAAAGAATTTTTAGTGGTTCATTTTAGGGTGATTTACAACTTTGAATAAAACGGGTACTTTTGCCACCTTGGAATCATTGCAAGGTACACTAATCTCGATTAATATTTAGTGCAAATAATTTATGGAGATTATAATGAATTCAAAACTAAAAATTGAAAAATAAAATTTTTATAAAAAAAAAATTGAACCGACTTCTAAAAATGCGCTAAAAAGTGAAGTCGGCACGAAATTATTTCTAAATGAAATTACAAATAAAGTATTTTTAATCCGGTTATTAGAATCACATTTTGCCAGGTATTAGTTTGGCGCCGACTTCAAAAATTTCAATTTCATGTAAAAATTTATAGTTATTTTTCACTTTTTAGCGCACTTTTAGACGTTGGTTCAATTTGTTTTATAAAAATTTTATTTAGTTATATATTATGTACATCTGTAATTTAAAAAAATCATAAAAAATTTGAAAAAAAAAATTTTTTGTGTTAAAAATATTATAACTTGATTCTCCATCCAAAATGGCACATTTTTTTCGTTTATCATTTTTTTGTAGTGCGTAGATTTTTAAATGGGATATATTTTCGAATAATGGTGATTTTTCACAAAAACAGCAATAACTTGATAAAAAATTGATTAAAAATAACGCTCCTCATCAACGATCTCATTTTAAAGCTTTTGCGTTGAGTTTTTTAACGATACGTTTATTTACAGCTGCTACGCAAGCGGTCAAAGTTGCAATTTCAAGCATGCGCAGAAGAGACAAAACTTATTTAAAAAAAATTGTTGAAAGGGTATCACAAGAGCTTTCAAATGAGAGGTACAAAAGTCTTTTATGATGTATAATTTCTGAAATATAAAACTTTTGAAACTTTCATTTTTTTTTGTAGGTGTGCTTATACCTTTGGGAGGTAGTTTTTTAGGTTTCCATATTAACTTTATTATCCTTCATAAAAGTATATAAAATGTTTTTATATTGTGCGTCCCGGACGTCTGCATAAAAGACCCATCAAACCACTGCAAAATTATGTGACCGTGTCATAAAGATCTGATTTTACATCAACATATATCCTAAATGAATAGACCGAGTGCTTTACCATATACACAAAAAAAAGTCCGCCCCATAATTCATTTCGTCACATTAATGATTCAGTCACAAATCCCATAGTTTGGGTCCTAAACTTTTATCTAAATATTTTTTCTACATAACAAAAATTCTAACATCATTATTATATATGTTTTGAGTCTTCTCTATAACTATCTAGGCAATTTGTAGGTATACAGCCGCTTCAGTTGTAGAAATGGAATTTGATCGTATCGATATCAACCAGTGTCCTACAGGGTCAGGTAATGATGGTCTGAACAAATTTGCTGACACGGCACGATGTAAAAAGGACACAACGGAGGTAAAAATATAGAATACAGTTATTTTACTAAAAAACTAATGAGAGTAGAACGCTTGGAATGTCTTTACTCTTGGAAAAAAATACGAAAGGATATATTTGTCTCCCCAAAATCGGAATTTTTAACATTTTTTTAGCAGAAGTGTGTTAATGCATATGGTAATCGACTAATCAAATTTTTATTGTTTTAAAAATGCGATAAAGGCAGCTTTTTTATTTACAAAATCGGACAAATTGTTATACAAAATAAATGAGTATTCCGCAAAAAGTAGTCTATGGAATAGTCTTCAGCAAAGATGGCAAATCACACACACATTTAGGGGCCACTTCTCCGCAGTTTTCACATATCAGAAATTACCGTAATACGTAACAATGTCAAGTAAATTAATTTTGAAATTTAATATTAAGAGCGTCTTCAGAGGGCTTAAAACCCAACATTTACAAAAATACTAAAATTATTGATTGATTTAAACCGAATTTAAAAATCGAATATTCCATTTTAAAGTATATATTTTTTATTAAAATTGCCTAATAATGACTTTCTGTCGTCAACATCTTTGAAGGAGGTTTTTTTTTAAATATTTATTTACTTTGTGTTATAAACTAGCTAACTTGTGTTAGGTGTCAGTTCGACTCTAAAACTATTATTGATCGTTAGGTAAAACTGATTATTAAGCATCAATTTAACATAAAATCAAGGTGTTGTAGTATTTCTTTTATATAAAAGTAGGCAATTACGATGCATTACAAATTCTATATTTCTATTACTAATACCTATTAGATTGTACTAAGCATGATCAGAATAAAAATTTAGCTAATCCATATATTTTTGTTGATTCTAAAATTTTTATTCTAATATAAAAATCAAATCAATTCGTTTTAGTGTGAACCAATACATGGTTGGGGATTTAGAAGAGGTGGTTACCAATGTAGATGTCGACCAGGCTATAGACTGCCTCTACAAGTTAGAAGACCATTTTTAGGGGAAATAGTTGAAAGGGCTACCGAAGAACAATATTACAATGGATTTGATTGCCAAAAAATCGGATGTAAGTTTTAACCACTATGACAATAGGCTATTGATGAAAAATTAATCATTAAAAAATTTAAATCTCGGCTTTCAGAATTATCACAATATTTTAATTAGAATATATATTTCCTGGCAGCCATCAAGCGAGGACGTAATCTGGAGCAAAAAAAGTCACTTACACATGATTAGCTGTTTTAAAATAATCGACTTTTTAAAAAAATAGTATTTTTTTAACAATTAACAAATCGATTACATTAAACTGATCAGCCATGCAGCCCGTCTCAAAATTATATTATTTGATATTATATTACATTAATAGTTTTCAAAATTTTTACCAGTATATATGTTTATTATTCATACAAGCCGAATAAAAGCAAAAACTGACAGGGCACATGCGACACGTCGCTGAAGCCAGTCAGGAAGTCTTTAAAATAGACAAGGGATGAACATTTAGAACAGGTATTATTATTTAGAATAAGTTATTATCTTTGTCGCGAAATTATAAAAAGAACATGCCTGTTAGTCCAAGGCACAGATAAAAATTAGTGCTGTTTTTGACGTAAATTCCGAGATGGATGAGACCTATCCAGGGGTATTGGAGGCAATGTAAGAACAAACCCTACATAAAATAGGTTGGCGCCAAGAGAGGGGGGAGTCAAAGTTAGCTAAAACACATTTTTTAAATCTACAAGCCAAGAAAGGCAATGTGGGAAAAAAGTTTAAAATAAAAGTTGTAGAGATTTTAAAAATCTACAATTTGTGCGATCATTTTTGTCACTTTGTTATTGCAAAAATACCAAAAAACTCTTAAAATCGGCCATTTTTCGCATTTCAATTATTTATGGCAAAATTAACTATTTTTGTACTTTTTTTATTTTAAAGGGAAGCCCTCGTCATTTTGAACACAAAGATATTTTATAGCAATAAATCAGATAATTTTTTGCTGAGATATTGCTATTTGTTTATCTCAAGACGCAAAATGTTGAGTGCTATAACTTTTTTTGGGTGAACATTTTAACCTCCACAAAGGCTCAATCTCTTCATGAAGGCCTAAATTTCATATCTTGTTAGGGGCAAATGAAAAAAAATAATTTTCAACCCCTTAAATATCGTTCTAAAAAGGGTGTGTGCCATATTTATAATTTTTCGAGCTACCCCAGATTAAGAAAAACACCGAAATTGGTCAATTCGTTACCGAAATACGGCGAATTTTTTCGAGCGCTGCTGTTTAAAGCTGCGAATTCAGTTCTCTATTTCTTTATAAAAAAAATCCCCTTTTTAAAGCAGTATTTAAGGGGTTGAAAATTATTTTTTTCATTTGCCCATAATAAGATATGAAAGTTTAGGCCTTCACGAAGAGACTGAACCTTTACGGAGGTCAAAATGGTATCTCAAAAAAAAGTTATAGCGATCAACATTTTGCGTTTTGCAATAAACAATTAGCAATATCTCAGCAACAGATTATCCGATTTATTATTATTATTATATATTACTTTGTTCACTTTAAAAGCAAAAAAGTGAAAAAAAGTTAATTTTACAATAAATAATTGATATGAAAAAAATAGCCGATTCTGAAGGTTTTTTGGCTTTTTTGCAATCACAGATTTAACAAAAATGATCGCATAAAAGCTCAAATTGTCCGTTTTTAAAATCTCTACAACCTTTACGAGAAACTTTTTTTTTCTGCAAAATGCCTTTCTTGGCTTGTAGATTCAAAAAAAAACTGTTTTAGCTAACTTTGACCCCCCTTCTTGGCCCCAACCTATTTTTTGTCGTTACATTTTTACATCACCCCCAACACCCCTGGGTAGGTCTCATCCATCTCGGAACTTACGTCACTATATTTACCTATGACTTGGACTACGTAACCAAGCTAAAAATGATTCTTTGTGACCTCAGAACTATTGTAAATACATTCATTTAAAATGCGCTTGTACCTAAGATCTCAATAATTACAACTATGAGTGTCTTTAAATTACTTTCTTATAACGTCAATTTTATTAAATCATTATAGGGGTCCAAAAGCTACCTGTTCAATGGGAAAAGGCTCCATGGCATATTAGGGAAATGGAATTGGACAGACACCCTGAATACAGATTCCCCGTATACGGTCCTGCATCTTTAAATCAACCGAAAATTAATATCCACAGGGCCCTGGACTTTATACTAGGAATGAATAAAGATAACTGCAAAAACTACAAACCCGATGAACTTATCCTACATGGAGGTAAGGTAATGAGCAATATAATAAGAGCAATATACAATGAAACGGCCAGTAGTGTAACAATATAAAATAGCAGCTTCATTAGAGAAAATAAAAAAAATAAACAAGGTGACCTATAAGTATCTACTAATCTCTCGGGAGAGTACAGATGAGGTGAACATAACACTAAAACTCCTACATTTTTTTCCTAAAGTTCCTCCTGACAAAGATATAGGGCCCGAAATAGGTACCTAGAGATTTACGTTTTGTGGTTCTAATTTTAAAACTACCTTGTAAATTTTAATAAAATTTTAGCATAGTGTATAACAGTTTAAGTTTCATGATTTAGTTCTAAAACTATTCTTCTACTCTTATAAGGGAAGACCTGTTCCAATTACCGTTGGTAAGAGGAAACTAATATTGTTGCTGGAAAGCAAATTTATTGAATCTTTGAGGAATGTCTCGGGAACGAACGAGGTGTACCAAGAATCATATATATATATATATATATATATATATATATATATATATATATATATATTATATAACTGAACCTGGAAAAGAAAGAACTGCAATGGTGGTGGGGCTACTGACCATCTTCATAAGATTGGCATCATGACCCAATCTGCAGATAGTGTCTGGAGAAAGATGAAACTGTTGACGACCGACTGAGACTTTGAAATTTGGGAGATATATTATTTTTTATCGGAAGCCGTCAGACACGAGAATGCTGGGGCTCGCAAATACGATCGTCCTCGAATGACTAGCAGTAATGGTGGGATGTAAAGTGCCCAGTGAGAGCCTATATTTATTCAAGGATAACGGACTGACAGCTCATTGTTTATTAAAAACTAAATATATTATTTTTTAGATATTCTAAATATTTTTCTTCTAAATAAAATTTTTATAAAAAAAAATTGAACCCACTTCTAAAAAACAGTAAAAAGAGAAAAATAACAATACAAATTTTTATATGAAATTGAAGTTAAGTCGGCGCAAAAGAGCTGACAAAATGTATTATTCACATAAAAATATTGAGAAATACTTTATCTGTGATTGCTTCTAGCAGTAGCTTGTATGTATCTCGTGTTAGTAGTTATTTGTTTCATTTAGTAGTAATTTGGCGCCGATTTCAAAAATTTCAATTTCATATAAAACTTTATATTGTTTTTTCTCTTTTTAACGCTTTTTTAGAAGTCGGGTCCATTTTTTTTTTCGACTTTTAGTTTTGAATGGAGTGGGTTTCCAAGGTCGCAAAAAGATACCCATCTTATCCAAAATTGTAAATCACATTAAATTGAACAACAAAAAATTATTTCATTCTGAGAATTCTCCAAATATTAGTTTTGAATGAAATTGTACCAAACAAATATTTAGTTTGCTATAGTAAATCCGCTACCTTGAATTTTAAGAAATTAATTTTAGATTCGTAGCCTAATATTTAAAAGAACTTGAAACACGTAAATCTTTTAGTCCGACATATTAATCCGGTATATTGGGTTTGAGGAAATTAATTTAAGATCCGTAATATACTCACCAAGAACCCTCTATATCAATTTCTATAAAATCTGAAATACCTACCTACCTAAAATTTTTAGTCCCCTATTGCATCTGCCACACTTAATTGTAAAAATTAACTTTAGATTAGTAACCTACGATTCCGAACACCACCAAATACCAATTTTGAAAAAATGTGGATAAGGTAAAATTTTCAACCCACCATATTGGATCCAGCATATTGAATTTCAAAAAAAAATCATTTTAAACTTTCAATAACAATTTTGGAGATAATCCCCTAATCCCCTCAGTACCAATTTTGAACAAACTCGAGAGATGTTAAATTTTTAGTCCACCATATTGGATCCGCCACATTGGATTTTTTCAAAATAATTTTAAATTTGTAATTTACACACTCAAAAATCCGTCCATATCAATTTTGGACAGAATCGAGAAATGTAAAATTTTTAGTCGGCCATATTGATTTTTTTTAAATAATTTTAAATTCGTAATCTACACCCTCAAAAACCTTTCTATACCAATTTTGGACAAAAACGAGAGATGTAAAATTTTTAATCTGCCATATTGAGTTCGTTTAAAATAATTTTAAATTCTTAATTTACACCCTCAAAAATCCTCCTATACCAATTTTGGACAAAATTAAGAGATGCAAAATTTTTAGTCCGCTATATCGAAATTTTAAAATATAATTTTATATTCGTTATGTACGAACCCGAAAACTCCCCCATACCAATTTTGGAAAAAATCGGACAAAATTTTTTTGTCCGTCATATTATCAGCGTCATTTTGGGTATTACTAAACCAATTTCGGCCAAAATAATATTGGACCACCGTAGCAACTTCCTGAACATTATGCAAAATTTCATTCAAATCGGTACCGGCGTTCCGGAGTAAATAATGTCCATGTACATAAAAAAATACATAGAGGTCGAATTTAGAACCTCCTTCTTTTAGAAGTCGGTTAAAAAGTACTTTATTCCGATAAAATCATTAGTTTTTAAGATAAGTTAATTTTTCAAACGATAATAAAATCAATTCGTACAAATTATTTCATACATTACATGGGAAACTCTCTGCTATTCTGTGAGAGAAAGAAGACTTTATATTTAGGAATTTCTTTTGTCCAATCTAAATATCTTTAAAAGGGTTGGTCCTAGCTTAAAATATACAAGTAAAAGATTAAAAAAAATGTTACAAATTAAATTTAATCCACAATAAAAACTATAAAAGAGGAATACAAAAATAATAATTATCACTATGGCATATGTTCAATGGGAACTTCACGTACTTCAATACACTTTCATATTTTACAAATGTATTTCCGGTGAACTTAGTATAACGTATTCCTACTTCCATAGGTTGTTAGCTCATCCACATACATTATATATATATATATATATATATATATATATATATATATATATATATATATATATATAAATATAATTTAAAAGATATATTTTTTTTATTCAGTAAGGCCATTTAACTAGTTTCATCATCTCAAAAATCCTTCATTTTATAGAAATAATTGTATTGAGTATTTAAAAATCATACTTTCATTTCTATAGCATGATATTCTCTCAAAGTTTTAAACACCCATTTCTTGGAGTTAGTTGGTTTTTGTTTCCTCGTAAGAGTAAAAGAATGGTTTTAGCATCAGGCTATCAAGTCAAAGCTGCAATATACTACGCCAAAATATTGCCATCAATATATATTTTCAGTCTAACCAATGTAACAAGTGGGATATCTCGATAAAAGTTAATTCTTAAAGTGGATAGAAGTTCTGTAACTTGACTGGCACTATAATGAATGGATTTCAACGAGAATTATTACTACACCATAAGCGTGGATGATATTTTTTATTTATTTTAAAGACAGGATATATACGTAGTAGTTTCGGTAATTATTTAATTACACTACACTATGTCACAATTAATATCTGTTCCAAGACAGATTAGAATGCAGATTGGGAAAACCGCAGCCAAATTTCGAAGAACCGTTTGGTTTTTCAGATATTCTTCCATAACTTTTAAATTTATACTTCTATCGTATTTTTTAAAATAATCTTAATGAATATACCAAAAACGTTTTGCCCCTATGGAGGTGGACGATAATTTGCCGCTAAACAGTCGCTAATTGGTTGTTAATTGAAAAAAAATTGTTGTTTCTTATAAAAAAATGCATGTTTGCTCACTTGATAAAAAAGTTAACGAAACTACAATTAGCCTGCTAGGAATTTGCCGCGACAGAATGGAAATGCGATGAATTTGTTCGAGACTGATTTCGTTATGTATTCGCGATTATTTTTGCTGAAAACCCTGAGAAGTCCCTAGTTAACAAGATAAATTGTTCGAATCGAAAAATCGTCCGAATGATAATTTGCCGACAAATAGCCGCTAATTAGTTGTGAAAGAAAAAAACTTTTAACGCCTTATTTTTTAAAAATATTGCATATTTTGCTAACTTAATATAACGTTAGCGAAACGCCTAACTCAAAACTGATTTCGCCAAGTATTCGCGATTACTTTTGCTGAAAATCCTGAGAGATCTCATTGTTCGCGAATAATTTCCAAAAAACGGATATGATAAATTCCTATGACCAGAAATCAATTCGGCGAATTCTTATAGTGTATTCACAGACGAGACATCGAATTCACTGTTTGTGTGAAGAACGTGTGAATTAAATTTTTGGGAACTAGCTAAAATCAATCGCGACATATTTGGATGTGCAACAACTAATTTGCATAGACCAACGGTACACACTCTTGATAGGTGGTGTTTTGCTGAGATGAAGGGAAATGTGATATGCCGTGAATAATTCTTAGTGATTTCTCGATTCTCACGACTAACTCGCGCGCGATAATTGAAGTCTCGCGTGAATACATAGCGAAATTAGTCTCGAAAAATTAACGACAAATTTCTAGCAGACTAATTATTGTTAAAAATTATATTTTAAAGACAATCGCCTTAGGTGTTTTACTCACTAACTTTATATCAAGTTACCAAAACTGGCAATATTTTTTAAAGACCATTTTATTCTTATGTAGTTCGACGCCCTGAATTGAAATGTAAAGTCCGCTAACTTCTATCACATCATGTTCAAGGTCAAATTGATTAAAATTCACTAAAAAATCTGAAAAAAAGATATATGTACATTTTTGGGGACGCTGGATCCGATTCGTGATTTGTTTAGTTCCCAAGGGTAGCCAGAGGTCATTTCCGGGTTATTTCAAGGTCAAATAGAAAAGTCCACTAAATAAATCTGAAAAAGAAGATGTGGGTGTTTTTGATCGCTGAATCCGAACTTATGGTTTGTTTAATCCCGCAAGGTCAACCAGAGGCCAAATCAGCGTCACTTCAAGGTCAAATTGAAAAAGTCTACTAAATATGAAATTGAAAATATGTAGATTGTTGGGATTTCCAAATTCATGGTTTGTTTCATCCTTCGAGGTCATTTTAAGGTCAACCTAAAAAATGCATATTACAAAAGGCAACCAGTGGATAAATAGAGCACGTTTCATTATGTCGTTCGTTCCCTATTAGTTCGTTCGTTCCAATGGTTCTAGTTCCATTTCTTCCAACTAATTAATTGTTTATGTTCCAATTCTCCCGTTTATAAGCACATTGAACTGGCAAATGACCACGTTAATGTCCTTATCAACGATAGGTTAGGAACAGAAACAATCTCTTTGATCGAAAAAAGGGAACTGAAGCGGTTGGAACGAACGAAAAAAGAACAAACAATATAATGAACTGCGCCCATAGGTAGTAGGGTCACTAAATCTGGACATTCCAAAGTCAAATTTAAAGAAGGCGTGTATTGGATCCCAACCACTGAATATATAAGTTTTTGTGCCGCTGATTCCTTAAACATGAACCATCGCCATCTTGGATTTAAGAGTTTTTCGATTCATGATCAGTGTCCCCGAAAAACCCAGATACGAGATTTGCATGAACTACTCAACTTTTTATGAATCTAATTCTGCCATATTGAATAGATCAATATCCGTTACATAACAGATGGGCTAGCGAAGCACGTTTTTATAAGTGTATAAGGCAAACCCCAAGCTCTCATACATGCTATATCTGAAGTATGTAATTTTCAGAAAGCTTGGGTTTTGTTTCGTAAATTCATAAATCCTTGCTTTTCGCCTCTGTCTGTTGCGTAACAGGCATCGATCGCGCTGTGTATGGGATATGTGGTTATGTGTTATGTTATGTGGTTATGGGAGCTTGTTTTGGCTCTTTATAAAAATCTGATCCGCTCGCCTTTCTACTGTGAGTGGCCATCAATCTAGCTACACGTGGAGTGTGTGGTTTTGGGAGCTTGGGTTTCGGCTTAAAAACTCGATCCGTACGCCTGTATGCTGTGTAATGGAGATCGATCTAGCTGCGCTTGGGTTTTGGGTTACTATTTCATAATAACTAATTCCGCTTACATGTCTACTGTGTAACGAACATCGATCTAGCTGTGCGTGGGGAAAGTGGTTTTGCGAGCAGAGTTTCAGCTCAAAAACTAGACCCGCTTGCCTGTAAGCTCTGCTTTTCCAGATTTATTTAGTGGATTTTTTCAATTTGACCTTGAAATGGCATTAAAAAGACCTCTGGCTAGCCTTGAGGTATTAAACAAATCAGGAATTCCGATTCAGCGCCCCCAAAAAGTCTACATATTTTCTTTTGCAGATTTATTTAGTAAATTTTTCTCAACTTGATCTTGAAATGACGCTGAAATGACCTCTGACTGACCTTGGGGATTAGGGAAATCACGAATTCGAATTCAGCGACCCCAAAAACCCACATATCTTCTTTTCCAGATTTATTTAATGAGTTGTTCTTAATACATGAAATATATATATAAAAGTTCACCCATGATACACTTTAGAATAATATTTTAATTCATACAGGATGAATAAAACAATTATAACGATCCTTAGACCTAAACACAATAAAAAAAAAATAAATATATAAATATATATATATATATATATATATATATATATATATATATATATATATATATATATGGCGCATGATTTCTCAACGTTACACCCCTGCTGCCCATTTTCTATTTGATATGAGAATATCAATTTTTCCATATCCAAGATGGCGGATTCAAAATGGCGGACTTTTAATCTTTTTAAAAGTTAATTATTAAGACCCTTGGGGGACGCTGAGAGCGACTCTTCAATTAGAAACTCAATTGTCCAGAATCCGAAATGATATAATTGTACTCGGCTACCCCAAAAATCCCTGAGCACAAATTACCGAAGCCAGGATGCACCGTCGAGGAGGCTATCAAAAGGTTTATCTTTTGTTTTTTTTTATATATTTTATGTTTTTTTTGTTGTGGCCCTCATAACTTAGACGCAGGTTCCCAATGCAGCAACAAAAATGAAAAGAAAAAAAAAAAAACAAGAAATGAGATGTTAAATTCTTTTTACAATCTCCTGACAACCCTAAAAACCCCCAAATAAATATTCATCTTGAATATTAAAAATTTGAAATTCTCATTACAAATTAATGCCCAGTGAACGCAAAACCCACCGAGTAAGTATTTTCAGAGTAAAATATTAGCTTTGAAAAAAATTATGGTCCACCATTTTGAATCCGCTATCTTGGATATTGGAAAATTAAAATTCTCATTACATATTCACACTATGCGACCTCAAAAACTCCTGAGTGAGTAATTTTAAGCAAAAATACCGATTAGAAAAATGGGATCTTTAAAGGGATTTAACTAATAATAACTTTTTCACCATTTATTTTCAGTTTTACGAAATTTTCAGGATAATCTGATTTAATGAAGCAATTTTGCCACACACCATTCGAAAGCTTGTACCTTTCGGATAGTTTTGATTTTTTTTTTTGAAAATTTTTTAATCAAATGAACAGCAGGGGGTAACGTTGGGAAATAATGCCTTTTATTTATATATATATATATATATATATATATATATATATATATATATATATATATATATATATATATATATGTATACATGATAAGTTGTCACCTCAGTGTTAAAGAGAAGGCGACCTAACCTCACCATTTTCCAATTAACTTCTTGCATATATTTTTATATATACATGTTGAGGGGAGCCTCCTTAATTAGAAATTCATTAGAGGGGAAATATTTTCTTTGTTTTTAACATGGTCGTATATGGTAGGTATATCAAATCCGAGGTCACCTCACTTATATATGAGGTGATATGAACTGAGGCATAAAATTAAATATATATACAATAGTTACTCACCTCCGTCGGTGTTGCCACTTATCTGAGGTGAGTATGTTGTTGCTAGATGTTATGTTAGAAAATATCATAAGTTATTAGAATGTTTCGTATCAGATTTCCTCGTCTTATCAGGGGCGGTATTTTTAGAAGAAAAAAAGATTGGTTACTACAAAAAATTATTTTTTATTTTCATGAAATATAATAATATTAAAAAATAAACAATTGTCAGTTTTTGATAAGATGTTGTATTTTGGAATTAATAACAGGGATAGTTCTATTTATTCCAATCTTTTGTATAAATTTTTATTTTTTGTTGAAGACGGATATGTTTTGTCATCTATAAATCTTGAAAAATGCTCCTCAATCAGCGATATGTCCAATGTGTTTGTCCAATCTATAAAGAAATAAATAGACATAAAGTAAAAATATACACATATATGTTTATCAAGTATTTACTTTTCTTTTTAATATCAGGCCTTTTGTTTGGTGGTATTTCCCTTGTGTCGTTGCTTACTATATACATATTATTTGTAAAATACAATATTTTTTATTTTAATTGGTATGTCTTTAAGACGAAAGGTATGAATTTATTAATATTCTATTAGTTCTTCAAAAATCGGGCACACTTTTTTATGCTAATGTTTCATAAGAGACACTATGACGCCATTCATTACTTTTAAGTATCTAGGCTTTCAAGTTACATTGCCTTCTCAAGATAGTTTCTCGAAACAGTCATAATAGACAAAAATGTTTAGTATTAAAGTTGTTAATTTTAAAAACAACTAGATATCTTATTTTCTGAGAAAACTTGTTTTTTATTAAAGCCTAAATATATTTTCTGAAATACACAGAAACTTTTGATTGTTTCAGAGATACTGACAGCTGAATATATTGTTTTTTATTTACTTTAAAATCTGTAAAATTTTCTTTTTTTGAGTATTTCCAGAAGGTTGTATTAAAAGATATTAGTAAAAATAACTAAGGTAAATACATTTTGCCTTATCACACGGTAATATTTTATGTTTCTAGGAATACAACAAATAGTAATGTCCCGCAGTCAAGATCTCCGCAACAATTGCTGTTAGGCAATCTGATTGGCCGCTTATATATTTTTCAGTAAATGTTCAAAAGTTAAGAAGTGTATGTATTGATAAACACAATCATAATGTTTAATTATTTTTAATTCATTTGTGATACTAATAAAATTAAAGCTGTATAATTTTTTATATAAAATACGTTTCCAGGTGGTCAAATGAGGTGATTACGGTGGTGCTCTAATTACGATTTTATACCCATTATATATAGCACTTTCACGAAAGAAGGCCAAAATGAGTTCAGGCATAAAGAGAATAAAATATCACTTGATAAATTTGATAAATCAACATTTTTTAAATACACCAACAATATAAATTACAAACTAAATCAATAGTACAAAGATAATAAAAAGCTCATTCAAGAATAGAATTTAAATTAATGATTGTTTCTAGTCCAGATTAGTAATAGCTCAATTTTAAATTTTTTACATACCTTTTATATCATTTTTATTTTTATTAACTACTGGAGAAACATCTGTTAGGTTAACTTTGGATTTAAGTTCCTTTTCAGTGTCATGTCATACTGTAGTAGTATCTGACACATAAGTCGAAGTACAGCTTTCAAATTTACAATATATATTTTTTTTATTAGTATCTTCAAGTTCGTTTTTTAATTCGCATTCATTTCCAGTAACTAATTCCCTTAAAAATTTGTTCTTTATCCATTCTTATATTAGAGATTGAAATTAATTAGACTTGTTTTTTAAAACTTATTTTATTATTGAAACATATTTTTTGGCATTCAAATTTAAAAATGTCTTAAAATAATCACCGAATTTCAATTCGGTATTAAATAATGTTAAATTCCAGATTTTTTATATGTATATTTTTTTGATGGTCGATACAAATATAACTTACTAAAGTCATATATATTCTCTCATTAACCGGAACACAGTGGCGTAACTAAGAGTATGTGCACCTCCCCCCGCAGATTTTTGAATGTACCCGATTATTTTGCACTCATCTTGATCCTTGGTATTTATTTATTTTCATCAAGGGACTTGAGAGCGCCCCTTGATTGGCTGCGCCCCGCCGCACTGCGGAATCTGCGAAGTAGTTATTTACGCCACTGCCTGGACAGGTAACATCGCCATTGATTTCTGTTACCTACCTATTTAAATAATTTTTTACATTTACTAGAAAATACTAAAGCATCTTGAAGGAGATTCAGTTTTTAGAAATTATATTATTTTGGTTTTAAAATAAGCTAATTTTCGTTAAACTGATTAATATACAGTTTTCATTAAAAATTGCGATTTTTCAAAATTTTTGGTTTTAAATTAACTACCGACATTTAATTAACGTGGTAAAACATTCTATATAACTTTTTATAAAGGATAATGGTCATCTTTTTAATTACTAGTTAGCAGTGCATTTTAAAAGATGAAAATGTTATTTTACATCAGTTTGATATGGTACGTGGAATTAAAAAATTTGACGTTTTTTATATCAACTCAGTAAAATATCTATTCTGTACGTTAAATATATTATAGACCACTACCTTTTAGAGAAAAAAATAATCTACGAAATGAAATTTGGCCAAAAAACAAAAACTTCTGCTTACTAAATTATTATAATACTTACACTATTCATGTTTTCTATACTATTTTCTTAAAAATGATCACATACGCTTTGTTTCTATTCTGCATCCTGAAAAAATAATTTCATTTTGATATGACTCTTATTCATATCATTTTTTAAATATTTAAATTGATTAAATATATGAAACTTAGCAAGCTGTTTAGGCAACTCTGGTATAAATGTTGCTTCCACCCAAAGATGCTTAAATAACTTAATTTTAATCCTCAGTTCTTTATGGTAGCAAAAAACAACCCTCAACTTCAAAGCAGTTTTTATTAAAATTTGTTTATGGTTATAAAATATATGTTCATATTTCAAATATTATGAAAATATTTCATTGGTGTGTTCTGGCAGTAATTAATACATCGTTGTTACTGTCTTCTTTAGTAGACATGATAATGAAACAAATACATGCAGATCATTTAGTGTGTGGACAAAAGATATCTCTTTGATAAAAGTTATAAGGGTTTTTTAAAAGAAACTATATTTTAAAATTATCTTTCAAATTTGAAAGTCCCTGTATATTTAAAGTAATTTCAGGTTTTACTTAAAAAAATTTTGAACTTTTATGTGAGAATCTCCTAAAAAAATAGAAGTATGTTTCATTCAAGTACTAAATGGCCACCCTGTATTTTTTACAATTGGCATTACTCGGTGATTAAAGGCGGTAGTGACGACGATTAAGTACAGTCAGATGATACAATGATTTGTATTCATAGTATTAGAAATATAATAAGTAATTTCTTAACAATATTACAATCATAAACAAATTAAACTAACTATAACACTAAATGAAATTTTTTTTATAGCCTCGTATTTGTTATAATAATAAAACAGTTTTAATATTTTGTAGTCAAAAATTCGACAAAAAAATATGAGTTAAATTAGAAAACGCCTAGCTATTTAAAATAAATTCTATAATTTAGTGTGATAAAAATATAATTTACTACTTACCTTCACTAACTTTACCATTATTAATCCTCTCAAAATCATTTTATCACAAAACCCCAAAAGATAAAACTAAATAGAACAAGGTTATGTATGTATACGAGAATTTATTTCTCGCGCGATGTTGCCTAAACGACGAGGTAAGAACGAGCGAAAAATATGTATAACCGGCATATATGATGATGAGGTGATTTCGTGTTTGTGATAAATACTGAGCGATACGACACTAGCGCTGGTGGTATACACTTGAACTAAAAAAAAAATCATAGGCACGAGTGGTTGAAATCACCTCATAACAAATTTTCGTAAAATGACGTTAAAGGCCGTTTAGTAACTCCTCCTACAAAAATTAAGGCAAAACGTTGTCGCCTCAAATTTATGAGGCAACAACGTTATATATGAGGTGTCTACGCTAACTGTATATATATTTTCGAGGTGACAACATACCTTTTATACATATATATATATATATATATATATATATATATATATATATATATATATATATATATATATATATATATATATGTATACATGATAAGTTGTCACCTCAGTGTTAAAGAGAAGGCGACCTAACCTCACCATTTTCCAATTAACTACTTGAATATATTTTTATATATACATGTTGAGGGGAGCCTCCTTAATTAGAAATTCATTAGAGGGGAAATATTTTCTTTGTTTTTAACTTGGTCGTATATGGTAGGTATATCAAATCCGAGGTCACCTCACTAATATATGAGGTGATATGAACTGAGGCATAAAATTAAATATATATACAATCCTTACTCACCTCTGTCGGTGTTGCCACTTATCTGAGGTGAGTATGTTATTGCTAGATGTTATGTTAGAAAATATTATAAGTTATTAAAATGTTTCGTATCAGATTTCCTCGTCTTATCAGGGGCGGTATTTTTAGAAGAAAAAAACTACTATAAAAAATTATTTTTTATTTTCATGAAATATAATAATATTAAAAAATAAACAATTGTCAGTTTTTGATAAGATGTTGTATTTTGGAATTAATAACAGGGATAGTTCTATTTATTCCAATCTTTTGTATAAATTTTTATTTTTTGCTGAAGACGGATATGTTTTATCTTCTATAAATCTTGAAAAATGCTCCTCAATCAGCGATATGTCCAATGTGTTTGTCCAATCTATAAAGAAATAAATAGACATAAAGTAAAAATATACACATATATGTTTATCAAGTATTTACTTTTCTTTTTAATATCAGGCCTTTTCTTTGGTAGTATTTCTCTTGTGTCGTTGCTTACTATACCGGGTGTCAACGAATCTATTAGACAAGTCATAATTTCTAGAGTATTATGTGTATCAAAATGAGAATTGGTACAGGTAAATGTTATGTGAAGAGGAGAGTTTTCGCATATTTTCCACTTTCCGGTCACTTCCGGTTTCACCGGAAATGGCCCCGGTTTTGAATTCTTAAATAGAACACCCTGTATATTTTAACATCTTTGGATTTCTGAGACAATTCTGGATCAGAATGTGACATTTTAAAAACTTTTTACGTCTACTTCATTTTTTTAGAGCCACTTTTAAAATTGCATCTAGGTGGCCATGATCGGACGCAAACTAATCTAACGGCCTTAGGTGATGTCAAAAAAATACAATCGCAACGTTTTAGTGACTAGTATGAAAGACAGGAATTGGATTAAAAATTTAACAAAATTAACAAAAAACTAACAAAATAAACTAATAACTTAGACGACGCACTTAAAATATTTGAAAGTACAGTAGCTGAATTTGTTAAAAAGTTTAGTGTAGTAAATGTTCAAAGTGCATTCCTTCTTTTTCACGACACATTTTAGCTCGTTCAATTGTTTCTCTCAACACATTTTGTAGCATTTGGGGCGTTATACTTCTAAATGCCCGTAAAATTCATTCTTCTAATATTTCAAGAGTAGCTGGGGCTGCTGCATAGTAAACCGTTTCTTTAACATATCCCCAGACAAAGAAATCTAGCACAGTAAGATCCGGTGAGCGGGCTGGCCACCGTACCGGACCATTGGTTGCAATAATTCGATTATTAAAATGCTCTATTTAATAATTAAGAACTTCTCTAGTATTGTGAGGCGGTGCTCCATCTTGTTGAAAGTAAATTCGCCGTAAAACTGATAAAGGTATATCATTGAGATGATTTTCGATTTCATTTTGAAGAAAACCTAAGTATCTAAGCCCTGTTAACTGACCTTGAAACAATATTGGCCCAATTATTCTGTTTCCAACGGTACCAGCCCAGACATTGACGCCAAATCTTTCTTGAAAATTGCCCTCTCTCATTTCATGTTGATTTTGTTGGGCCCAGTACCGAGTATTTTGCTTATTGAACATACCATTATTTGTAAATCGGGATTCGTCGGAAAATAGAATAAAATCTATAAAATTTGGGTTAACTGTATGATTTTGAAGCAGCCAATCACAAAACACTACCCGTCTATCGCCATCCTCAGTATACAAATGTTGATGTAACTGATATTTAAATGCTCGATATCCATGCTTTTTCAGTATTTTTCTTGCTGATGCATAACTTATCTGCAGTTCTTGACTAATTTTTCTTAACGAAACTGTTTTATCAACCTCAACCATAGAAAGTACGTTAATCTCAGTCTCTTCATTTATGATAAACCTCTGTTCTGCCTCTTGATTTCCTATTTGCCTAAAACGAGTCTCGACATACGGAAAATACTGATGGGCTGGATGTTGCCGATTCGGATATCTATGAGCATACAACTCGGCAGCATTCCTTGAATTCCTATGACACTCTCCAAATATTAATAACATATCCACTTTTTCACTTTGAGTATATATTTTTTTAACGAAAATGTAAACTAAACTTAACGAAAATGAAGAAACTTTTACGTCTGTTCTTAGAGCGTATGTCACTGTCATTATCTACTTAAGTGAGTGTGCGTTTTCCAAAGAACACTTGATAAAAACAGTTGCAAATTATTATGCATCATGGCTGTCCATGACGCACTTGTCATAAGTAAATAAATTATCCAGTATTTTGCTTAATAATATTTAATTTCTGTTCTTATGTCTAATCCAATCGCAAATAAATTAGTACCGTTAGATTCGTCAAAGAATGCTTTTTTCGAAAAGTAGTTGTCAAAAAGGGGTCGCTATTTGAAAATTAATAGTTAGAAATGAAAACGTAATTTTGTCAACGTGTCTTATTCCTGTCTTTCATACTAGTAACTAAAACTTTGCGATTGTATTTTTTTGACTTCACCTAAGGCCCTTAGATTAGTTTGCGTCCGATCATGGCCACCTAGATGCAATTTTAAAAGTGGCTCTAAAAAAATGAAGTAGACGTAAAAAGTTTTTAAAATGTCACATTCTGATCTAGAATTGTCTCAGAAATCCAAAAATGTTAAAATATACAGGGTGTTCCATTTAAAAATTCAAAACCGGGGCCATTTCCGGTGAAACTGGAAGTGGCCGGAAAGTGGAAAATATGCGAAAACTCTCCCCTTTACATACCATTTACCTGTACCAATTCTCATTTTAATACACATAATACTCTAGAAATTATGACTTGTCTAATAGATTCGTTGACACCCGGTATACATATTATTGGTAAAATACAATATTTTTAATTTTAATTGGTATGTCTTTAAGACGAAAGGTATGAATCTATTAGTATTCTATTAGTTCTTCAAAAATAGGGCATACTTTTTTATGCTAATGTTACATAAGAGACACTATGACGTCATTCATTACTTTTAAGTATCTAGGCTTTCAAATTACATTGCCTTCTCAAGATATCATTTTTATTATTATTAACTACTGGAGAAACATCTGTTAGGTTAACTTTGGATTTAAGTTCTTTTTCAGTGTCATGTCATACTGTAGTAGTATCTGACACATAAGTCGAAATACAGCTTTCAAATTTACAATATATATATTTTTTATTAGTATCTTCAAGTTCGTTTTTTAATTCGCATTCATTTCCAGTAACTATTTCCCTTAAAAATTTGCTCTTTATCCATTCCTACATTAGAGATTGAAATTAATTAGACTTGTTTTTTAAAACTTATTTTTTTATTGAAACATATTTTTTGGCATTCAAATTTAAAAAATGTCTTAAAATAATCACCGAATTTCAATTCGGTATTAAATAATGTTAAATTCCAGATTTTTTTGTATATATATTTTTTTGATGGTCGATACAAATATAACTTACTAAAGTCATGTTTATTCTCTCATTAACCGGAACACAGTGGCGTAACTAAAAGTATGCACACCTCCCTCCGCAGATTTTTGAATATACCCGATTATTTTGCACTCATCTTGATCCTTGGTATTTATTTATTTTCATCAAGGGACTTGAGAGCGCCCCGCCGCACTGCGGGGTCTGCGAAATAGTTATTTACGCCACTGCCTGGACAGGTAACATCGCCATTGATTTCTGTTACCTACATATTTATATAATTTTTTACATTTACTAGAAAATACTAAAGCATCTTGAAGGAGATTCAGTTTTTAGAAATATTATTTTGGTTTTACCACTGTAGCTAATTTTCGTTAAACTGATTACTATACAGTCTTCATTAAAAATTGCGATTTTTCAAATTTTTGGTTTTAAATTAACTACCGACATTTAATTAACGTGATAAAACTTTCTACATGACTATTTATAAAGGATTATGATCATCTTTTCTTTTATATTACTAGTTAGCAGTGCATTTTAAAAGATCAAAATGCTATTTTACATCAATTTGATATGGTAGGTGGAATTAAAAAATTTGACGTTTTTTTATATCAACTCAGTAAAATATCTATTCTGTACGTTAAATATATTATAGACCACTACCTTTTAGAGAAAAAATAATCTACGAAATGAAATTTGGCCAAAAAACAAAAACTTCTGCTTACTAAATTATTATAATACTTACGCTATTCATGTTTTCTATACTATTTTCTTAAAAATGATCGCATACGCTTTGTTTCTATTCTGCATCCTGAAAAAATAATTTCATTTTGATATGACTCTTATTCATATCATTTTTTAAATATTTAAATCGATTAAATATACGAAACTTAGCAACTTAGTATAAATGTTGCTTCTACCCAAAGGTGCTTAAATAACTTAATTTTAATCTTCAGTTCTTTATGGTAGCAAAAAGCAACCCTCAACTTCAAAGCAGTTTTTATTAAAATTTGTATATGGTTATAAAATATATATTCATATTTCAAATATTATGAAAATATTTCATTGGTATGTTCTGGCAGTAATTAATACATCGTTGTTACTGTATTCTTTAGTAGACATGATAATGAATCAAATACACGCATGCCATTTAGTGTGTGGACAAAAGATATCTCCATTTCTGTAGACTGACCTTTGATAAAAGTTATAAGGGTTTTTTAAAAGAAACTATATTTTGAAATTATCTTTCAAATTTGAAAGCCCCTGTATATTTAAAATAATGTCAGGTTTTACTTAAAAAAATTTTGAACTTTTATGTGAGAATCTCCTAAAGAAATAGAAGTATGTTTCATTCAAGTACTAAGTGGCCACCCTGTATTTTTTACAATTGGCATTACTCGGTGATTAAAGGCGGTAGTGACGACGATTAAGTACAGACAGATGATACAATGATTTGTATTCATAGTATTAGAAATATAATAAGTAATTTCTTAACAATATTACAATCATAAACAAATTAAATTAACTATAACACTAAATTAAATTTTTTATTGCCTCGTATTTGTTATAATAATAAAACAGTTTTAAGGTTTTTTAGTCAAAAATTTGACAAAAAAATATGAGTTAAATTAGAAAACGCTAACTATTTAAAATAAATTCTATAATTTAGTGTGATAAAAATATAATTTACTACTTACCTTCACTAACTTTACCATTATTAATCCTCTCAAAATCATTTTATCACAAAACCCCAAAATATAAAACTAAATAGAACAAGGTTATGTATGCGAGAATTTATTTTACGCGCGATGTTGCCTAAACGACGAGGTAAGAACGAGCGAAAAATATGTATAACCGGCATATATGATGATGAGGTGATTTCGTGTTTGTGATAAATACTGAGCGATACGACACTAGCGCTGGTGGTATACACTTGAACTAAAAAAAAATCATAGGCACGAGTGGGTTGAAATCACCTCATAACAAATTTTCATAAAATGACGTTAACGGCCGTTTAGTAACTCCTCCTACAAAAATTAAGGCAAAACGTTGTCGCCTCAAATTTATGAAGCAACAACGTTATATATGAGGTGACTACGCTAACTGTATATATATTTTCGAGGTGACAACATACCTTTTATACATATATATATATATATATATATATATATATATATATATATATATATATATATACGCGTCGAAATGAGAAAAATTTTTTATAATAATAAAAATGTAAACCATATCAATATATATCTGTTGAAAAAATCACAACATACGAAAATTTTAGTTGCAAATAAATTCTTTTAGGTGTTATGTCTGGTGCAGAAGAATTTTTCGAAAACGAGGCTAAGATGGCTCTAAGACTTGCCAATTTCATTAGCGCCTTCTTACAAGTATCCGATCCTCAGGAAGTCTATTCCGGTAAACGAGTAGCCGACAAACCACTGACGGAAGATCAAATGATCGGAGAAACATTAGCCATCATTCTAGGGAATAGCAGAATTTGGTCTGCTGGAACCTACTGGGAAAGAAACAAGTTTACCAACAGGACCCTATTTGCTCCTTATGCTTACAAAAAAATCCTGAACACCAGAAAATTTAATTTAGAAGATTTAGCAAGGCTAAACAAGTCAGACGAAGTATATCTTAATAAACCTTGGTTTAAATTTCTTAAACATAGGTGGGCATCAAACTTTGACAGTCTGGAGAAGTTCTGGATGAAAATTCGAGTACGTTTCAATGAAACTGGAGAAAGTACTAGCAAATATGAACATTTCCCTAACTATTATCGTGGAGCCCGTTTAGAACATGGCTACTGGAGTTCACCATATTTTGACTGTAATGGCAAAGTGCCCATGTGGAAAATTAAGTACGTAGCGCCATTCTTCGGATGGGATAGTCTCAAAGTAAAATTGGAGTTCAAGTAAGTACCCTTATGTGATGCGATAAAATTGAATTGAAATTGTCAAATTATTTCAGTTTCTGACTAATTAAGTTAACATTTTAACATGTGGTTAGATTATCAGTTCTAGTTTTATAAAAAAAAATCATGACACTACCAACAAAAGTCATAACCTAACATGTAGTTAGATTTTCAGTTCTAGTTTTAGAAAAAAAATCATGACACAACCACAAAAGTCGTAAACTAACACAGAAGAAAAGGTGAAAAAAAAGGAAAGTGGCATCATTTAATTAGGGCCTCTATATCACTATATATTCTATAATGTCAAAGGAGAGCTTGGTTAATTTCCAACATCTCGACTCGATTCACATGCTCAAGGATATGAAGAACATTTTTTAAAATGCCAGTTCGTATCGCTATTTCTTCAATTTTAAACTTCAATCGGTAAAAATAATTTCAGACCAATTTAATATTTTCAGGGGTAATCATAATTACAGGACCTTCTTTACATGGTTAACCTTCTGAAGACTCTTCTTCAAAGTAAAAACATTTATGAATTTTGTTAATTGTTAATCAACTCGTAAGCAGAAATGGTTGGGTTGTCCGAACCGATATTGAACCCAACCAACTCAATAATTTTTTACTGCTCTATGGCTAGAAATTCAGCAAAAAATATTAATTATAAGCAAAATCCTTTAGATTTTATAACAAATACGTCAACATTGCAGTAATTTTTCATTAAACTAACTTAGAAGAAATTAAACTGGACTTTGTGAATTTAAAGACAAGAATGCTATAGGTTGTCTATTTATAAGAGTTTTGCACGGACTGCTATTATGGCACTGGTTGATGAAATAAATCATCCCTTTCTATAGGAAATTTTCCAGACTCGTTTACGAAAACAATTGTTATTTCAATTCATAAGGGTGGAAATACTGTTTCTCCCTTAAACTTTAGGCCGATTTCATTAATACCTGCAATTGCAAAAGTTGTGAATAAGAGGGTTAGCACTTTTTTGCATATCTCACGTTAAGTTTTCAACAGTTTGGTTTCCGGACTACGCGAGGTACTGGTGGTACTTTGTTGGATAGTCTGTATCCTCATATTAACGAGGGAGAGGCGGCTGCGGCAGTGTTCTGTGATTTCTTGATGTTGCAGAAGCTTGAAAGGTATGGATGAAGGATGAAGGGGTAACTCCTTAACTTGGATTCATTCGTATCTTTCAGATAAAAAATCAAAGTGTACGTTATATAGGGGGGTAGATTCTAATAAAACTGAAGTGAGTGCGGGGTTCAGTATTGCGGGGCCTATTTAATTTTTAATCTGTATTGACATGACATCACTAAACGTTACAGGCAAATTCACACCACAATATTATGACACTGTGGTAAAATTAAAAAACGGTGTAATGCAAACCACCTTACTCTTAATGTGAATAGCATCTTAAACTTTAATTGTATGATGGATGATGTTTGCATGTGAACAGCAAATTCCTTTCTAACAAATCAGACACCAAGTTTCTAAGAATAAATATTGATAATAAGTTATCGTTCAAACCCTATATTAATAGTCTGCATAATAAACTAAATTTCACTATAACACGCTCTGTGTACGCAACTCTTATAAAGTCCCATCTGAGATATGGAATCTGGTTTTGGAGAAACTCCCGTCAGTATCTTCTAAATACGTATTTATTATGCAAAAACGGGCAATAAGGTATATATGAGCAGGGCTGAAGTCAGGGATTCTTGTAAATTGCTACATGCCTATACATTTTGGAAACGGTAAACTTAATGTATAAAAAAATTCATCATCAGGTTATTGCCAATAACTGTAAGACAAATAGGATTGATATCCTTACCTATACCTCACGCTGCCCAAGTAAGAAATTCTCTATTATACAATGGTAAGGAAATATTTAACCATTTACCACTGAGTGTAAAGTTCAAGGAGCCTTTAAGGAAATTTAAATTTGCTGTAAAGACTCTACCATTGAAAAACGCATATTACTATATGTCAACATATTTTAATGGCCAACTTACAAGTGTAGTTTTATTTATTTTTTTAAACGCGTAAATGTTCTATTTATAATGTTTACCTTCATTTTAATGCGTTGCCTTTTAAGAAATTTTTAAAATATGATTAGTTCCATCTTTGGCTCTATATTTAATTTATTATAAATTTTTATTTCATTTTATTTTACATTCCTATGTTTTCGATTTACAGCCTTCCTAAATTTATGCTTTCAGGCATAAATTCATAAATTTTTTCTGGGTCTTTTCAATTTATATCTAAATTTATAGATTAATTTTATTATTATTATTATTTCCTATTTTATAAAGAGTATCTATCAGAAGACATTCTCTTTATTAGTATTAAAATTTCCAAGTATTGTCATAAAATTTGAAATGTTAATTTAGACTTAAGATATTGCTTTGTCATTGAAATTTTTTATCTCTGTACAAAAAAGCTTTTCCGATAAATAAACAATGGACTAAATGTCTTTTGAAACCAACCGCCTAATAAGCTTAATCAATTATTTATCTGTTAACCGAAGCAGGACCCAAATCCACATAAAAATAGCAGAAATTAATTATTTAAACGAATAGAAATTCTAATAAAAAAAACTATTTCTAGGGGTGCCGTTGCAGTAACGATGGATATGCTTAAATTAGACATAAATCAATGCCCAGACAAATTCTACGTGCCGAATGCTTTTAAGGATACCCACAAATGTGATCAAAAGACGTCCTTAGTAAGTTTTTAAAAATTTATACAAAAGCATTTCCCTCATTACACTTTAGAGTCTAATATGTAGTTAACGTGATAAATATAACGAAAAAACATTAACCCTTTATTTCATTATCATAGTCTAACTTTAAAACTGGTCCGAGTTCACAAAATAAAGAGTTTTAACTGACAAGCGCAACAATAACTCAACCAAGTTTTTGTACTGGGTCGTTTTTGAGGATGTAAATAGCGGATTTGAACTTATTTTAAGAAAATATAATGTCAGATTCAACATGACGGTCTAAAAATGTTACATTTTCGGATTTTAGTCAAAACTGGTGTTAAAGGGTTTTCGTGAGTGTAGATTCAGATTAGATTAAGAGGTTAAGATTGTTTTTTTTTTAATTAAAAATGGCGGTTCCAATATGGTGGGTTCAACATGTTTCCGATGTTGTCCAAAATTGATATTGGAGGTTTTTTGGTGCATAAACAAACTCAATATGCAGGATAAAATATTTCGGACTAAAAAATTTAAATATCGATATTAGGAGGTTGTGAGGGCCTATATTACTAATCTATATTTCATTAAAAACTGGTATTTGGAGATTTCTCAAAATCAAAGAATTTTTAGTTATTTATTTTAGTGTTGTGTACAACTTTGGATAAAATGGGTACTTTTTACCGACCTTGAAATTATTGGGAGGTACATTAATCTCACTTAGTACTTCGTTCAGATAATTTATGGATATCATAACAAATTCAAAACGAAAAATAGAAAAAATAACATTTTTATAAAAAAAAAATGAACCAACTTCTAAAAGGTGCTAAACAGGAAAAAATAACAATATAGGTTTTTTTATGAAATTGAAATTTTTGAAGTCGGCGCCAAATTATTTCTAAATGAAACAACCACTAACACGAGATATATACAAACCATTGTAAGAAAGCGAGTCACATTTTCTCCGGTATTAGTTTTGAGCCGACTTCAAAAACTTCAATTTCATATAAAACTTATATTGTTATTTTTCGCCCTTTAGCAAATTTTAGAAGTAGGTTCAATTTTTTTATAAAAATAATCTTTTAATCTCTCGTAAATAATTGATCATAATGCAGCTAATGTTTCTATCTATCTAAAGGATAATTAGGAATACAAAAAAAAATACCGTTGTTCTGTAGAATATCCCTTAACTTAAATAAAAGTTTAAAACTTAGCTCATATCAGTTTGTATAATATTGAGTCCGATATTTTTTAAAAATTTAATTTAGAGTTTCAATCATACATTAAAATAAACAGGACTGAGGGCACGCAAGCAATATGAAGCTTTAATCGAATAACAGATTTCTTTTTGTGAATAAAAGTATGACTGAAACTTATATATAAATGATCATAATAAAATAAAAATACAATGTAGAAAGAGGTCTTAGTTTTTATAATATGCATATTCCGGTATGAATATTATAGTTTACCAAATCCTGAATGAATTTTCTAAATGTAATTGTGACTAAGACCTGGCAATTTTTTTTATTTTCACTATAAGAAGTAGTTTTAAAATAGAATTAATAACCTGGAGATTAAAGCTTTGAATCGATAGAAGGATTAATTCAACCCATAGTCAACTTAACCAGCGTTAACGTTAGACGATTTTAGTAACTTCTGAGATTAATATGCGCAAGCGGAGCTAGCTTTCATATAAAATTACATTTTTATTTGATTAAATCCTATTATAATTTTCACGGTAAATCTAAAGGTATGAATAGTAATTTTTCAAATATTAACATTGGAGAAATTACGTTTTTAAATTTTTAGGAAGATACACAATACTCAAACTGTTAAAAAAAAAGTTATCGACAATTTTAATTTTTGAATTAACCCGTGTCCGAATATTGGTTACTTCCCGTTTCGATAAGTAATACTTCTCTTTTTTATTTCGGTCTAGTGACGGGTGTTCAATGACGTTTGGAGTATCATGCTTAGATCCGCCATTAGAAAGAGAGGTACTACTCATCAAGAACGCTCTATCTCTTTTTAATAGTGAGCCAACTTTCTTCTATAGGATCCGCGGTCTATATTAAGTAATAATTTCTCTTACGTCTATGGTTAAACCTCAAATCATTTTTGGGTAGATCACGAACAACTCTCCAAGTTGCACGGTTTGAATATTTGACACTGATTTAAAGTATAAAAATGTATGTTTTTTAAAAGCCAATATTTCCAAAACTGTTGACTTTAGTAATATCGCCTCTAGTATAAGTTACGGGTGTATGTGAATTCATGCTGTTTAAAATTTTCGCCCGCTACGTTGTTTTCTTTTTCTTATTTTTATGTAAAGAGCAACAAAGTTTTAAATTTTTACTCAGCACAGAAAACCCAAACACTTCGTGATTCCTGGCTGAAATGGCGTTTTATGTACGTTTTCATTTTAAATACACTAAATTTATCTGAATGCAATTGAAAAAAAAAATTCCGTCTATTTTTTAAAATTCGATAAAACTAATAGTTGATTTTAATTCTAGTGTGTACCAATATTGGGTCGCGGTTTTGAAACAGGAGGATACAAATGTGAGTGTTTGCAGGGGTATGAGTACCCATTTGAAGATCCTATTACATATTATGATGGTCAGCTTGTGGAGGCTGAATTCAGTAACTTAGTTGACAACAACGAAACGAGATTTGACATGTTTAGGTGCCGCTTAGCAAGTGCCACCAGCATACAGGGAAACTTCTTAATTGTTTTAGCATTTCTTATGCTGTTATTTGGAGTATTTGGCCAAAGATAGATTTAGTGGCTTTTACATTTTAACGATCTGAAATTATATCATTGTTATTCCATTTGAATTAAGCAGGTAAATCCAATTTAGAATACATCAAATAACAATGTGAATAGAGAGCTTTGATTCAAATTGAACATGATATTTAAAAATATGTGACAATGATAGAATCATTCTTTATAATTAAACAAGACTGCGAATGTGTGTTTAAAGATCTTTGATAATGACCTCTGCGTAATAATAGATATGCTTTGGATTTTCATTGTCTTTATGATTTTTGTCGATTTCAGCAATGTACAAAAATACAATTTATTCACGAACTATAAAGACCGACAATTGTTTGGTGCGCCTATAAATTATATATGTCGACATATTCTAAAAAAAATAAAATGTATGTCTTAGCAACGTTTAAGCAACAAATATCAGTTAACCTTTTTTGACAAGCAATGTTTATGCTTTTTTTTATAACTTTCTTTTTTAATTCCACGCACAGGGTTTTAGTTTCCTTATGAGTTAATCCGTTAAAGGGAAGGATAAAGACAATAAAATTCCAAAGTATATCTCTTTTTTCGCTTGTACATATTGTAGATCTGGTAATGGCCTTACTTTATTATTCTCATTAGTGCCTTTTTAAAATCTATTTTAGTTTTAAACTAAGTGGAATATATTAATATTAGGTAAGTGGGATTTCCGAAAAAGAACTATATATTTCGCTGCTAAATAAGATACGAGTTATATTCTTATGAGGAAATCCTAGAGTAATAACAAACCGTCCAAAGTGAACTTATTATTTTTAATGTTAGAGATTATTGTTTTAGGTTAGATTTTTTATGTCAAATTCAAGTAAAGTAAAATATTATTTTTTAGCATCTAAAAGTAAAATGAATTTGACGTACCTGAGCTTTACGAAAATACTTAGTGTAGTTAATTAGGTGTAATGAATCAAATTAAAATGTACTAAAAGTCCATTTTAAAAAGTCCCTGACACAGTCAATTACGGAATTAGATAGTTTATTTCGCTGTATTTTGCTTTGAAAATAGAAATCTTCCTCTTTATTCTTACACGCAATTTAAAAGTTTTATCCTAAAAATTAAATTTTTTAATAAATTACTTTAAAACAAGGCAGCTTGAGAGCTTATATTTTACTTGAAAAAGAATTATAAATAAAATATAACTTAAGACATTTTTTATGAATTATATGTTTGTTTTGAATGAAAAACATAGATAATAATATAAAAAACTGCCTATTTTTGTTAGATTTTATGTATAAAATGATTGTAAAGATAGATATAAGTAGTAGGTACCGACCTTTCTTACAAAGGCCCCTAGACTTAATATTGGCATAGCATAATTTCCTTTATTTTCTAGCAATTATTCTTAAAATGTTAAAGAATAATTAATTTATAGGTACACATATTTTTGTACAATTAAAAATATGTTTATAATTATGACATAAAAGAAATATATTTTTAAAATTGATGTTCTAAGAGCCAACCAAGCTACTGTTTTAAGTTTAAAATATAATTCCAACTAGCAGGTAGTTAAAAAACAAATTTTTAAAGACTAATATTAAGAGAATACCGACAATTATTTATCTTAGTGAATAAGTTGAGTAGGTCGACTTTTAAGAAAGCGAAGCATTAGTTAGCTTCACTTGCGCAAAAGGTAATAATGTAGTAATTTTCCTCTTTTAGAATCTCATTATTATTAAATCAAGCGCTATGAAGAAAGAATTACTTTATAAAAATGAAAAATAATGGAATGTATTCTCATATTCTTAGCTACCAGTATATGGTACAATCACAGAAAATGTGTTCGATATAAAATATAAATATTTTAATATTTGAAACCAACTTTCTATAAAACTTAAACTCTTTTTCAAAGGAAACATCTTGCTGGAAAACCTGCAATAACTAACCAGAAAAAACGTTTCCCGAAATTAATATATCCATTTATTGCCGACAGGTATTTTAATTTATTTTGGTGGTAGAGCAGCACGCGTATCTTTTGAGATAATTACATTTCTGGGCTCTGGGAAGTATTTTATATATCTTTTCTTACTATATAGAATGATATTGATATTAGCATATGTCATATGACAAATGGTTTGAAGGCAAAATAAAAATAAATCTAAAACCACAAAAAATTGAGTTAACTACAAAGATATTAAAGAGGGTTTAGGAAAACAGTTTTTTTTTAAATTTTATTAAGCATAAAATTTGTCGGACAATATGACCACTCGATTGTATAACTATTAATTAAAAACATTGTGTGTACACGTTTTTATTTGCGTCAAAATGTACACGTTGTGTATGCTTCTTTTGTTACCAACTAGCTGATTTTTTCACGGTTGTTTAATATTTGTACAATCGAGTAGTTCGACAAACTTTATGGGCCTTTTTGTAGTTCGACAATCGGAATTTGTCAATTTCCCGCGTTCAAAAACGCAGAACTCGTCAGAATTTACGTCCTGTGGACTAAACCCAATTTTTTGAGCTTTTATTTCTTGCCAAACCAATGGTTACATGATACATGTCAATGCCATTTTAAGTTATTAAATATGTTGCTGAAAGTTTTATCAATATTCTTATTAGAAATTTTGTTCTCATATGCTTACTGTATAATATATAGAAATGGTGTTACCTATACTAATTTTAACATGAATCTAGATTAACGTACTTTGCACAACTCTCATTACCGCGAGCTGCATAAATAATAAATATTACACGAGAACGCAAAAACTTGCGGTATGGGAAAAACGGTGATTTTAACATATTTCTGTATTCTAACACATCGGATCTAACCTCAGAACTTGTCTAATATATTAGTGTTCTGAAATAAATTGGTTTTAAATTATCAAACATAACGACTTTTGCGTTATTTAGGTATTTATTTTACAGACACTATACAACCTCGTAGTTTATCAATACGATTGAATAGTATTAATTATTCCCTTTAAATTCAACTTTGAACAATTTGAAGATACTAAAAATTTAAGTGTATGAAGGTGCCAAAGTACATGCCTGATATAGAACTTTCAATATAAAACTAAAAATTCATTAAGAAAATTCAATGATATACAGTACTATGAAATACATGAGTAAAACTAAAATCGGTATTTTTGACACTTTAATCTCATTTATCTCGGAAACTTAATGTGAGCGACAAGTTTTGCGCCAAATTTGGATCCAATACACAACGATGTGCAAGGGTTAAAATCTTCCAATTTTTTATCATTTGATGTAGGTCAAAAAAAAACCTGCAATCCTGAAAAAACTTAATTGGCATATGCCAAGTTATAGAGTGAAAGCTAATGAATGATTTGTTCAAAATGTTTTATACCTCAATAGTACTCTGAAGATGTTTTTTTAAGTAAGAGGAAGTATAAAACATTTTAATTTCCTTTATTTAATAATACAACTTTACAACTTCCTAACAATAAGTGAAAATGGAATATGATTTAACGTAATAAAATTTCAAGTGGTGTACTTCAACTTACTTTTTTTACAATATCAAAATATATAAAAATATTACATGTTGAATCAATCATTCACCAGCTAAAAAGACACAAACTGTACAATATCTTTAATTAAAAGTCCGTAATATAATCTATGAATTTTTTTTGCCTGCAAGCATTTAAGGCTTTAATCTTGCTAATATAATTTACAAAACTAAAAATAACATTAAAACTCGGCTTCAGACCAGATTTCACAATGTCTGTTACAGTCAGAAACAATTATTATTATATCAATAGTTTTTTTGAAACTTATCTGATTGCTAGTGAGAATATTATAATTATATATTCAGCATTAAAATATGATACAAACTTCAGGAATCTCAGAACTGTTAACAAGTTTAACCTTAAGTAATATTGTATTTATTTATAGCTTAAACATAATGAACAAAGCAAGTTGTACAAAATTGATGTTTTTCTGCAGAAAAGGATCAACTTACAAAAATAAAAATCGAGAGAATATATCATTTTCATTTCTTTATGCTTTAAAATAGTCTGCAAATCCTAAATCATTAAGTAAAATGAAGTTAATGGATACATACATTTGTTATTTTCTTCTAAGCCTACATAATTTTATAGTTTGGTCTTTTTCTGCAAAAAAACGTCCAAACAGTATACAGTCAACTATATATGATGCAATCAAAATGAGTGGAGAATTCAGACATATCGATTGGTAGATTTGATATATTTCAAGTTGATATTAGTTACTACTGTTATAGAAAAAATAATATCCAATGTACTAGTTGAACCCAGAAAGTGGATTTGTCACAGGATACTTTTTTAATATATAGTTTAAGTAAAGGAGTTTCAGCCAATAAGCTTTAATGTATTTTAGATAAAAAAAAAGGAGACATATTATGGATTTTATAAAATTGAATTAATTGAGGTTGCCTGTCTTAGAAAACCGCTACTTCTCTATTCCATTAGTAAAACTAAAATTTCCATCACGTTTTGGTTGCAATATTTTGTACGTTATTTTTTATTTAAATCCGCTCTATAGTCTTTCAAGTGCCCAATTTAATAAAATTGTTTTTGTTACAAATGACAGTTAAGTTTTCCGTCCATCTTATTTTTATAATTTTATTGGAGTTGAAAATATTTTTATACAATTTTTGATAACGGTTTTTAAATGTCGTGTATGTTATCTACAGCATAGTGTTTAAATAAACAGTTTACA